>VXBC01010660.1:681417-812035 GCA_013399945.1 Ploceus nigricollis
ATACATGTTGCTGATAAAGTTCTTTAAAGCAAAGGAAAAACAAATTACCAGCATTTACTGTTAAATGCACAATCTGTTTCAATATGAGCCATGAAAATGGTACATAAGTGTGCTAATGCTCTGAAGGCAGAAATGTAACAGATTCTGCTGTTTGTCATGGGAAAAGAAAAGAAGGTGAAGTTCAAGTAAGAGCAAATACCATGTGTGCAAGATTACTCTTATGCTGTTGATAACTCATCTGTCTTAATCTTATTTTGTTTGCAAAAAACCACTGTTATAAATCTCAGTTCATAGATTTGCCCATCACTACCTCTGTGAATCTTTCCTGAAGAACTACTTTGTGAAAATTAATTACTACCTGCAATTGCATTGTGCAAATTCCTTGTTTATTGAGCCCATTTAGGCGTGCTTTCTTGTAAAGTGTCACAGCACACTGTTTCTTCTTACCAAGAAAATACAACTGTCACTCTGTCAAATAACTTTTTTCTCCCACTATCAAAAGAAAAAAGCAAAACAAGGGATCAGTTTCAGACCAAGAAAAGTACCCCAGGAAGTTGGCTGGAGGCAATTAATTACTTGTCAACATCTCCCTCAGATCTGCATAAACAGGTACCTGTTTGGCTTTGTTCTGGTCCTTATATTGCACTACTCTACTCCTTTCCCAACAACATCCATCAGCCTGGCATCTGAATGCCTGCTAGATGTTGTATATCAGACCTGCTCAATCAGGTTCTCCACTGGAATAACTCAGCATGAGCCATCTGAAACTATATTGTGTTTCTTCTGATTTGTGTTGTATTAGATGCATTGCTGCTTACCTTGGTCACAGAGAGAGGAGCATGAGCGTGCATTTCTCTGTGTGCAAGCTGGTGATGGCTGTTAGGGTACGGATGTGCTTTTCACCAGTCAGTCACACACAGTGGCAGATGTGAAAACCCAGAGGCATACCCAGACAGAGCCATATAGTCTTTAAGCCCAGAACTTGCAGAGTGTGCACGTACATAGGCTTATGTGCAAGAATATATGTAGGGATATGAAAACCACATATCACGTCTAACCATGTGTGGACACAATCCAAATGTCCTTGCAGTTGTCTCTAGCAAGGCTGCTTTCTTGCTTTTTCTTTCCCAGCTGCAGGGGCATACAGATTTACAAGTGCACAGCAGGGAAACAGTCTGCTCTAGGGGATGCTCCTCTAGGTGCTGATGAATTGCATACGGGAGCAGACCCATTAGCCCTGGCCCCATCAATTCAGGAAAAGACAGAGGCTTGCCAGCGTTTGGTTGCTGGCAGCACGCTTCTATCACATGGCCTTTGACAGGTCACTGCTCCCCTCCCTGGGGAGAGCAGATACATAATGCAGGAATGCGCAGTCACTGGAGGGCTCATGTGGTTCTCATCAGCATCCCAGCCCTCAGCGGGTGGGACTGCTCTCCCACACATAGCTTTCCAGTGTGTCAGCACCCCTGCATGAAGCCAATAGGCTGGCTCTGCTCGTCTTCCTCAGCTGGCCTGTGTTGGTGGAATTTACAGCAGGTCAGATGTTGTGTCTCCTCAAGTCACATACTGACAGAGGCACTTGCTGGAGTGTCTCTCCTCCAGGGCATCTCTTCAGTTTCCCACTTTGATTTTCCAGCCAGCTTTTCCTTCTCTGCCCTGTTAGGATGATCTGAGTGTGCTATTTACCCCACCTCCATATCTGCCTCCTGGCCTGGGAAGGAGCACATTGAGCTTTAGCTCTCAGAGCCACAGTCTGTCCAGCCCTGAATACAAAATGTTGTAGTACACATTACCCATAGTAATTTTGTGGTTCATGGCCTCTTACTGTAGTGAACGCTGTCTGCACGAAAGATTTTAGAAAATACACCTTTCTTTTTTTGTTCTATCAAGATGCTCCTTTTGCTTTTGAACCTTTTGCTACACTCTCACCATTTATTTTCCTCTTTTAAATAAGGTGCAACTAGGATTTTTGTTTGGAAGTCCCCTTGAAAGTGATCAAAGAAAGGTTCATTCAGAGAGAAATTGAGATTTTTAATGAACTGAATCATCTGCTGGAAAGCTGAGGTGGCCAAGCACTCTGTGGCTCTCCATTTCCTTTCATGGTCCACACAGAGAAAGGAAGACACTTCAACCCTGACACTTTGCTGTGTATCTGCTAGTTTGGCTGGGGCTCTGAATCAGTCCCTAACATATCAGTGGGCCATGGCCTGAGGATGCAGGTGGGCACAGAGGAGCAGAGACTGCAGGAGCACACAGGGTTGGTGCACGTTGGTGCATGTCACTCCAAGGCAGAGTGCTTGCAGGTACACTTCCCAAAGGAGACTCACATTCAGGTTGCCCGTGCTCTCACCTCAATGATATAATCTTTTCCATCTTTGCTGTGGACAGCTTTGACAGCGCAGATATCCAGACCTCCAAACATTTCTGCACAGGCATCTGCCCAGAGTCGGTACCTGCAGAAACCACAAGAGCATGGCCTAGGATTAGCTGTCCTTGGGTAGTTCACCAAACCAGCCACCCACTCTGCTGCCCATAGGAACACAAAGTGATTTGGGAGCCCTTATTACAAGGTGTCCGTCATGTGCTTTGCTGGGTCCTTGACTCCCTCTCTTGACTCCCACTTGCAGGAGATGCAGTAAAAAAAAAGAATCTTGCCTAAAGTTTCCCTTCATTTCAGATTGATTCAATCCTGCCCTCAAAGCCACCTTAAAATATTTATTTCCCTCCTTGGTATTTACATCAGATCTCCAGTTGGTTGTCATTCAGCCAAGCTATAAATATTTAGCTCATTTAATCTCCCAGTAGTGTTGGCCCCTCAGCGTTTGTATTGGCTTTGCCTGAAAGCCCTCCATTATGCAGGCAGCTTTCTCCTGATAAGATGTCCTGGACATTAGGACTGGAATAGGATCAGAAAGTGAGTGTTGAATTTAGCAAGGAGTAGCCATCCCCTCTCTGATCTGTAACGCAGTAGCTCCTGCATTTTACAATTTACTTTTAATTTTATCCCTTTACAGTCTTCTACTTCTTTATATCCCTTGGGTGTTGCTCCTAGTCAGGCAGTCTCATCACATGGACCAGGCACTATTTGTTGGAGGGAGACCTTCAGGATGCAGCACTTTTCCCTATCCATCCCAGGATGGGAATGTGATCTGGTGGCCCCTTAGCTATCCTGGAGTCAGAGGAGGAGAGAGAATGACAAGAGGCATATTATGGGGGGACCAAATCCCCCTGCTGTGCAAATGAGGAGGGAATGAGGCAGCCTGGTTTTATTTCCTGTGCAGCTGTGCCGTGGTCCCGGCCATTTAAATAAAAATAATAATCTCAGAACAGTAGATCTGTAAGCAGGACTATGACATGATGCAGAGAGGGGAGGGAAGGCCACAGTCTCATGAAAACACTGACATTTTGCAGACCCTACAGGGACTGGGGAAAGAGCTGTTCTGGCTAAAGAACAAATTTACGTCCTTGAAGCCAGCCAGAGTCCCCATAGCTCGACAATATAATGATGAACTTGTGTGAACACAATGTCTCTGGGAAGAAGAAAAATTATGGCTTATATGACTACCCGTGCTCTTTTATCCCTAATGAGGAGACCAAGTGTGTTCACCCTGGACCCCCAAGGAAGACAGTGTATGAGGAGGAGTCAGTAGCATAAGGAGGAGGAGAATTATGGACTGCATGAGTCAGGCAGGAGGCACCCCTCTGCTCTGCTGTGGCCCAGCATCCAGGGGCACCATTGTGGGAACCGCCTCTCTTCCTGAAGAACATCTCTAGGTGTCTGGGCTCAGCAGCCAGGCTCAGGGAATTGTTGATCATGCCAGAGACTCTGATGGCTACACATCTTCAGTGTTTGTTGGTCATAGGTGAGCACTGGGAGCATCAGGGCCGCTGGGGTGTAATAGGAGTATTATAGGGAAGAAGAGCATATTTATGCACATGCACCAGGTGTTGCATTTTCAGAGGATTTACTGTCATTTCTGCATTACCTGAACATTTCAATCCTTTGTACTTATGTTCAGTACAGTAGGTACTTCAGGTTGCTCCTACTCATCAGAGCATTTGAGCACATTCCTGCCTTGTTTAATGCACTGGCAACTCACAGATTTCAACAGGGTTTGTTGCATTTATGGCTGAATAAGGCTGGAGTGCTTAATTGTGGTACAATTAACAAAATGAACCTTCAAAATGCAGTGTTGCAGGCTGGCAGGAATCTGGGTTTTAGTCCTACAACACTGCAATAAGGTAGTGTCTACCCTTCATGTGCCTAGCTTCAGCTGCATTATAAACAGCCAGGATGCATCATCACATCCACTTCTCACAGTACTATTAGGGTCTTGCAGAGTCACCTTCAGCATCTGATCTGGGGCTTGGCTTCCCTGTTCCACAGAACTAAAGGTGCAGAAGGGACCTTAGATGGTTGCCTGCACAACTCTTGTGTTCCCAAGAGGAGACATTTCCTTAATCTGAGGACAGAGATTTGCCATCCCCTTCAGAGCATCGATTTCTGTGCTATGCTATCCTTACTTTAAGAAAATATAGGAAATGTTCAAAGGAACCTTTTAAGCTATAATTTATTTCTTACAGTATTATACTTGTAAATAGTGAGAAATGCCTATTAACAGGCTTTCATATATTTAAAGACCATATGCTCTTTTGTTTTTTTCATCTTTAGGATGAAGGGATGTTCAGCTTGTGGGCAGCTTCTTCCAGGTCTGTAACAGTTAATGAAGGAGAGTGAACCTCTGCACTGCAGGCAGGGTAGTCTACACCTCTACTGGAAAAATATCAGTGGTCTGGTAACTGAAAAAGGTGGAAAACTACATAGAACTACATAGAATTGTTGCATGTTTTTCTCAACAGCTCATTAGGTTTTCTCTGAATGTTCCTTTTATTGTCCTTTGGACTTTCTCCAGCTCCTTGCTATTTCTTTTCAATTGTGGTGCCCAAAACTGGACAGAGTCAGAATTAATCATGAACGTGACAAACTGGAGGTATAATCTGAAAAAAAATCTTAAATTCACTAAGGATGAATGCCTACATGTAATCTATGGATTCTATAAATCTATGAATAATCTACTTGGATAGGATGGAGAAAAGTGATGAGAACAAGTGTTAGTTCTGCAGGACAGGAGTTACAGCAAAGCATGTTACCATGAGTCCACAGTGTCAGGCAGTTGCAGTATTAGCAAATATCACAGTGATTTGAATACATGGAAGTAGCATTTCCAAATTTTAGTCTGTAAGATGCATGAGGGAATTCTTTCTGCTCTATTCAACAGTGAGAAGACCTTAGCTTAGACAGTGACTACTTTTGTGAGCCTAAAGTAAAAAAGTGCTTTCAGCACTTCAACTGACAATTTTTTTCCTCTGTTAAGCAGAAGAAAAACTCTTTTGCTGCCTCTCGTTAGTAATATACTTAGAATAACCTCATGTTACTTTGTGTTTTGTGCTTTGACCTTTCTGATTTTATCCCTACATGTTTGTACTGGTGTGCTTGACCTAGCATGCTGGTCTTGTTTCCTGTGGTTGCATTCACTAAAGATCTAATGATTTAGCAATGTTGGTTTCTAGCTGTACTTTCAGTCTGTTCTTCAAAATAGGACAGTTTGCCTTTGTGTCCTTAGTATTTTTTTAAGAAAACACTCGGTCTTTTTTAAAGTCTTTATCCAGCCTCTCAGGAGACCTCACTTACCAGTTCTCTCAATTAACCAAAGTCAGAAACACAATTCCTCCCTTCTAACCCAAGAATAGCTCACACTGTCTTGAAACACTCTTCCTTACCTCTCTGTCATTGCAATCTGTTCTAGCATCGCAGAACCTGTGTTTGCCTTCCAGTTTCCAGAGATGGAAGTCCTCCTAGGAAAACAAACCAAAAACATAACCTGAACATGAAAATAGACTCCTGACCCATCCTCCCGTATACTGTAGTCCTCATTCTTGACTCTGTGCTTGTACAGGAGGGGATGAGGTGAGGTTCTTCCTCCCAGAAGCCTTTCCAAATCCTTCCTGAACAACACTCCATACAGGATATGTTGTTCAGACTCATGAAAAACTGACTGAGGATTTTAGGCAGAGAAACCTCCAAGGAATCTTGAGCACACATCAGGCTCTGTGAGTACTTTCTTTCTTTATGGATCAGATCTAGGGGAGCTGAAATGTGTGTAAAAGATCTCTAGGATAATCACCCTTATGTTCTGCAATGGGTAGCATCCTCCATCTGTGGAACAGAAGCTTTCTAGGCAAATATTTGCTGAGCAGCTTCACAAAATATCAGTTCTAACATTCTGGGTCTGCCTAAATTTGATTTCAATTGTACTTCTGTGTCCACTTCAATTTGATTTCAGTGGTACTGATGTCATAGAATATATTATCTGTATACATACTGTCTTTTCACTGACTTTTCACTGACTTTTCATGGCGGCTCGCTGTGTTCAGACTTGGAGAATTTCTTATTTCAAAATCTTTGGAGTTTCATTAGCTGCAACTGATAGTTAATTTCCAAAAAAGGTACTGTTGCTAGAAAATTCTGGGTTTCACCATCACCGTCAGGGGTGAAAATTTTCCTTTTCTTGACCTTAGGCCCAAGGCAGACATCAGACAGCCTGCTCTGACAACACTCCAGATAACCCTTCCATAGTGCACAAGCCAGGACAAGTCAACAAGCTGGCAGGATACATCCAGGAAGCCTCTCCACGCTGAAAGAGATTTATGAGGGGAGTATGAGGTGTGATCCAACACTTCAAGATGAGGTTGTGGGAGCCCTTGCTGCCAGTTCTCTCACATTTTCAGGAACATGTACAAAAGACACTGAATTTGCAAAACGACGTTCAGCAGTGGTAATACTGATGTCCTGCTAGACTATAAACTTGAATCATTATAGCTGACTACCTAAGGCTCCCCTTTACTCTTGTGAGAGACACCCTGGAGTGCTTTTCCCCATTCTCCTCTAAACTGGTATGTTTAGTTGCTGTGAAATTGAAATTGTCTTTGTGACCATGTTTAATGGAGTGGACTGGGGGGCCAGAGGAGCATGATTACTGTGTCAAATAACTGTGTTTTCATATAGTTGACTTTTGGGCCTGTTGCCTTCACCCAGCATCCATTTTGCTGCCCGACTTCCTAAGCAAAAGAATGGATTCCTCCTCAAGCTTGGACTGTCATGAGCCCTATGATGGCCTATAAGGTCAGTGTTCAGTTCTCAGTCTTTCTTTCTCTTTTGATATGGGATTCTTCGGATTATGTTTTTCAGTTCTGCAATGGGAAGAACCACTCTTTGCTATCATTTATTTTTAATAGAATGTTGCTCTGTAGTGGCAGAGGACATCCAAAATCCCATTAGTACTGGTGGGAACTCCTGGAGTCTCATTAGTGATAAGATGATTTGACATTGGTGTTCAGAAAATGTACCTGGCATACCAAATGTAAGCAGCTGTGATGTCCCTAAGAAAATTAAACCACAGTTTGACAGTTTTACAAGGAAATTTGACATGGGAAAGCTCCCAAAATAAGAACTCTGCTCAAGTGATTGGGCTAATTTGTTGGACTTGTTTATGCCTATCCATCTTGAGCCAATTTTGGGCATAAGATTTAAAATATATCTCTCTGCTGTATTCCTAACTTTCCTGTTAGGGAACTTTGCTATTTTGAAACTGAAGAGTTTTATTTGAAGCCCACTGTATCAGACACCAAACCCTGCACCACAGCCTCTGTCGAGATCACTCCCTTCCGAGCAAGTCTGAGCAGTTCAGGTGTCAACTGTGCCCCCAAACTTACGGAATCACAGAATCATTGCATATTCTCAGTTGGAAGGGACTCAAAAGGATCATCGAGCCCAACTCCTGGCCCTGCACAGCACCATCCCCAAGAGTCACACCATTACCCTGAGAGCATTGTCCAAATGCTTATTGAACTCTGTCAGGCTTGGTGCTGTGACTGCTTCCCTGGGGAGCTGTTCCAGTGCCCAGCCATCCTCTGGTGAAGAACCTTTTCCTGATATCCAACCTAAACCTCACCTGACACAACTTTAGGCCATTCTCTTGGGTCCTGTCACTTGTCACCAGAGAGGAGAGATCAGTGCCTGCCCCTCCTCTTCCCCTTATGAGGAAGCTGTAGACTGTGATGAGGCCTCCCCTCAGTCTCCTGTTCTCTAAGCTAAATAGACCAAGTGACCCCAACTGCTCCTCATACAGCTTCTTTTTGATTTTCTTTTTTGTATTGTATGAAGTGAAAAAGGAGACTTAAGACAAAAAAAATTTCCTAAGGATGTCCTGCCTCAAATCCCATTTCTCTTAGGGACTGAATGGTTTCCAACCATCCTAAACATCAGGGGACCACACAGTGTGCAGTCAGTATCTTAAAGAGAAGGACCTCAGCCTTTTACAGATCAGTTGCTCAAACAGATTTGTGACCACAACACCTTCAGCATTGTTTAGGAGAAGTGGATAAACGAGCAGATCAAGAGCTCTTGGTGTCCTATCTCAGCCTATAAGTAGCTCTAGTTTAGACACAGTTGATGTGATATCCCCTACAGAGCACATTGAACTGCATTGGAAGTGACAAGTCAGAAATCCCACTCATGAAACTACAAAGGAAGGGTATTACCCTCTTACTAAGAGCTGGTGGCAAGAACAGCCCATGTCTGAAAGTCAGTAGCTGCTGGCTTAATTCAAAGTGAACAACATTTCATGAGTCTAAACTGGAAATGATCCTGCTGTTTGCGTCCAGTTGGGGTGAGTGTGGAAGCATAATTTCTGCCCTGTAACATGAACTGTTTTCATGTTTTCTCTTTACCAGTATTACAATGGCAGTCAAATACACTTGGTGGAATTTTAGGCATGTATCATATGCTGCTTATCTGCTGTTTTCAGACTGGTTCAAGGCATGGACAAAGTTGGAGTTTGTTAGCAGTGTAAATCTGGAGTCACTGCACTGAAGCCAGTGAGAAACTGAACTGAAGCCTTGGGCCATGGGCTGGAAGGAAGTGCATTGAACATCTGGGGCAGGGAGGAATGCGTGACTCACCCTGCAGCATCCTCCCTCTGGCAGATGCTTGGTGCAAAGTAAACATATTCTGGAGAATTTTAGTGCAGTCTTTTCTCAAAAGAAAAGGGGTTTTTAAAGTCTATATGTGTGGGTGAAGGTATAAAATTACTGGATAGATTCCATGGCTCACAGATCAAAGGAAGTCACTTCGTATGACGCTACTGCCGATGCTGGAATTGCCTTTAAGGCTGAGATTTGCTGCCATGACTAATGGTTTTGAGTCTCCTATTTGGGACACCAGTGAGAGCTCTGATATTTTGGGTGCTTTTACCTCTGTCCTTGGACATAGTAGGGACTTATGCCATGGAAATAACCTATTTTGTCTAATGCTGGGTTTTCTTCTTTTATCCCTGTTGGGACTGACTAGACCACTCTCCCAAGCTCACATCCATAAATGGCTCTCTCAATCTAAGTCAGCCTCCTGGGTTAGCAAGTCACTGGGTGAATCTTGCTGTTTGTTTTCTTTGCTAATGAGCTTCATTTCTCATTAAGGTGTTCTCTGTTCATGACTGTTTTCACATGAAAACATTTTTTCTTTAGCAAACAATTGTTTGTGCAGCTATAGTCCCAAGTGGGATTAGGTCTTAGTGTGACTGCTTTCTTTCCTCAATCATCTGGTATTATTTCTGATCCCTGTTCTGGATGAGTGCATGGTGACTGTGAATAATAAGTGAGGAGAGAGTATGGTCAGGCTAACTTGGCCTTTGTTGCAGTTAGAGGCAGTTGGGGAGCAGGCTCTGGAGCCAAGGCTGGATGTGTTGGCAGGAATAGGGAATTTTAATTGATATTTTAAACCTTCTTTCCTTTGGCCAATTTGAGTCAAACTCTCTGAGATGTTAATGTAGTATTAGGCAACTGTGCTATTGTTGACCTGATTCAATTAAAAATAAATTTTCTTTCATTGAGATCACATGAAGTAGGCAAGTGTCCCCCACGTCCTTCCTTCCCATGAAGAATCTGACTCAGTCATTATCTAGTTTTCTTAAACATCTCTGTGCTAGGAATCCAACTTGGAATTTTAGGCAGTTATAGCTGAAAAATATGTGATTGTGTACATTTGATTATCTTGTTTAACTATATTTCAGCAGAACTATGGCCTAGAGGTCTGTAGACATGGACCCAAAAGTCACAGTGTTGTGGGTGTTAGGTAACAAATGCAATTTATCTGGTGACCTGAAGAATGTACTGCTGGAGCTGACTACTTGTCCAGAATTCTGTGGTTGGATAAGGAGCTTCTGGAGAAGCTGTGCTGTGTGGCTTTTTAAATTTACTGGTTTGTAGTAAGGAGAAACAGGTGTCTTACTGACTCATGTAGTTACATCTCTAATTGAGTGTGGTGACTACTGAAGTTTGGCTGAATGCTTTTTAATACTTCTAAACATACCAGTGTTGAAGATTGCTGTCATGCCACCTCCCTCACTACCTACCCCACAGGGCAGGGAGGAGCTTTGGGGCACCCACAGAAATGTTTCACCTCCTCTCCCTCCTTTGTATGTGTCAAGGAGCACACATGCAAAATGCCCACAGAAACTCTGTGTGCTGCCCTAGCCGAGGCCATCCATACCCGGTGCTCTGTGCCCCTCGTGTGATGTGGTGCTGTGATCTGCAGCTGGGGAGAGGACAGGGTGCTGCTGTGGGCTGAAGGATGGGGTGCTTCTATGGCCTGGACACTGTAGGACTCCAGGAGTTGCAGCTAGTTCAATCTTTTTTATTTTTTTCTCCAGGTGGAAAGTGGGCGGGTTCAGTTCCCACTAGAGGGTACTTGGAGCTGAAGGATTTTGCTGGGAAAGATGAGCCCTTCGACAACAGGATGGAGAGGTGGTGGCTGAGCACAGTCATTTTAGTGGGAACTAACTGAATCTCAGAAAGAGACAGACAGAGATTTACATTCCAGAAACAATGACCTGACAGTGACTAATGGAGAAAATGATTGGTGGATGAGGGATCTGGGTTCAGAGGTGGGAGGAGAACAGCAGGGTTATTCTTCAAGGAGATGAAGTCAGCTACCTGCTCCTGCTCAGAGCAGACACCGACTCAATCATATCCATAGCACTGTCTGCTCCCCGTCTCGCTCTGGCACAGCCATGCACTCACATGTAAGCCTTGTAGTTGCTGCCAATTTTCTGGATTCGGATGTCATATTTGGAGTCAATGAATGGCTCGGTGGTGGCATAGGTTTTTGCCATGGCTACTATGCTGGCCATGTCCCGGAAGTCGTGCTGGTTCTCAACTTTGACCTTGATTGTCAAAATCCAGTGAAAAAGAGACAAGAGCAAAAAGAACAAGAATACTTTGTGAGCAGAAGTCATCTCTGCACCTGAATGCAGTTAAATGCAATGTCAGCTAAACCCCACACAGACACAGCTGAGGACAGAGCAAGGCTTCTGTGATTCAAAGAGAGCAGCTTCCCAGAGCAAACCAACCCAGACCAAATCCATCCCATTCTCCTTCCTCATGCACCAGCCCTGGTAATCCTGGCACCAGAGAGGCAGCTAGACCTTTGCCCAAGTGGCTCTTGCTAATGCTCTTTGCTTTTAGGGTGCTTCAGAAAAATATTCAGTCTCTTAAGAGTTATTACTTCATTCAAACTTTGCAACTGCTGTTTCCCATGTTGGGACGGATGAAAACAGAGTATTTCGGGTGGTCAGGAAATACAAACCAGTTCCAGGAAATCAACATGAGAACTGGTTGTCTGTCACCTCTAGCCTTCAGTTCCCTGGCATTTCACATTAACCCACTCCAGACTTTCTTTGAGGAGTTGTGCAGGTCTCTTGACTGGACACAAACTCTGAAGGAAAAGGATGTCTCTGGGGGAGTTTTTGACTCTTGGGGGGACTTGTGTGAGAGTGAGGCAATGGGCATGTGGGTAGGACAGCTGGTTGGGTGTTAGACTTGAGTCTCACTTGGAAACAAAGGAGCAGTTGAGACCTATGAGCTGAAGTTTTTCTGAGAAGATGGCTTTTCACAGATCTGTATTCAGTTATGGGAAATGCTCTGTACCTTAATAAAAAAAAAAAGTGAAATGAGGAATGACCAAAACAGTAGAAGTTCTAATGATATACTCAAACCTCTACAAAAGCTCATTGACTTGGGAAAGCAAAACTGAAGAAGCAGGTAACAAGAACATAGTGGACAACTTCACCTCACTTGTATCTTTAACCATGGCCTTTAGTGTATTGGCAAACACTTGTTAGGTGCATCACAGAAACATGTACAAGTCTTGTTCCTGGACATATGCAGGAAGGGTGGATTAATTTGTGGAAGAAAGACCACGACTGTATGAAAAGGATGAGCAAGTGAGTGACTTTCTGTATGTTATTTCCCTCACTTTGTATTTTGGTGATGCTTTGAGACCACAGCTGGGGATTGCAACCCTGCTTTGCTAAGTGTGCACTGATGGGTGACAATCCATGGGTCTCTTCTCCAGAAGAGCTTCCCAGCTGTGTCACTGTGTGTTAAAGGAGGGTGATGCCAGACTCTGTGGAGCCAGCTGAAGGAAGCACATGCAATGGTATTTGGTGTTTCTTTGCAAAGAACAAACAAGTGGTTTTATGTATCTGCTTTCAGCCATGGGGGGGTGGGAGCCATCTTCACTTGGGAACAGAGAACAAGCTTGTTGCTAACCTGTTTTACTCTGTATAGATTGTTTTGTGTGAGTGCCAGCTTACACATAGAGCATACAAAGATTTGGCCTCATCCTGTTGCAGAAAAGCTTTCAAAAACAGAACAGTTGTGGGGAAGGTGAAAAGTGCAACCAGTTTGACCTGTGACCATTTCTAGATGCCTGAATAGGAAAAAGAACTCATCTTTGGTTCTCCTATTACTGACCAGCAAATACCCCTATTGCTGTGGTGAGGGCTGTGCTCTCACCATCCAGGAACTGCTGAGGAAAGGAGCAGGGGGTGATGACAGTCATCTGTGGGAAGGGAGGGTACCAAAAAAAAAAAAAAAAANAAATATAAAGGGGATATGTAAAGGCAAGCATTACACGGCATCCAGGAGGAGCAGCCGTGCTCTAGGCTGTGTTGTTTCCCTCTCTGTCTGAATGGGGATGTGCAGGGCAGGGTGAGGTGGTAGGAATGCCCTGGAGGCAGCGGGGAGAATGGGAGAGGGAACTCAGAGCCTGGACTTGCAAAATACCAGAGGAAACAATGCAGGCTGTGTTGGAGCAGGGTATTTTTGTTGCGCTGATAAGAGCTGCTCTGGGCTGAATGACATCAAGCAAGAGAGTCCCACCCAGATGAGATGATCACAGGAGGGACTGCAAGGGCAGGCGACATTGACACGGTGTTACAACATTCTTCTGGACCCTTTTGGGAGTGAGAAAATACAAAAGCCATTATATAATGACCTACTTGGAACAACGATGTTTGTGGGATTTGAAACAAAGTGCTGTGCTTGTGCAACAGATGTCTTTGGGCCCAAACTGAAATGTTTGCATCCTCAGCCCAGGAACATTTGATCCAGAGCAGAGGAAAGGATGCAGCTCCCCACTTCAGATTGGAATTAGACCATATTGATATTGCTAGAAAGGAGCTCATCTTGTTAGATGTGATGTTTCCTCAAAAATACAGCATGTCTGGAAGGAAGGGTCCATTTCTTCCACCACCCCTTCCCTACAGGAAGAGAAGGAAAGCAATTGAAAATGTTCTTTCTAATGGGCCTGAGGACTTTTGGCTGGGTTAATAAAGAGGGGGGACTCACCAAGGACACCAAGTAAGAAATGAAAAATAAAGATGACTCCCACAGTGCTACACCACTGCACAGTCCTCAGGAAACAGCTCTGACATCTTCCCTGGCCTGTGCCAGAGTACTTCCCATGGACTTTTCAGAAAAAGCAACTCACAGAAGTCCCCTTGTAGGGGATCACAGCCTTATTTCCCACCAGGCATCAAAATAATCACCACACCAAAGCTGAAATCTGAGCCACCATTTGTTAATTGTTAGAGCCAGCCAAATTTGACAAAACAAGAGCCGTGTTCTGGGTTAATGCTGGTTTATCCCAGGGTACGGTTATTACTTCATAAACAGGAAGCACTCAAGTTACAGTCAAATTAGATTTATTTTCCTGCCTTATCTATTGAGTCCCCCATTTTATTAGCTTTCTACTTTTAAATTTTGTATAATTCATTTCCTCCTGCCTTGTAACCGTTTTAGATGTCAATAAGATATCCATTTTCCTAACAGAAGAAAAAATCCCAGACATAAACAAATCCAGGGTGGATGTAGTGTGACACCAGAGGGCATTATTTAAGAAGGTACTATTAAAAATCGATCCAGAGCAAAGTTTCCAATTTACCTAACAAGAGACAAATCTGTCTTCTAAAATGGCAGGTTGGCCAATACGTGAAACTGATAAAAGGAGTTGGGAAAAAAAACCAAAAGGAAGCCATTTTTCCCCCTCTCTCTTTTATTTTGCAACCTTCTTAGGATAAATGCTATATCCCATTAACTGCACAGAGGAGTGCAAACAGTGAATACAAACACAGCCCCTTCCCTGGCAGCCTGTTTGCTTAGCTGTGCCGGCTGTTTGAGCAGCAATAGACTCATTCTGAAGCCGTAAGTTGCTGTTTGCTGTAGCATTTTAGTGACCTGTTAAGAAGGGTTTGGGCCAGTGTGTTGACAAATGCCTTTTCTGAGTAAGAAAGCTCCTCCTTCCCTTCTGGCTCTCTTTTCTAACCCAGGCACCAGTGATGCCCTAGCATGCTCCCTGTTGGAAAGGGGAGTCTGGCTGGACCTCTGGGGACGTGCTCACACAGATGCGACCATCCCTTTGTCCTGTGGCGGCATCCCAGAGCCTGATGTGCCTGGTGGCACCTGTTGCCATCCTCAGCCTGCCCAAGAAGCACTGATCTTTCTGCCTTTGGCTGGAGTGCAGTCCAAGGGGCAGGTGATGAAGAAACATTCTGCTCCATCCCTGTTGCAGACCTTGTTTTGAGGCCTTTCTTGCAAGGCAGGATTTTGGATCGGCTCTGGCAGAGTTAAAGCCCCACTGTGGCAATTTCCTGGGCAGTCTGAGCCGCACGTGAGATCTGTGTGAACACAGGTTCCTTCAGTGAAGGATCTGTCTGGGTAGAAACTTGTGCTTTCTCTGTCTCACAGTTCCCTAATCTGCTGCCTCTTCTGGGTGTTCCTGGACACCAGGGTCCCAGGGCTACGGCTCTCCTCCCTCATCTTTAGCCTAAGTGCTACAAGGTCTTGCTTTGCAGTCCCCTTTTGCTTTCATTATGTGGCCACATGAAAAAATAATCGGTTAGCCAAAGTGCCATAATTATCTTAGTCTGCTAGGACTGCCCTAGCCTTGCCTTTCTTGAGCGTCATCCAGTGTGAACTCTGCTTTTGAGGTTAACTCTGCCCTACAGGCTAAACACACATCACTTTGGAGATAACTTGCAGAAGAACTTTCTGTGTCTAAAATGAGGTTAGAGCCAGGTTCAGCTGGAAGGTGAGAGTCCAACGCTGAGCCAGGGCTGAACTTGGCAATGTGGTGTTTAACTGAGTCTTGGTGGGCTTGTGAAAATGCACAGTCTGAGTGCTTTCCTCCAGAGGAACTGGTGCAGCCACACAAAGTTTGTGATTTTTTGTCCATCTCGACCTGCTCTCAGCCTTTCTGTAGGGACCCTACCATCTTGGGATAGTGGGTCTTCAGGAACAGTTCTGTGCAGATGGTTTCCTGAATCTCTCCTTTCCTGTACCCCAAATTATGCTCTTTTTCTCAGAAAATACCCAACCCAACTGACCACAATCCGTTCAGGCCTAACTTTGACCCACCCCAAAATAGTGAAGTCACAATGGCGTCTGCACTTCCTTATTATCCTCACACTGAAGTTCCCAATTTGCTGCCTTTAATGCTTTGAACCTTCAAAGCCCAGGTCTTGGCTGCTGTGGTCCTTGGTGCCTTGGGTCAGTCACTGTTTCCTGTGTTCAGCAAAAGCTTTGAGACTGATGTGCAAGAAATGGGGATGTTTTTGCTATTTTCAAGACATTTGGAACATCCTCACTCATGAGTCAGTGGGAATGCAGTGATTGGGCTGCTCTGTTGTGAATGAATGTTACATGTCAAGTCATTATTTGTCTTCTCTAAAAGAAAATATTTGTTCCTTGACAAACTGAGGCAGCCCTTTCCCTTCCTTTCCCCTTTAGCACACTGGATTTTCAAAGCTCTCACTTTTGGAACATTCTATTTCCAGGCCCGAGAGAGACAAGGTGACGAGCTGTCCTTCCTGATAAAAACCTTGCAGTATTTTTACATTACAGAGTGGCTCTGTTTAGTTTGTGCTATATTTATACCAGGGGAAAAAAAAAAGAAGCAGAGAAGACTTTCCCATCCAGTAAGAGAGAAAATAACTCTGACCATATTATTATGAACAACAAGTTTTTCTTCTACAATGTCATAAATTCATCTGAGCCAGGATTTGTACTGGGAAGGTGTTTTCATAATTATGGGGCAGGAGGGGACAGGAGTGACTCTTAAACTGACCTAATTAGAGAGGTCTAAAAATAAAGCAGGAGTAGCAAAAAATATATATATAAAAAATTGATATAAATATATGTAAAGTCACATGAACAGATACTGGTTTTCCTCTCTTTGTAGATCTGGCAGTTGTTTCCTTCTCATGATCTGATCAGGAAGAGGTGAAGAGGCTCTTTGAGTGAATTTGCAGTACTGGGCTCTGTTCCTAGGGCACTTTAGGGTCATGTTAACACACAAATGGCAAATACTAAACACACTCAGAGCTTTATTCTTTTCCATGGGCTCTGGCATTATGAGATCCGGAGTCAGGAAGAAGTGTTATTCCTTTCTCA
Source organism: Ploceus nigricollis (assembly GCA_013399945.1). Classification (NCBI taxonomy): domain Eukaryota; kingdom Metazoa; phylum Chordata; class Aves; order Passeriformes; family Ploceidae; genus Ploceus; species Ploceus nigricollis. Next base: position 698,266 of record VXBC01010660.1, read on the forward strand.
CTGCAGTCCTGTCCCTATTCAACAGAGACCCCAATTACTTCTGGGGTAGGTAGGCTCAAACTGCACAATACTTAAAAATGCCTCAGCCTCAAAGGAGCTGCTGGGTAAACAACAGTTCTGTTCTGCACATGGAAAGACATCTCCTCTCAGTGTCCATCCATGGTTTCCCTGGAAGATTCCTTGAGTACTGTTGGTCCTGTGAGTCTGGGCAACTTAAGTACAACATGAGAAAGGTCCTTCTCTGCTGACTCCATTGTAGACAGTTGTCTAAACAGTATTTCTACAAATATTTTATTTGTATTGATACTGCACAGGGCCAGCAGCACAGAGAGCACTTGTTATGATCTTCCAGTGCCACGGAAGTATGAAGTGACTCCGAATTTTGGAAGGAGGATAATGATGATCATGGGAGGGGCTGAGGGGCATGTGTTCTGTTTTTAGATTAGAGGACTGTCTGTTCCTCAGTGAAGGCTATTACTGGTGTCTCTGTTCAAGTCAATAGAGAAGCTGTTTCTGCATTTCTCAATGGAAATTTCAAAAGATGCCTGTTATTGCAAATTTGTTTTCTCCATCTCCATGTGCACCTCACACGCACACATCACTTGGCAAGAGCATTTCTTTCATGAATGGTATACTGCCACCCCTTTTGGTTCTGATCCTGAATAATAGCTGCTCCTCTCCCAAGCTAAAGACAGTTGTGGTGACCCACCCTTAAGGGGAAGGCAGTCAATAGAGCCTATTTTGTATAAGTCCTGTTGTGGTTATTTTTCATTTTAGCTTTGAGGATTCTTTGTTCAGCCCTCTGATTAAAAAATGTGGTGAGTGAATTTTGTGAAAATTATGTCAAAACAAACAATATATGAAAATGAAAGTCTATTATAATTATGCTCCTTCTAGCAATTATTGCAAAATAATAAACATTCACCACTTACACTGCCAAGAACATTATGAAAATGAATTAGCAATAAGTATCAGGTAATAATTATAATTCCTCTGGTCTGTAACACAGAGAAACTGAAGAAAACTGTGAAATGACACAAATCTCCCTGAAAGCAGATGGTGGAACTCTTTGGGGAAGAGGCATTTTCTGCATCCAGAATTCTTCTGGCTCCTGGCCACTGCCTCAGACAAATAAAGAATAACAGTGCCTGGACTTCCCATCTTTGCTCATTCTTCTACGTGTTGGTGCCTCCCATTACACGTGATTTTATCATTAATAACAAAAAAAAAAAGTAAGTACTTCCTTGACAATTTCTGTTGTAACAACACTGTAACCTGAATGCTCACGTCCTTTGAAGCACCAATTGCAGGTACAAATAAATACATGGCTCGCTATCTTGGCATCATTTGTTGCAGTAAATACTATTTTAATACTCCCATGTGTACTTTGGCTAATACATTGGTTTTTCCATCCTTTGTTTCTGCAATCACTGGTTTAATACAAAACATGACCTGATGCAGGTGCTTTATTAATATTTACTTTGTTGCACACATCAAACCAAAAGCAAACCTATCTCTTTTCATATTATGTATATTTTATAGCTAAAGACCTGCTATTTCCTGCTATCATCTCTACTTCTGAAAACCAGTGCAAGGAAATAATTTAGCTCTCTCTAATCTCACTGGTTATTGCTTTTGCATTTTGATGGTTAAAAACACCATAATGTCTCCTGGGAACTTCCCTCTTCTGCATTTCTTTATTGTAGGTTTGATTATTTTTAATCTGTAGGTGTTACTTTTCTAGTATACCCATAATTGCACTTCTCTGTATTTCTCCTGATATTTTCTGTGGTTTCTTTTGTCAGTCCTGCTTGGGCTTGAACCCTACTGTTTCAAAAAAAGCATGAAACAAATTCTTGTTACTTGTGTTTTAAACCAACTGATTTATTCTTTATTTTATTTTATTTTATTTTATTTTATTTTATTTTATTTTATTTTATTTTATTTTATTTTTTCTTTCTTCTCTTTTTGCTCTGTGCAATGAAATGCAGTGAGACTGAAGAGAGAAAATTTAATCAGTCTCAACTTTCCTTCAGGCTGCTTGTGGCTGGAGAAGGGCCCAAACTAAAACCATAAGGTCAACAACCCTTGCTTCCTGTACCTTCCCCATCTACTGAACAGAGCAGTGTCGAAACTCTGTGCCCAAATGCACATCCAGACTTTGCTAGTAGTCACTAATTTCATAATGGACTAAAGTAAACTTGGCTTCAGACCAATTCTTTCTTCTAAGATGCTGGCTGTTAGCCTATCTTTATCTGGAACGACTTCCTACATACCCTCCTTGTACCTCTGAGTACAATTGTGCCAGGAGTCTGAATAGAAACTCTCTTCCTCCTTAACTTGTGACAGCAAAATCAACATAATTAAAGAATAAAAAGGGAGAGAAAGTATGAGGTGGAAGAAGATCTGGTGTGTGGTGCAGAAGACAATAGCTAAATGTTCTGCTGAGAGTTTTGTCTGGAAATGCTGTTAAGATTGGAGTACTTTTCTCTGATTCTGCCCTCATTTCTGTAGCCACTAAGGATCCTTGGTGCATGAGACACATGAAGCCCTGCATTACAGGTGAAATGGCACAGCAGTCAGAGACATGCAGGCTTGCAGGGTCCCAAGGGAGAGATTTTCCTCCTGCTTTGTCCTGGTTGGTTTTTGCTAATGAAACCCTTCCTAGGAACAAGTTAGTGGCTCCCTATAAGCACCTCTAGGCTGTCTGCACACACTCTAATTCAATGACACCTCTGCCTGCTTAACATAGGCAGCACCAGTATATTAACCAACATTTCCTGCTTATTTACATGTTTGTTCCTTGATGCTGAAAGCCAGCTCCACCACTAGCACAGGGATCTGTGCCCACTTCCTCCCCAGCAGCTACCATCCAGACAGGGGAACATTGCAACCAAAGCAAGAAAGGTTATTAGATCCTCCATGTGCAATCCAGCAAGCCAGAAAGGGCTTCTGTTTCCAGAGCATAAGCAAACAAACTGTACCAAGTTTAAATTTGGTGTAACTATATATATTTTTCAGGCAAAGTGTGAGGCCAGGAGAAGGTCTGTCTGCTCTAGGGAGGCACTGCGACAGGCATATCAGTTACGAAGTTAACGTACCACTCATTTGGATTCAGAGATGATACCTCAATTTTGTACTTCTGAACAAACCAAGTTTCAGACAGATAGGGGATGCCTTTTGAAAAGATATATGCAAGAAAGAGGAGACACAAATGCAGCAGGAATGTGCTGGTGATGCCTCACTGAAAGGGGAGCCCTGTCACCCCAAGAAACAGGGGCTGCTAATTCACTGGGGGAATAAAGATCCCAGAGAGCCTGGGAAAAACAAACAGGTCCTTCTGGGTAGTGAACTGTTTTTCAGGATTCCTTGGCAGGCAACCAACCACTCTGCTTTGTAAGGTCTTGTTCTTCCTTGCAAGGAGGAAAAAAATAACTGAAGGGCTCCCATTTTTTGAATAAGGTCACCATAATGCACTCAAGAAGCCCAGCGCCACAGCTCCTCATTGTGAGTGCTATGGGGTGTAGCTGCACTTTACAGGTGCTTGAATAAACAACACTACCACTTTCAGGAGAAGAGAAAATGTATAAAAGACAAGCCTAATGACTTCAGCCCAGCCAGCTTTTCCCCCACGCTTCACCAACCCCCCTTCCTGCATCCCAGACAGCCTCCAACCCAATCCCACTGCCTGTCTCCAAGTGCGTGACAGCGGAAAAAGGCCTTTTCTCCCACAGGAACAGCCAGTGCGACCCAGATAGGTTGTGGGGAGGTTTAACCCCTTGGCTGGCTGGTCACATGCCATGTGTAATCACAGGAATGCTGAGCCACATATGTATCTGTTTCCAGATATATATATATATTTTTTTTTTTTCTTCTTTTACTTACCTTCCCCATTCCAGCATGAGCATGTCCCAGCTTGACCACTACAGGAAAATTTGGAGTTGTGAGCTGAAAGACAAAAGGACCCTTCATTAGTTTTTTGGTTTTTTTTCCCCAGCCATTGTATTTGGAATAATTTTCTTTTATTTAGTAGCTTTTATGCCCTTCCTGGATGCTGTAAACTGGATAATAAGAAGGCCAAATAAAATTTGCCTGGATGGTAGGGCAGTGAGCAAATAGCGCTTTACTGGATCCCTTATGATTGCAAATGGAGGCCTGGCAGAATTCCTCAGATCTGACCCACTTCTGCTGTGTGATAGCAGTTTTCCCACTCTGTACATAAGGATTTGTGTACACCCATATGCATGTAAAACACTGTTGCACTTGCAAGCTTGAGTAAGTGAACACTTTCAGATGCTGAAAACACCTGAATGGTGAGAAAGACAAGGGTTTGTTCTTCTCCACACAGACTGCTTTGGCCTTAATAGTGAGTGCACTCCTCCCATCCACAGGGAGGGTGGGAGGACAAGGAGAGAAGGAAGTGGGGCCAACACTTCGGTGCAACTCACAGGGTCCATCTATTCATAAAGCCTTTTCTTCTTTACCTTCAGGGGTGGGTATTGTGAATAAAAGAAAGCAAAGAAGGATTGGAATCAGCAATAAAAATAGAAAAAAAAGTCATATGTTCTCCCTGGCTTGTGTGGTGTTTCCATTGGGAAGGGTCCTGCCACCCAAAGCATACAAGTTCATCTTAGAGCGCATGTGGGCTTGATTTTACTTGAAGAACTCCAAGCACCCTCTCTGCCTCTTCTTCTCCAGTTTCATGCTTATGCAAGGATTCACTTGGAGTGATTGGCTCAGAGCTGGGCGCTGTACTGGTAGGAAGTACACATGTCAGGAGTAAGTAGGATATATGCACTACATTTCCCCTATGAACTGGTTGCTCCAATTCTATACCTCTGCTTGGCATCCCTGTGACCTTCATCTTGTCTTGTGCTCATGATTCTTGTGATCTAAATGCTATTTGTTCAGTATATAGCTGGTTATTTTTTATTGCATATTTAATTTCCTTTAAAGACACTTTTATCTTTGCTTAAGTGCCCGAAGCGATGAGCTCTATTCATTAAACAGTTAACCTGGAGTTCTGGCAAAAGGAGGCAGTTGAATTTTGATGGATAAATGGGTCTCCTATTTATTTATGTTTGAGAATAGATAAACAACTTGTTCTTGTGCTAATTACCAATTGTCTGTACGGACAGGCAGGCACTACGCCCTAAAGATAGAATGGCGCTGCAGTCTCCATCTGTGGCAGCTCACTATAAATAACAAAATTAGTAATGAACACTGATATGTTTTGCTATTCAGCTGCTTATATAAAGAAATGTCACAGGAGAGGAGAACAGTGAGTGCATCACGTCCTCAAGCAGTCTGTGTCACTTTCTTCAGGCAGAAAGCTGAAGATCTTCTTTGGACCACAGAAAGGCACAATAAATCACAGTCCTGGCACAGGCAGGGACCAGCACCACTGCTTCAGAAGAAGAGGCAAGAGACTGATAGGTGGCCATCCTGAAGTCAAATGGTTAAGTGTATGTCCAGGCACACGCTTTTGTCCTCTATTTCACCTTTGCCTCTTTAATTCATTGTAAGAGCCTGAAATTTAATTTATGCTGGCATAAATGAATCAATTGGAGGACTGCACCTGAGGCTTACTGAAGATAGGGCTCTGGATGGACCATGCCAGGCCTTTAATGCTGGAAGATGAAAGGTAACCTAGTAGTTGGGGCACCCACCTGCTCAGGCTCTGGGAGATGTGGCTCGCTTCCCAGCTCTCTCATCCCTGCCTCATGCGTCCTGTTTGAGCCAAAGTGCTTGCAAGCCCTGGCCTCTGTTCCCTGTTTGGGAGCGGAGGCAGCAGCTGTTCCTACGGAGCAGGAAAAGCAAACTGCACGCTGTGAGCCTGCCTGATAGCCTGGCAAGGAGGCCAGAGAAGTGTGCAGGATAGATAATGCTCTATCGCCAGCTCAAAGCAGACAGAGGCAGGAAGCAATGACTGCTGCCCTGCTTTTTGTCCCCTGCCTGTGATGTTGCTGAGGGAGCCTGCTCGGGCATGGGGCCGGGGAATGGGAAGCATCTGTTTTCCTGTATACATGCAAAGAAAGTTTGGGATCCAGTAAACAACCCAAGTTTACTGTTAGTCTGGAAAATACCACCACCAATGACAACGTGCTGTGCAAACTTCTCTTTTTCTCTTTGCTTCTTGGAAACATGAGCTCAGCTTTCTTACTAAGGCTTGATCTCATCCCATGTAAGGGTGACCAGCATGTTGGGGTCACATATGGCTTGGCCTAGGCATAGCACTGGGGGCTTGAGGTGAGACAGCTCCAGACTGTGAACATGTGGTAGCCTCTCTGGGAAAGCTGTGGCTCCAGAGAAATGCTGGTGCATGGTTAGCCAGGAATCTGCCTCTGCCACTGAAAACCCATCAGATTTCCACATACATGAACCTGCCTTATGGGGGAACCAGCAAGAGAGCACAGCACGTGCACAGAGCTGCGTTATATAATGAGTTTATCTAGTGACAGTGGAGTGCCCTTAGCCTGTGCTGAAGTTAAGTGTAATCAAAAGCTCTCCATGTCCACGGGACTAAAGCAACCAGAGTCCACAACAACCTGCTGGAAAGTCCTTGCTGAAGTGGTGGAAGTGGTTGAACGCCGCTGCAGTCAACAGGGAGACCTCCAGCTTCCACCAGAGTCTTGCTGGGACGCAAGTCCCATTTTTGTTGCTAATAAGGTGGCCAGCCAGCATACTTGGCAAGCACCCAGATGGATAGGGAAGCCAAAAGAAGGGAGAAACTATTATACACACAACTCTGATGCAATTCACACACAAACACAGTGAGAAGTTCTGCGGGTGGCCAAAGCCACCACAAGGGCAGACCCCTGAGATGAGTATTTGCACATACTGAGTCATAAATTTCCCAGGAAAAAAGATTATTATCATCAAAGAACAGCATCACATTTTAATAAGAAAAGCATGTTTTTACTGAAATCATGCAAAGACATATATCTGTGTCTTTCTATGTGCCGCAAGGGCTCTTCTTTTCTTGGAAAAACAGTGAAAAGCACTTTGATAATTTTAAAATGTGCATGAACTGTTGACAGGACTGTTATAGATGAAGTTGGCAGGTTTTGGGATGGGACTGTAGTGCTGCAGCTAGCTCAGTGATCATATGCAGGATGTTAGTTCATATGCATAATTCAACCCTTTGAATTAAAATCTTACAAATGTATTCCCAGAGGTTGTGACAAAGCCTTGAGGTGCCAAGGATTACATAAATGTCTAGAGCTTGTTGTATGTATAGGCCTGTTAAGAGTCAAACAGCAATTTGAATCCTGAACTAGCAACTCATCCATGTCTTTGGTAGTAGTGAAGAGAAAGTCATGGAAGTTTTTCCCAACTTAGAACACTGATGGCCCAAAGTGTACCATTTCAGCCCCTGATTTTTAGGGCTCTGCTCTGTGTGTAGTGTTCAAAGCCAGGTTGGACAAGGCCTTGAGCAACTTGATCCAGTGGGAGATGTCCTTGCACAGGGCAGCAGGGATGACAGATGATCTTTAAGGTCTATTCCAACCCCTTAACATTTGATGATTCTGTGAAACCTGTGAGACCCTTAAGAGAGATGCTGATTTTAAGTCTGTGATTTTTTCTACTGTCATGTAGTCCATGAACAAAGTAGAATGTTTTTTTTTTTTTAATTTCCTTCCGTTATGTATAGTTTTGTGCATTAGTTCACCTTATCTAGCTCATTTTATACAAGGAACTTTCAGTTTCTAGTACTATTCTTTCTTCTGCAAAACTCTTCCAATCAATGCTAAAATGAATAATACAGGCTGCAATTACATCATGGAGGAAAATTCCCCCATATTAGGAGGGATCTGGGGAGGTGGGAGATGGAATCATTAAAACTTGAAACTCTTAGCATTGGTATTGTATTACCATAGCATCCAGTGTTTTCAACCAGGCCAGAAGGCCCCATAGCATAAGGTATTGTAATTTTGCCTTCACCCTTCCCCCAGAAGTAATATTCTGAATTTTCTTTTTATACTTTAAACCTGATTTTAATGTTTACTTAGCTGCTTTCACTTGTATGATGACAAAGTCTGTTTTGGGTGGGTACCTAATGGATGATGGGAATGTTGTTCACGCACTTGAAACCTAAATGTTGGAAGTAACGTGTGTGGCACTTCCCTGGTGTCAATTAAGTTGAAGGAGCTGTGAACATATAATTTCCTGTAAAAGCAAGCAAGCTGATTCAAACTTACAGGAAAATAGTGATGTCATGACATGATGTCATTGTATTTATGGAACTATCTTACTAAAAACTTGAGCTGAAGATCAGCACTGGATGGCAAGATCAGGGCTGCATGTGATATGGTACTTGTAAGACACACACCTGTGTGTTGATTACTGTATTGTAATTAGAGCACAATGAAGAAAAAAATCATTATCTGGGGAAAGTATTGCATTGTAATCCAGAGGAGGAGTAGGTATCTGCAAAGGTCTCAGGAGGAAGGAGGAGATGGGGGTATGATGTAAACAGCAGTGAGATACTTGTGACAGGAGGAGTTCAATGACAGCTGGATCACGACAGCATTGTACAGGTGGGATCTGAAGCAGTGAGGCAGTTGGTGGATGAGATGGCAGCAGGGTGGTAAAAAAATATCCTTTGATTCTCACATTGCTTTAAAAAAGTACAACAAAAGAGAAAAAAAAAAAAGAAACCCCAACAGCAGCATGACTTAATCCCCACATCCTCGAGTAAACAAACCACAAACCAATGTTTCAGGGCTCCCAACACTTGCTGTGGTTGGAATGGGTCATGGAAGTGAATAAAAAGGGGTAAGCACAAACCGGAACATTTTGTCATTGATTCCACCTCTAATGTTACGTAACTTCTTTATTCGAGACAGGACATATTTGGGTTCCCCTAGTGGAGAATAGGAGTGTGAGCATTTGATATTGTTCTCATTTCTTTGGAGCTTCAAGTGCGAGAATTATATTAACATATCCAGACAAACACATGCTCAGCAAAAAAGCTCAAAATGCAGTATGTGTGTGCTTGTATTCACACACATATTGAGCAGTCCTGGTCGATAAATCCCCATTACCACATATCAAATCACAAGCAGGTTTTTAAAGGTTCTATGACTATATAGAAAACTTCTATAATTCCTTAATGCATGATGTTCACTTGGCAATTTTGCAGTGGTGCCTTTAAGGAAGCTTCTTATCTTTCCTTTTTTGCTAGGAGAGTGAATACATTCTCCCAACTCCTTATGTTGAGAAACTGTCCAAATATCTTTTGTGGGGTGCAATGAAAGAGAAGAAGAAACTCCTGAGTTTCCATTTCCCCCTGACCTGAATTGTGTGCCTTTTGCTGTATTTTTCTCTAATTAGAAAATTCCATCCCACATGTAAGCACATTGCAAAGGAAGAGACGGTGAACACCAGTTGTTAACTGTAGCATCTAAGCTATGGTAAAAGATATAAGAAGGACACAGATGGGAAATAAAATGCTTTATGAATTTGTCCTGGAGTCTTCAAAGCCATCACTCTTCTAAGAATCACTGAGGTTCAAGATACTGGCCAACAAACTTCTCTTCACTTGGTAGGTTTGACTGTCTTCCTTTTTTGGGAAAACTCTGAATTCTCACTGATTTCAAAATGGGCAGCATGGGATTTCTTTGGAGAGAACAAACTTCCCTAAAGTTCACAGAGGAAAACAACCTTTTGCAACAAGTCTCACTGAAGCCAATCATGCCCCAGTTACTGCTGATCTCTAATTTCACCACACAGTCTGCTGCAGGTAGTTTTCTGTCACCAAAGGACAAAGTGCATATGGTTCTCACCCTGACTTTTACACACAGGGATGCCGTGTGCCCTGACTGCAAAGCTGGGAGGCCCCCACATGACTCCAAGGGTTTAGTTGTGATTTCACAACCTTCTGTAGCACTTCTGAGAGTGGTGCAGTTATGTCAGTGTAAAATGAGAAGCAGGTCCTGGGCTTATTAGTACATTCATTGAGAAATATCTGCCTGCCACAGAAATGGCTCCAAAGTTTTCTTGTAAGCCTCATGGCCTTGTAAATGCCAATGACTGCATGCAGACTTGGCTGGCATTGCCATGTCAAATGCTGGCAGGAGCAATGAGCCATGGGTGCTGCCTGGTACAGGCAATGGGATGCTGGAATATTTGAAATACCCTCTGGGCTCCTGAAAGCCCTTGGGCAATGAATCACTGCCTCCTTCCTTCTTGCCATTCTTCAGCACTGAAAGCTATAGAAATAGCAGCACAGAGGACCAGGCAAGTCAGACTTCTTTGAAAGATCCATTTTTTATACTTTTTTAAAAGCACAGTTAATAATCTTGATTAATGCCTCAGGAGGGACTTTGGACATAAAGAAGAATGAGGATTACGGGAAGTATCACCGTGCAGCTGGCATCTCATGCCACATCTATACAAGTAAATAGAACAATGACATAGCAAGGACATTGGCCCTCATTTGCCTATACTGTTAAATTGTTAGACCAGTCTCTGGCATATTCTGTCTCAAGATGAATAAACTTCTTCCAAGCAATTCCCAAGCACAACATGGAACCACCATAAGTCTGCAGACATGCCCACAGAACACTAGGGGCTAGAAGAGCTTGATAGCACAGCTGTGGTTGGGACATGACAGAGCTGCTGGAGAATGAGCCTGGCACTGTATGGTTTGCTACTGCTAATATAGCCTCTGCCTGCCTCACTGGGTTGAGCAGGAGAGTAGTTCTTGTCTTGCATTATGTATTATATTTGTCTGCTCCCACATTAGTGTTTCATTTTGGTTGTACACACAAATGGTCTATCTCATGCAGCCAGATGTCATACCATTCCCATATGACAGTTTCCACTGACTACTTTTTTCAGACTGAATTCACAGTGGGTCCTTTTTTTGGCTTACAGCCACAGATATTTACACCACATTTCTTTTGCCCATTGACCTGGAAAGTCAGGTATTGCCTCACACGAGAAATGTTTGAGCTATGGGCTCAGTTTGTTCTGTTTTACAGCTAGATCATATTTTCAGCTTTTTAAGCCCTTAGGCTCATGCAGGAATTCAAATACTTTGCTAATGTGGACTGGAGTGAAATACACATCCCCTATTTTTTGTGCTCTGGGACATAAATGCAGGGAGTAAATCCTGTTCCATGGATTTACCTCCTCCTTGGGCTGCACGTGGAGTTAAACACTGGCAACAGCTCTTCTTAACCCTGAATTTGTTGTGGTGTCTTTTTTAGGCACCTAGAGCAGGTGGGGGCCAGGTATGATCTCTGTTCTTACTACATCCTCATTCTTGTGCTTCAGTTTCAAGCTTCTTTCTCCAGATAAAAGTCTCCTGTGTTTATCCAGAATAATTTTTGGCTCATGTTGGAGACACTGAGGACATGAAAGGCAGCCATTGTATCCCATGTTTGAATTAGCTCTGTGTCTTTTGAGATTTCTTGGGAACTTTCAAATTACATGTTTTCAGTAGGAGCCAAAAACTGTAGGAAGGGCTGTATTTCACAATCTCTCCAAATTCAGCAATTGCTTGGGAAAGAGAATGAGGTCCCAGGGGGCAAATTTTATATTTTGAAAGGTGGAAGTATCATGTTTCAATGATTCAGTGAATGAGCACTAATTAACTTCTTCCCCCCATCCCCAATCCAAATGGGACATGGAATGCTTTCAAACTGCAAAAGGGAAGTTTTTTTGACATGCATTTAATTTCTCCATGTTTCATTCTTGAGGATTTTGGAGATATTTAAAACTTTGAAACCTCTCAAGAGCTGAGAAATACATTTTCCTACCTAGGTTTCAAGGGCATGGGTCCACTCTGGCACCACTTGGGTATTTGTCTCCCTCTTGTGTCTCATTCCATGAGAAAAGATATAATCCTGCTCCACCTGTTTGATACAGCCACTAGAGCTCCCAATGAAATGGAAGAAACTGTGGGTGACCTGTGCTCCTAAATGTCTGTGAACTCTGTGCTGAGAGACAATCTAGTTTGATATTAGCAGCAAAAAGCAGAAGGGAGATCAAGCAGGCTCCACACAGGACACAGGCAGAGTTATTTTCAGCTGGGACTGGCTTCTGTTTACATCTTTCCCAGCTGTAACAAGGAAGGGGCTCCTGAAGTGAAAGCATTCAGACGAAGACAGAAGAAACCACTGTGTGGATCAGCCTTTTTCATCTCACAACCACCACCTCGGCCAACAGCATTTTTCCCCTGCTGAGCACACATTGATGTACCACAGGCTGCTACAGCCAGGAATGGTGAGAAGCAGGAAGCAGAGAAATTCCTTTTGGAGTAACACATAGACCCTCTTCTTTACCTTGGGCAAGCCTGGAGTGGCAAAGGATGCTGTGGTCTCTGTGAGCCCACTCCTTCTGTTTGTCTAGAGAGAAAGGGTTCACCTTTTACTGGAAAAAGAGGTGGAGACCTGAGCTGATTTCATCTCTGAGGCAGTATCTCCGCTTCTCAGGGATAAATGAGACAAATGTGAGTGAGTTGGTCCACACCCAGTACAGGAAGACATTTGTTTTTTTCCCAGGCACAGTACTGAGGCTGTTGTGGGATCCAGGTAGGATTTTGGAATGCAAGCAGAAACCCACATAGAGGTAACTGGGGATGTGCCCAAAAGAAGGACATTGGGTTCAGCAGAGGAGCTCATGCCAGGCACTCTGGTGCCTGGAGGCTCATGCCAGGCACAGTCAAAGTCTGAAACTAGTCTGGAAAGATGGGTTTCTCTAAAAACTTGTCTCTTTAATACAATTCTACCTCTTTTCTTCCCATCAAACTTTGTGCCATTAAATTGTTTTTCAGAAATAGTTGTTGAAGTCCTCTATTGAGGTCATGGCTTTCATTCTCATGGAGGTAGTGCCAGCACCTCAGTAACGAAGCAGCTGAACTTCTCTGCAGAGTTTCTGTGCTGCACAAACTGTTGCTATCAAAATACACAGATGAAATTTCAGAGGAGCAGGAGTACCTTTTAAACAACAAGTCTTTGCACAGACAAAGAAAATAGTTTGCTTTCTCAAAGAAGATAAATCATAACTGTTTAGGCTTACATAAAGGCTGTAAAGTTAATGTGCAAAAAATTAAGTTCAAATGAGAGAAGCCAAATGGACTTTTCATTTTTTCTTGGTTTCGTTTCTTAAATTGTGAAATCAAAGAGAGTTTTGCATACAAAGAGAGTTTTGTATCCTTGCAGACTTCTCAACTGATTGGTTTTCATTCATCATTTGTGGGTGGGACAATAAAGAAAATATTCAAAACTTCCCATGCAGAAGTGGCTTGGCTAATTCCATCCTCAGAGAGTAGCAGGTGTCCATGCTATGTATCTGTGCACATTTGGACTTCAGTAGCAAGAATCTCTGATACTGGGCCTTGAGGACAGAGTGCTATTTCATATGCACTTTGTAGACAGCCCTAATTAGTTAAATTAGTTTGTCTGCATCATAAATGTAAAGCAGCGCACATTGGATTTGTCTCTAATTGTGGCATTGCTCTGGTGATGGGTTGCAGACTTCTTTTTTTTTTTTAACTTTCTCATTAGTGCTTAGCTTTAGGCATTTGTGAGAAACCACAGCCTCCTAAAGCTCCCACTCCTGTCCTCTTAATTTTGACTCACGAGGTTTTAATGGATGAACAGAAGGCAAAGAAAGCCTTTGGTTCTCATACCATTCAGCAAACCTCCGGCTGGCACTGGCATTGTTTGGGAACCCTTGTGGGGATGAAAGCAAACTCTGTACAGATGTGGCCTCTTCTGAGACTGCCCTTTGAGGCCTGTTGATTCTCAGAACAAAAAGCACGTGAGGAGGGTGACTGGCAGGGGATTTCCATGGAGTGCTCTAAGTGAAATTATTTTAAACTGATCCTGCGCCACACAGGGATAATGATAGTCCTTGGTGGAAGGGGTTCCCGAAAGCACAAACGCTGCTCTGATCCTTTGTACAGAGCAAATTTTTCCATAACCTCAGTGGGACACTGTGTGGAGATTCTCTGGGCTGATAGGCTCATGAAGCACATCATGATGCAGCCCCACTAGTTTGGAGCTGGAAAATGTAGGGCTGGATGAATGTGGCAAAAAAAGCCACATGTAGATGGCCTATGCAGGGACGGTTGGGGTGTTTACATTCCCAGACCTTTCTGGGGAGGGAGCATGGGGTTGCCTACATGGATCTGGCTGCTGCTGTGTATTTTTGGACCTCAGTCTCCACCTGTGAGAAGTTAATGGAGTGAAGCCATCTGGTTGGGTATCTCTGTGCCTGCTGTGAAGACACGCTCACAGGGCGCTAATGACAAATCCTGTCCTTTCTTCCTAAACCCTCACACAGGGAGTTTATGAGGCATGATATGCGAACCCTGCCCCACGGAAGGATTAACCAGCTCTCCGAAACTGGGAGTGGTAAATGGGATCCCTCCTGAAACAAATCCCACTGTGAGTACAACCACTGATTAAATTGAGGCTTTGGACGGTAAAACTGTAACCAGGGCAGGAAATTTGATTACATCCATCAATCCAGCTGTCTGACTTCATGTGGCTAACGCTGTCCTGAGCTCATCACTGTGGCAGCACGGCATTGCACACGTAAGGCTTGGAGGCCTGGCCACACCGAGGGCGATGGGAGTCAGCTCATTCATTTTGATGAGGCCATGCTTTCTTTTGCAATATCTGGTAAAGAATGTTTATCTCAAATTCCTTTCCTACCCCGAGGTATTTTCACTGTTTTATTGCTCAGTGATGTAACTTTTAAGCAATCCATATGAAGATGGCCTTTCATGCCCAAAGCTGAGGCTGACTGAGAGTAGAGGGACAGCTGAGAGGCTGTGGCCATTCACCCAGCTTATGATGCAAGGTCCCAGGGGAACATGGACCAAAGCTGCCTTGAAGTGTCCCCACAGCAGGGAGAAGCAAGCTTTTTCAGGAATTTGGAGCAGTGCTGGGAAAGCTCAGAGAGAGGGGGAAGCCACTGACCCCTTCCTCTCTCTCGTCTCTTCCCACACGTCTGTGAGGTCTCAGATGAGATCATTAAGGACAGGCTGGGACTCTTCCTTCTAGGGTGGCACATCTCCACGTCACACCAGCACTGGCCTGGGACCATGGACCTCATTTGCCCCAAAATTTCCAGGTTGCCAAGTAATGCCAGGAGACACAAATTACTTCTATATGTGATTTCATTCTTTTATGCCGTAAGCTAATTGCTTCATTGTACCACAATATGTTCCAGCTGTTGGTCTTTATCTGTTTCTGGGTTTCTTCTGTCACTCTGGAGCATGGGCAATTTAGAAATGGTTCCCACATTTCCTCTTTTACTTCAAAAGAAACAAGAAAACAAAACACTCTCAGGCAAAATCTGCCTGCTCCTAACTGTACTTCTCCATGTGAGAGGATCGAAGATCAAATTCTCTAAAATATTACCTATCAAAAGGGTTACTCTGCATTTGTTGATGAACAGCAGAGCTTCTTTGGTGATGCTGCACACGTAGAAGCTCAGACAGAACTGGGACAAGCTAAGCTGTGCAGTATGTGACAAAGACAGTGTTAATGTTTAACATGGTGAGACTACTTGTCCAAGCTTACAGAGTCTGGCTTGGAGGGAGAATAAGGACCCTTCATTTGTAAAATTTGGTGTAAACCTTCTGTGTCCCCACCAAAGGATGACATTAATTATATTGAATTCACATCTTTAGATCCACTGGGCTGGTTGAGAGGTGGTTAGATGGTACTGCATAGAGAGCCAGAGATCAGATTTTCAGAGCTACAAGCAATCCATGTGAGAAAGGGATTAAACAGGTCTTTCTTCCCCAAGCACAGCCTTAAAACATTTCCCAACACCCAAGATTATTTTTAATGTGCTTTCAAAATATAAAGTAGTATATCAGTTTTAATATTTTTCAACTGCAAATATGTTATGGAGGGAAGAGAAGATGTACAAGGAGTTGCCCAGAGAGGTGGGTGAACTTGGCAGTGAAATTCAAAGCTGACCTTTTCAAAGTATTAATCACTGGCTAAGCTAACATCTGGCTTGTAACTTCAACAGAGGACAGGATGCTGAGTTTACGGAAAGAGTGAGAGGGAATTTTTCAGTGAATCAGTAGGAAGACAGGAATGGCTGTATGGAATAGGTGTGAATTGTTAGGGAGCTGCCTAAATGGGATGAAGCAGAGGCTATTTGCTTTAATTCAGTGTGAGTGTTGCAGGAGGCAGATGCCCATGGACACCCTGATCCTTAGTTCCTACCACTCTCCTTTGCTTGCAGCTTACTGATGGGAACCAGCGACATGAAGAATTAAATACCCAGGTGCAAACGGAACCAGCTCTGAACCTCAGTGACCTCTATTTCAGGCTCATTAGTTTGATCTGTCCTGGGAGTGTCAGCTGGTGGCCAGAACTTTTCTCCCAAGCAATAGCCAGCAAGAGAGGTCTGTGTTGTTCATGAGCATGGTGAGTTGCATCATGCAGTTTAAAATGCAGTTAGGCAAGTATATACATCAATAAGGAGGGTAGATTTAAACTGTGCAGGAAATTTTGTAAGGAATGGGGTTTATAGTAACTTCAGATGACATTAAGAATGATTAGTGCTACTGCTATTCCTCACCAGTTCCTCTCTGTGAACATGTCCAGAAGAGCCAGCAGAGAATGGATACTTTGGCCCTTTGGGTCATGCTTGGGACAGGGGCTTTGCTTGCCAGGTTGGCTATGGGAAGTGTGTCATTTAGTGGAAATCCATTTGGGGTGTGAGGCCAAAACCCAGCATGTGTTCTGGCAGTAGTGCAGGGCTGAAACTCCTCTTTTTCTGTGAGATAGCAGCTCAAGCCCAGCTGGCCAGGCAGTCAAAGCACTGGCACTCTGAGCTCACATTGTGAACCTCATGTTAGTTGTGCCTCACATTTGCAAAGGATGGTACAATATGTGTCAAGTGAAGAAAGGAGTTTCAGTCTGTAGAAGTGTGTCAGCACTGGGACTTTTTGCAGGTGGAAGGATCATAGGGCTGACCCTTTACACTGCTCAGGGAGACACAGGCAGCAAGAAGGGAGGAAGCCCCATAGATACCATGGCCTTTGGAGGTTTGTAGTGACTGCAGTTGACAGTGAAATGCAGTCTGTCAGAATGCTGTCAGGTGATAAAAGAAAAGCATAATCCCGTCATGCATTAGCTCCTGCTCACCCTCTTTACTGCAAATATAGCCCAAGTTCCCAGATTTGGAGAAATAAGGGCTTAGATCTAGGGTTCAATGGACTAGATCAGCTTGAGAAAATGATTCAGCTAAAACCAGCACTGACTGAAAACAGAGGGCAGCTCCTCTGGTAACTGATGATGCAGTGCTGCCAGCTTAGGGCTGAGGTCTTCAATGCACTAGGCATTGTACAGAACCAGAATGCAAACATCCAGGCAAAACACAGCTGGTGAACAAACAGGAAAGCAGATGAGTGCAGGTGTGGTGGGAAGATGGTCAGCACAAATGAGTATACACCTCATTGTGACAGAAAATCGTCACTGCTCCTAAACACTTACCTGGCTAGTCAGAAGTAGATCCTGGGGAAGCCCAGGAGTAGATCCTCCCAGTGTAAGCTATTCTGAGACTGATTATTTGACAGGTGGAGATGTGAGAAAGCATCAGAGTGAAGAAGGTCCTTCAGCCATTCACATGACACTGTGTTTTCCCAGGCACGCTGGCCAAGCGTGCTCAAGCCAGAGTTTCTGTTACCTAATCCACAGGCCTGGACCTGATCTGTAGTAACACTTCTGATGAGATTTCATACACTCCTTAGCTTAAATGAAGTCTAAGGATGCAATGAAAGAACTAAGCTCTTCTTGAAGTTGAGTTCTTAACTTCCAGATTAAAAGCCTAGGATTTGGAAACTCGAGATCAGCATATTTACACTGATGAAAACTCAGTTTTGAGCATGGTCTGACAGAGCTCTGACATTGTCTGTCTTGGTGTGGTGGAAAGTATAGTTGTTTTCAAATCCATGCATGGGGAAGAACTCGCAGAGGGATTTTTTCTTGGAGACCAGATGACCTATTATCAATCTATATGATTATAAATTAGAGTATATTATGCTGAATACTGTGCAAAACACACCCCAATTCAAGCATTTATAGTCAAAACAGAGACGATGAAGGGGAATTATCTTCCTTTGGGGAATGAAGAACTGAAGCACGGGGAGATTAAGTGACTTGCCATGAATCAAACAGGCAGTCTGTGGCAGAGCCAAGAATAAAATCCAGATCCCACTGAAGCAACCTAACTAGGAACATCCTTCCCATTGAATAGTTTAATTAACATAAAATAAGCAGCAAGTTGACTCAACGTGTTTTTAATTTTACTTGTGTACTTCAGAGAACACAATAATTGCATTTTATAATCTAAAAATAAACAAACACATATGTTTGTTAGAAAAACAACAGGCACACAGGAAAAATAATTCTTCCTTCTATTATATTTGGTGCGGAGTCCTTCATTAGGACTAAAATTGTTATGCAAAGTGAAGGAAGAAGGCAAAGAACTCTCTCCTTCTGTGCTAGTTCATTAGAATTAAACATAAGCCTTCTTTTAGGTTTGTGCTGAGTGCCAGGGCTCTGTGTAAGCAGGGAGTCAAAGGACGGATTCTTTAAGCACAGATTCCATCAAATCCACCACATCCTCAGTCATCTCAGCAATCTGCAGAGGGCAAGAGGCAGAACTGAGAATTTGCTAGCACCTTTGCAATTTGAAAGGGTCCAAAGATGGAAAGAGTCTGGAAAGCACCTGAGCCCTCCCATATCCTGAAAGGGAAGATAAGAGCAAAAGGGGATACAATAGCAAATCCCAGTCAAGGGAAAGATGTCTTTTAAACTCAGCAACAAATCTGTCTAGTCTTTGAAGTTGGCTACACCAGGCTTCATTCCCAGACAGCAGGGTGAGCATTCCTCTCTAAAATTAAGCCCCTGGCAATTGCTTCCCCCAGGAATAGGCATGTACTGAGTGTAGGAAAGCTACACGTGAGTGACAATAGGATTTAAAGAGCAAGAGAGACAGAAGGATTTAGACCTCATGGGAACATTCACGGAGACTTTTCTACATACAAAACACTTGCATTGAATTAAGCTGAATCAATATAAGCCAGCTGGAAAGTGATCAATGGGGATGGCATTCCCGGGCAAACAAGAGATCATTTTGCAGGGGCTGCCTACCAGCCTAGTGCCACGTAGCCCTGGCCAGCACAGATTCACTGGGAGGGTCAAAAGGCAGCAGCTCTTGTGGTAACCACTCTTGCAATGCATGATGCAAGCACAGCCCATGTCTGCAGCTACTCCCCTGCCAGAGCACAGCCACATCCCCACCCCTGACAGGGAGCACTGGGCATGAGGCAACTGCCCCTGTGGATGGCAGTGGAGCAGCTGGAGCTTGGTGCTGTGCTAGAAGGATCATGTCCCTCCTTGCCAGCCCAGAGCACCTGCCGAACAACTGCAAGTCTGCCCAATGCATGTTTTGTATGTAGATCAGCCTTCACTAACTTGGGCTCTCTTCTGCAACTCCTTTCCCACACTTAAAGTGAAACTAGAAAATTTGACAGACCTCTGGCTTTTGTCTATGGAGCTGAAAAGGCACAACCCTCTCTTCCTGTGACATTGCTGCCAATAGGACACAAACCCTGCTTTGATTTTCACTGGGGTGATTTTACACGAATTTTTTTGTCTGTAAGGAATGTCAGGAAAATGTGAGTAATATTCTATGCACTCAGCATTATGTCTAAAATTGCATTTTGAAGCAGAAACTTGGCAAACTGGAACCTGGTGGCTGCATCCTTCCAGCAACTGCATCCCTTCCAGGAGAAACTGCCCCTGTTGCACTCTATTTTTCTTCCACGATCAAAGCTTGAAGACATTTAAAGGTTATAGATAGTTCCCTTTCTTGTGCCCAGGTTTGTGTTACTTAAGCCGAAGAGTTGGGAGTGAGAAACTGAATAAAGCAGGTTTCTGTCACACTCCCCCAATCAGTTACTTGTCACCCAACATTAGACACACATGAATCTCATTTTTATATCTGCAGCAGCCAGTCTGGACAAAGTTTAATATCAGTAGAGATCAGTTGGAGGTTTCAGAGCCTGGTTTGCCCAAACCACCTGACATACGTACCTCAGGCTGAGAATAGCTGTTCCACAGTAATAGCTGTATTCCCCACCACTGATGACAAAGACAGTGCCAGTGACCAAGTCAAATATATACATTTACAGGATACATGTGTAGATTTGGTGGAATGAAATTGATTTTGACTAATGCCCTGGTGCCCACAGGTAAAAAAAACCTGAGAAAATTCTCTGAATGGAAGAAAAATCCTCACCTTACTGGAGCTAATGCTCTCTGGGTGTATGGAGGGTAACTTGAAAAATTGAAACAGGGCTTGTTGTCTGCCAGCAGACGTTGGGGGCCATGGAAAAGGAGGAGCCTGGTTTGCTCTAAGGTTCTGGGGAGTGGCTGGAGTGACTGTGTGTGGAAGTGTGGACACTCTGTGTCCTTGTGGCCTCCACTGCTCAGTGATTACAGGAAATTATGCTTAGGTGACTCTTCGGGTGAATGCTTCTACATCACTCAGAGGTGGCTTTATTTTTGACAATAGCTGGTTCTGGATTACTGGATGCTTCTAATAGTTTTGAATTAAGCCTGACATCTGTGGCTCACCAGGATGCTGCAACACAGGAATTTGAAGAGTACTGGTTTCCGCATAAAAATGAAACATTTGAATCATATGTCATTAGGCAGTAAGATAACCAGGGGTAAGGGCAGCAGAGTGTTGGATTGTCACGGGTTTGAAAATCCAAACTCCTTGATCTTGAGAAGCTGACTCTTTAGGAAGACAGCAAACATGGCTGGAACCTGAGAAAAAAGCAGTCAAAATCTACTGGATGAGCCAGAGCTATTTTTTGGAAATGCCATTTAAATTTGCCAGCCAAAGGAAATTACCTAATTCAGACTAAAAGCTACACAAGACAGACAGTGCTGTCCTGCCACAGAGGATGCCATTACAAGACAGGACAGTGGCAGCAGAACAGAATATTGAGCATGAAGCTGCCTCACAAAGCTGCACACAGATCTACAAACATCACAAGTCAGGACAAGGACATGTATTTGGAAAAACCTTCAAGGACCACTGTAATTTCTATCTCTGTCGAAGACACTGCCCAGCATGGACAAAGAGGACAATAGCACCATGTTGGCAGGCAACACTTCATGGGACCAGTGCTGCAGAGGATTAGAGCACTACCTTCTCAAAAGCAAAGGAAATGTCTGTGTCTTGAACACGATGCTGGTGCAAGCTGAAATGTTGCCAGGAACAGGCATGTTAGCATAGAAAGTAAAACTACAGTCAATTGACCATAAACAAATGAAGCTCGGGACTTAAGTGTGGTGAGCTAATTCCTATTAGAGTTGTGACTAAACTCATGGGCAATTAGCAAATTGGAAGAAGTACAATTTATAATCACACCAAGAGAAAAAAGTTATCCATGAATAAAAACATGCCACTCCCTTAATTTCATTAAAGAGGTAACTCACCAAACAGGCAGAAGATCAAAACAATTGAAAAAGAATTTGAGGATATCTTCCAAGGGAACCTGTTAAGGCTTGTCACAGTTACTGAAATCACAGGCCAGTCAAGTGAAAACTCCCATGGCATGGGAACAGTTGGTCAGCTGATGCAGTCTGGCATAAATTCCTTTATGTTGGAGAAATGAGGTATTTATTTCAGAGGCAGCCTTACTAGATAGCCATAAAGGTGATCATATCCATTTTTGCTAAGTCTACTCACGTGGCATAGCTAGTTGCTAACACAGCACTGCAGTTTTAGCAGATCTGAGTCTGTGATGAGACATTATGAGACATTTTATTACTGGTCCAAATTTACACTCAGTACAACAGGTTGGTAGGAAGCATTATCAACATGAGAAACCACCCAGTGGAAAAGGGTAAGGATGTAAGGAAGTTAACTGTTACCTGCACTTAGCATTGCTAAATTATAGGATTTTGCAGAAGACGAATGGTTTGTCAGCTACACAGGTCTACTCCAGGAAAAATCTGAAGAGGTAAGAATGCCTAAAGTGTTAGAAAGTGATCAAACTGAAGCCTAGCACATCTACAAAGAAACAGATGAGGTAGAACAAACTTTTAAGGACTGAGGTCCTGGAACCATCCACTCCTTCATGAAAGCAAAGCAGACGATCTATAACAAAAATGTATCTGGCATTCTATGTTTTTGTTGGTGAAGGTGCACAGGGAGAACTGTATTTTGAAAGCAGCAACTGCCTTGATGACAGGCCCATGTTATGCACTGATGGATTGAAAATCAGACCCCAGTGAAATAAACCTCCTTCAGATATGATAGCTCTAAATAATTTCTGAACAGGCACAGGTCATTCAGGACTCCTGTTTACTGCCACTTAGTGAGGAGGTACTGCATTAGCTGGCATTCAGGATAAGCATCTCTTGAAGTCAAAATAATTTTGCAATTACTTAGAAACTGATTGTACTTTCATCACAATACTGTTTTGCCAAAAGATCACATATCAGTCCAGTATAACTTGGGAAAAGCAAACTAAAAAGCACTTGAAATGCAAGGTTTCAGCAATTCACAATGGCTTATCTCTTTGTGAAAAGTCATCAAGACAGTATTTTCTAGTGGATATATCAAATGAAAGCAGGAGCATTTTAAACACTAGGAGAAGAATAGATTTCCCTTAAATGCAGAATTTTTCTTAATGAAAACGGCTTAAACCAGTCCATCGACAATACTTTTTATGCAAAGCAGGACTTTTGGGACATTGACAATTACACAAAACTTGTAATTCTGTGATGGCCTATCTGCTATCTTCTGCCAGACTTAAAGCCTCTTGTGTTACCAGAAAAATGACAAATCAACAGCACAGATCTAAGAGAAGCATCTATGAATGTTCTGGGAATCCAAATGAAGCTAGTTACAACTATTAATTATTAGCAAGTTAATTAGACTGCTGAGGTACTTAGATATCTAAGAACCATTTCTGTGGTCTGGGCCTGAATACTTTTGGAACAGAGGGGCAAAGCACTGCAGCTGTATTGGAAACAGCTGAAACAACCTTTGTGTTATCACAGCACCATTTCCTAACTTCTAAACCCATTCCCCCCAAAAAACTCCCATAAACCGTAAAATGCCAACAACAAAAATAAAGCAAAACAGAAGGGATATCCTTAAAATAAAATATAGAATTAAATTTCCTTCTGGAGTCCTCATAAGGTTCTCCCATCCCAATAAGGGAATAGTGACATTGGTTCAAGGTGTCATCCCCTGTCTGAGTCATTCACAGAAGGGAAGGGAAAGGGAAAGCGTTTTGAATAGGTCTCCAGGGCTTTAGCCCACTGAATTCTTCCCCAGCACACAATCTCTGGAAGAAGTGGAGGAACCCCTTGAGCAGGAAGTGATTCAGAAACATACGATGGTCTGTTTGCAGTGACTCACAACACATCAATAGCAGAATTGTCCAGAGACCTATAGAATGTCAGGACTCTTTTTATACCATTGTGCAAGCACAAGTACCAAGAAACATATGTTTCCTATCACTCAGCCCAGCTTTATGCTAGACTAATACATAATAATCTCTCTTGCTTGAAAACAGCCCTGGGCTGGCAGAGATGTGGTCAGCATATTATTATTATTATTAGCATCATCATTAGCATCTTCATCATCATCACATATGTTTCTGTTGAAGATTGCATAGATGCAATCACAATTTGTTCTTTGTTTCCATCAGACTGCACTGTGTCAATATATACATTGTGGATAGTATGTATGTTTAACACTGTCCTCTACAAGCAGGTTCCATGGAGACATGCCATAGCTTGATGTCTCTGTGGCTGAACATAACTTACCATATCTGGTTTACCTTTTGAAAAATTTTTCCTTCTGGTGACTATTCAGGATGGAATATTCCACCCTGAGTGCTTCCCTTAAGAAGACTAGATGGAATATTTCAAGGAAACCAGAAGGCTTAATAGGCATAAACTCAGATACACAAGCAAAAGAAGAGTTGGTTTGCCCATAGTGAAGAATATCTGTGACTGCTACCTTGTGAATCTGAGAACTTCAGCTATTAAAAGAGCCAATGAAGGGTAGCAGTCCCTGAATTTTTTAATAATTATAAAAATTTGGCCAACTTGGTCAAGTTTCAAACTTCTGGTACCTGCAGTTAGCACCTACCAAACACAGTCCTGCCAAAGACCTACCCCAAGTGTATCAAAACATCTCTCTGTGCTAAGCAGGTTTCTGAAGTACAGAGACTCACTGAGATTTCCTCCTGCAATTACAGGTGCTGCAGGTACTGAACTGAAGCAAGGCAGTCCGTGGGTGTGGAAACATGAACAAAGAAATGCAGAGAAGCATATTACTTTGTGTGAAATGATACATAGCAATTATCCCTGTTCATTCTTACCCTGCATAAAATGGGGTAATTCACAGCAATTTACCTTTCAATAAAAGGCAAGTAAACTGCCCTGCATTTACAGCATGGTGAGAGTTGTCAGCAGACAGACACCAGTTTGTGGTCACAAGGAGCTGATGGGATGTGCTACTGCATGGAGATGTTTCTGCACCTCTGTCCCTTTCTTTGGGACGTAATGGGGCATGCCACACTCCCTGTGCTGGGGTTAACGTCGGGGCCACCAGGAGAGCCATGGTTTAAATACAGGAAAAACAAGAATCAGCTCTGGGAAGGAGTGGTTTTGTCCAGGGAGCAGTGGGAAGTCAGCTCATGACACTGGGATTGAAGACTGCTATGAAGGAGGAAACTAGAAGTAAAGTCTGGCCGGGTGAGAATAAGGATGGAAGACAAGAGCAGAGTATACGGGGACCAGTGAGACAAAGAGTCCATGAGGAAAGACAGCAGAGATGGGATCTGATGTGCAGTGATGAGGAAGGCAAGGAGTAGCTGGGCAAGGAACTATGGACAAAGAAGAGCAAGGTGTTGACAAGGATCTTATGGAAGGCAGGTATCTCACAGGGATCAAGGGGCAAACAGAAAACTGGGATGGGCTGGAGAGAGCTGGAAACAAAGGGGTGTACTGTGAATGAATAGATATCTGGGAAGGGAGTCTGAGTGAAGAAACAAGCAGGTAGGCAGAGTCAGAGAGGGGAGGGAGCACGGATAGAGCCAGGGATAAAGGCATTGGATGGGTCAGCCAAGGCCAGTGGCACCGGTGACAAATATTGGGACTTAGTGGGCACCATGTTTATGACAGGGAAGAATAGGACAGATATTAAAACCAGCTACATGAGGAGAATGGGTCTTGCCTAAGGAGCCAGGATCGGACAGACCCAGAATGTAGATACAGAGGAACTCAAGGGAAGGGGAAGGAAAGCCTGTCTCCAATGTGACCTTTTCCCTTCAGAGTCCAGAGTGGATTTTAAATGTCCTGATTGTTACCAGTTCTCTCCCAGCAGAAAATATTTGCAAAAATGTCCTTATGGCCACAGGTGATGACTGCAAACACATGCCTGCTCTTCATGAAGTGCAGGTCAAAGTGCCAACCTCAGTGAGTCATGCATGTACCAATATACAGCTGCCAGAGGGAATTTTTTTTTTCCAGTGTGATTTGTGGTAAGCCTAGGGATTGCCATGCCCATATATCACATGAAAAGAACCTTATTAAGGTCAAAAAGTTAAGCACTCAAGCTTTAGGAAACACAAACTTCAGGAAACACAAACTTCGTTTTCCTTCCTTGTACATAAGCTTTATGAATCAGCATTTAATTACATGACTATGAGCTATTTTTTCCACAGGTCCCCTTCACAAGGGTCCACCAGGTAGACCTGTTCTGAGGCTAAATCTGGACTTAAGGAAGAGGTTGTTTGCAGGACCCCTACTTCATTTCTTCCAGAAGTCAGAAAATGCATAAATTATGTGTCAGGGAGTAGCAGATTAAGAAAAGGCACTCTGATGATTTAGGCAGCTGAAAGACATCTTAGGGAATTGAATTCTGTCCCAAGTGTGCCAAAAAGTCCAAATGAAATTCTGAGAAAATCCTTTAAATCACAGTTCTCTGTAGGAATTAATGTTCTGTCTCTCAATTTTTTGACTTTCTTAGTTTTGGACACAGTAAACTAACTTGAAAATTTTTCAGTCTTGCTGTAATGAACTCCAGAGAGTGACATCTTGGACTCATGTTTGTTGTGGAAAGGAAGAAATGACTTCTTAAACTTTTCAAACTTTTTAAAATGTGACTGGAAAACAGGTTACAAATATGTTCCTGTGGAATAAACACCAGATGTAAAAAGAATCTATAATCCAGTGGAGAAAAGTAAAGTAAGCACCTGTATCTGTGGGATGAAGCTAGGCAGATTCATATGAGGAATTTGGCATAAAGCTTTAACAGTGAAAGTAATTAATCATCTCTCCAAAATCAACCCAAGCAAATCATCAGCTCTTTATCTCTTCAGGTCTTCAAATTGAGACTAACTGCCTTCCTAGCTACTTGCTTTATTCCTTGGATAATCCTGAAGTATTTGACTAATTACAGGGATAACTTAATTAAATTATATATAGGTCTGTAAAACAGAGGAAGTCAGACTCTGTGACCTAACAACCCTTATGTTTACTAATCCAAGTGCCAGGTAGTCATTGTTGCATCCGAAGTCAGTTGAAACTTCTCGATGATTACATAAAATTCTAAATAGTGCTACACGGACAAAAAACCCCCAAAATCTCAGATATCTCACTTAAGATACTGAAATACAGTACTTTTTAACATAATCCCTTACTAGCTCAAATTTACATCTATATGATGGCTATGATAATCTCCCCTTAGCTGGAAGAGATGTTTTGAATGTGCTTTTGAATGTGTTTATTATTTATGAAACTTCAGCAATGAGAACCACTGAAATGCCCACGGGTAAAAGAATAATTCTCTCCTTAGGACAGCATTTGAATAGTGTCAGAACAGTGGACCAAAACTTATGAGGAGGTAACAGGTCATTCAGTCAGAACTGGGTGTTAAATGATGCAAAAAATTGGTGGAAAAAAAGTCAGTATGTGATTAGGAATCAAGGACTGGAGCATAGATGCATAAGGGAAGCAAAGAAAGTTGTTTCAATCAACCCTGATCATAGATTTTCCCAAGATATCTACAGTTTTCAGCCTGGTTATGTTCCTTAGTTTATTATCTGATGCACAAAATAAAATGAAGTTTCTGTTTTTTCAGAGCCCTGAGCTCACTAATGGCCCTAAGGACCCTGAGACCTCTCACCTGGAGCTCCCAGCCATGGGCCCAGGAGCTCTATCTAAGCTCAGCCCTGGGCATTCATTGCTTGCTTGATCCATACTGGGGGAGTGCTGGTCTCCTGTCCAGCCACAGCCCCGCTCCTGTCTGGTTATGCAGCCTGTTGAACTGGATCTAAACCTATGGATTAGCTTCATGGTTTGATTTTTGTCACTGTGGACCTGCCTGGTGGGCACTGGATCTGATCCTTTTCCCTGACTTTGTGGCTTGGCCTCAGAACCTGTCCCATCACCATTATACAGCATTTTGACCTGAATTTTTGGTTGGACCTGGCCATCATCTCTGGGTTTGTCTGGCTCACCTCTGGCAACGTGGGACTGAGACCTGGCTAGTAAGGCTCCCTCTTGGCTTCTGCTCGCCTTCCTTTAAAGAGCAGCCCTGCTCTTGCTGCTCCCTGACAGATACATCCTGGTGTTCAGGTGCTGGGTGCTCTGAGGGAGCAGCTGCCTTGCCATTTGGAGCAAGAAAGCAATGTAACAGTTCTGAGAGGGAGGGAGAACTCTCCAGCCAAACATAACTAATTTAATTTTTTAGCCATAACAAAAGTTTGGTGACTGGTGTGTTATGTGCGACTCAGTGCGTGCACCCAGAGCTCCAGTCTGACTGTAAGATGACATCAGCTTAAGCAGCATGCCAGCAGCCTCTCAGTCATCTCTTTCCTATTGCTTGCCAAGAGCTGTTGATGCTTCCCAAAACATGTGGTAAAGGAAGCCTCATGCGTGTTTACATTCGAGGCAGGATGAAGGTCTGGCCCTGACCAGACTGCCACAGTGCACTCCAGAGTCTGAGTCAAAACAATGCTGCTTTGACAGAGGCTGACTTCTGATGGCTCCTCAAGAGCTGGGCGAGGCTGCTTCCCATCGTGTTCCTCTGCTGTATCTGTTTATCTTCTGTGACATTCCCATATGTGAGAAATCAAGTGTGGGACAAAACCATCGTCCTGGGAATGACGGAAGTAAGGTCTCATGCTCGAAGCCAGCCTTGGTGAGTGGTTTCCAAAAGCTGGCACAAGCACAGAAGCTGTGTATGAGCTCTGTGAAAAGCTTATCTGTGCGTGTCCTCTGCCTGTTTCCCAGCAAGTAAATATCATGTAATGTAACCACCCTTGTATCCGTCCATGACAGAGATTAACAGGAAGGAGTTTACTTTGGTTTGTAGATGTAATACCAACACCACACAGCTTCTAACTACTGGGGGAGGCTTGCTCCTGTGAGCTGAATAGCTGAAGTTTGAAGGGGAGGGAGATCCCTCTGCTGAGAAAAATGCATGGTCTGGTGAGGACAGTGTCCCCTCTCCCCATCTTGGGAAGCGATAGAAAGGGATTCATGGGTGGGCTTGAGTCTGTTCAGTTGGCACTTTAGGTTTTATCATGACAGTAGTGAAGTTTAAGAAAAAAGTTTCAAATATAACGTGGAGGGATATTGTGCCTTTTAATTATGTGCCATGAGATGGACAAACCAGTGGTACCTAAACACCTAAACACACAGGAAAAGCTTGAACATCCTCATTTTAGGCAATAGCTGTACTTCATGGAAGTAACAATTCAGTCTAAAGGATGGATTAGAATATGTTGTTTTAAAAAACCCTTTCTTTGGACAGAGTGGAGCGAGTCTGTGTGTGTGTCTAAACTGTTAAAACATGTTCTTATTAAAACAAAGGTGTTACTGATGACCAGAAGTGGCTGTCAAAGTCAGTTCAGGTGGCCAGCTGAAGTAACCTGGAGGGATGGTTAATGGGCTAAGAGGGACAGGTTTTAGTGGCCTGGACATGCTGTGTGGCCTGATGAAGCAGGGGTCAGGCCTTGCTATCCAGCCGTGACAGTCTCAGGCCCAGGCCAGCAGAAATTGCAACTGTGTCTGTGAAACAGCACTGGCAGCTGCTTCAGCAAGAACTGATGGGGCTTGAAATGATGGCTGTGTTACAGGAAAGGTCTAACTGATTAATCTAGCCCTTCCACCTCGTTGTTCTTACAGCACATTATTTTGTTTATTTTTACTGTCTTCCCTTTACTCAACAATGTGCTGTTAGGTGTACCCTATGGCAGCAGGGAGGCTGAGCTCACAAATGAGCCCATCAGTTCTTGTTTTCCCATGTTTTGAGGTGGCAGATTCAGCTGGTGCTTGTTAGAGCCTCAAAATTGAGCCGTACCATTCTGCTGCTAGCCTAGGATCATGCAGGAGGATTACACAACCTTAGCTTCTCTCCAAATTTTTTTGCTATGAGAATCTGCTTTATTTCTAAACATAACTAAAGAAAGGGGAGAATGGTACTTCCAAAGAATATTTACTTTCTTAATGGCTTTCAAAGGCTTCAGGGGAAAAGGTCCTCATCAGCTCATAAGGTGTAGAAGAGTGGCCAGCTGATAGGACCTCAGAGTCTGCTAAATTCTGGAAAATTGTAGAGGCCCTGTAATGCTTTTTCAGAGTTCAGCATGCTTGTCCAAAATCTCTGTAAGCCTTTCTCACCATAGTACAGCAAGTCTTAGGAAACGCATTGAGTCCATCACATCCTACCTCTAATTTTGCAAAACTTCCCCAGGGGCTTCCTCCTTATTCCATCAGGCTTTGTGGTTTATAACTACAGGGGCAGAGCCATGTGAATTTGGTAGTAGTACTGCATTCAGAGCTGTATATAATGAAGAACTGCAATTTGCTGGGCACAATGACCTCTGCTGGGATCTTTCTCTGTGTTGCAGGCAGAGCTAATGGATATGTTGCTGTTTTCCACTTGGTCACACTATCTTCTGTAGAGGTCAAAGCCCCACTGCATTCTCTGGTTTTGCTGCTCTTTAGTACCACTGGAGAACTTTCCAGCTGGTGTCGTTTCCCAGAACAGACACTGTCCCACTAACTCCAACCCTTGGCTTCCCCCAGTTCAGAATGAAAGATGTCCATCATGCACAAAGATCATTTTCAATGAGGGTGCACCTGACTGCATTGCTGGACTTTGTGGATGCTGTCTTTTCTTGCTTAGTATTAAAAACTCATATGCCCTGTACACGGAATTTACCCTGATTATTGCATTTCTGATAGGAAACCAGAAGCTTTTCTGCTATTTTTCTGGTATTTTTCATCTCTGTATCTAATTCTGTAGATATCTACCTTCTCCTTTTGATTTCAGGCACACACATTAGTCTGCCATTGTTTTTTAATTAAATCCCCACTCTGTATTTATATTTGTGCTTTATTCTTTTGGGGGGATAGCTTTTGACATGTCTGTAAGGGTATAGAGCTCTGCTGGTAGAATAAAAAATAAGTTTTAGTTCTAACACCCTGAGATCCATGTGTTTCCATTCTGAGGTCCAAAGAGCCAAGTGAATAAAATGTGACTTGCTTAGTCTTGATTTTATTTTTTTAAATCTAGACCTCCTGGTACAAGAGAGTTCTTCTGAAAAGAGACAGTAAGACAGAAATAATTATGTCCACATTTGTTTTTGTATTTTCTTGACATTTCAATCAACCTCTGAAAACGTCAGGCTGCGAAGCAACCTAATCAGCAGTAGGTTCAATTTTAAAACTATTTTCTATGTTGAAAGATAGAGGTATCATCCCTGGGAGACATCACTGATAAGCACTTGAATGTTGCAATTTGTAAAGAATATTTTAAAATGTCAAAAATAGAATTCTTGCTTCACATTTGATTATCAGAAGATACTCCAATACTTGGCTTTTAAATATAGTACAGGTGATAGAAATACCAGTGGGAATCTGTACTATCACTTAAAATGGGTTGGCATGAAATGGTAGTGAATATGTCTGTGCTGATACTGATTTCAAAAGTAATAGTAGCAGCAGGTATTTAACAGAATTCATTATAAACAATTACTTTTGAATGTAGTTTCTACTTGCTACATTCACTTGTCTGGGCTGGTTTCTTCAAGGTTATGTTTGTTAGCTTTTGAAGCAAACACACCAGCCTTTAGGCTGTTTCAGAGATATTTGCAGCTGAAAGCATAATTTGTTACATCATACATGTTACTCTGTACTTTCCTGGATGTCAGAAACTACAGAAATACTTCACGACTAAAATGGATCAGACAGCCAAAAAGCCAAGGGGAGGAAAAAATTTGTAGGCAAGGAACTGAGGATGAGAGATTAAGCAGCCTGCCAAAGTTTACAAAGGAAAATCTATGCTAGACTAGGAATTGGACCCAGACATCCTAAATGTCAGTCCAGCCGTAACCACAAGCCTGTCCCTCTTCTGATTCATAAATGCTATTGCAAATTAACTAGCAGCTCTCAGTCCTTGTGATACATTAGTCATAAACAGCGGAGTAAAAGTATTGCATTCTTTGCAAAAATGCAACACTTTGTGTCTGCCTTGGTACTAGTCAGCCTTTTTAACTAAAGGGTCATTGACTGAAATGTGAGCTGCAGTTACCAGATTTAGCCTTTGGCTGTTTGTCATTGTTTTGTGCCTGTAGCCAAGACTCACTCAGGATACTATTCTGTGACAAAGAGACTGCATTGGTAAAAAGGGGACCTAGCATTCACATTTTAGCTGTCACAGCACGGGATGATTGCTGCCACCTGAATAAGTGCCTTTTCTTGCATAGGTATCATGCATATATATATCTGGGACATAGGCATGGGCCTTCAGAGTATTTTTACATGACAATAAGTTATTTGAAGCCAATTGACTCTGCTTCAGGATTTTTCTGGCAACATCTGTATTGTGGCTGAATACCTCTGAAAATGTCTTTATAGCTTCTCAGAACCAAAGAGAAAATCCAAAAGGTGTCTCTGACCATCAAGGATGGTCTGAGCTTGCTCTCAAAACCTCACTTAAGTGTAAGATTTTAAAATCCCTTACTGCCTGGTGAGGTCCTCTCTGACCAAGGACGGATTAGAGAAGACACTGATTGTGCAGCTGATGCCAATATTAGTCCCAAAGAGCATCCATCTCAAACTCAAGTTCTATGTATGTATGATCTGTGGCTGACTTGGAGTCAGAGTAATAAATGGGAATCATGTTGCCCGGCATGAGAAACTCTAACTATAATGCTGCTCACCATATTTTAGAGGAAAAATAGCTGTCAGGCATGCAATGATCTAAGTCTGCTAGGAAATAACTCTATCTGTACAGTGAACTTTGGGAAATCCCCTTGTCAAATTCATTGACTAGTGACTGTAAAGAATCACAGAACAATAGATATTGTGATTGGAACAGATGTAGAAGTCATCCACTCCACCCACAGAATTATTCACAGAAGTACTATTGCCAGCACATCATCTGGTCAGCCCTAACTCTGAATAGCTGCATCCTGAAAACTGCCTAAATTGGATACTCTATGACCTCTGTGGCCTGTCTGTTCCAATGCTGCACTACCTTTATAGAAATTTCTTCCTTAATGTCCAGCTCCTGTGGCTCCTGTTCAATGTTGTATCATCTGATGCTGCTGAGGAAAACGTGGATCTGTTGTGCTTGTAATTACCCTTCAGGCAGTTGCAGGCTGTTTGATTAGCCTTCCTTTCACCTGCCTCAACAGGTACACCCTTGCCAATCATGTGCTCCGGGCCTCTGACCACTTCTGGTCAGAGTGGTAGACTTCTGCTGGACACTCTCCAGTTTCCTCCCACCCCTCTGCAATGTTCAGGTTCCAGACTCATAGTGTATCCTATGCAGCCTCATCAGTGTCAGGCACTGACAGATGATCTAGGAAAAGAACTTTCAGGTGGGGGCCAGCCATGCTGCTCCTAATGTAGTGCAGAACAGAGCTGCCCTGCAGTGTCAATGCAGGATCAGCTCATTCAGCTTGAAATCCACTGTAACCTCCAGACTTTCATCCTGACTTTCATCTCAGCCAGTTCTCTCCCAGAGTGTAGGAGTCATTTCAGCTCAGGTGAAGAACTCTGCACTTCTCTCTGCTGGACTTCATGAGGTTTCTATTGCTACAATCCTTATGTCTTTGAGGTGCCTCTCAGTTGAAGATGTCATTTGATGTGTCAGATGTCATAATTTTGCATCTTCCAATGATATGCTGAGGGTGCATGTGTATGTTATCCAGGTTGTTGGTGAAGCATATGGACCACGGGATCAACCTCTTGTGCACACCATTTATTACTAGGTGTGATGCTAAGCCTTTGATCATCACTACCTTCCCAGTCTTGTGGTCCAGCTGATTTTTATCCCACCAGAAGTCCTTTGTTCCAACCTTGGCATTAAAGAGCCTAGAAGATAGCAGAGCTTTACCATTTCTAGTGTTTCTAAAGCAGCACTGAGGGGTATTGTTTCCAAATTAATTCATAGAGATTCTACAAAAAGACTGTCTGCAACAGTAGGGGGTTGATAAAGGAGAGACCGTGTTCAAACTGCAATTAGGCATTTATGGAAGATAGTGGGGCTCTGTTGTGCTGGAAGCTTCAAAACTGTTGCTTTCCCATTCTGCTATTGCTTCTTTCCTTACCTACCAAAATTGAAATTTAGATTGATTGTGCAGTTAAAAGAGAAGGGATGAGGCCTGGGGTAGTGACAGTGAGCTGATACTGCCAGCTAACATCTACCCAGACCCAACAAACTGCAAGTGACAAAAGGCCACTTCCACCTTATGTTGTCCAAATGTGTTAACTCAAAACATCTTCTAGGAAAAATTACCTGTCATTCTGTCATAACATTTAATTACAACAGACTTATTTCCCCACCCCAGATAGACTGAAAGAGTTTCAAAAGGTGAAAAAATGAAATAAATTATTTTTAAATTTTGTTTTGACTGCAAGTCCTTCTTCCTGGTGTGAAAAGATGGGACCGAAAAAACCCATTCACTCCCCAAAAGTGCCTGGCTCTGGATTTGGATATTTCACATCCAAACTCTCCGCCTGTAGTCCATATTTGTTAGCAGGAGGTCAGGGATTAAGACAACCCTACCCATCCTGGTCAGAGCTGTTATAAGGGGGCCTTTTATTCATTCAGTTGTTCCTTACCCGTCCTCTTTCGCATTCAATTTCTCTCTGGTTCCTGTTCAGTTAAGGGGAATTACACATCCATATGGTTAGGAGAGAATGGATCCCTTCTTCCTCTGTAGACAGTAAGGAAAACTAGAGGAAGCATCAATTTGTAATATAAGATGGCCAAAGAAATCCTTAGCAATTATTTCATCACAACTGTCTAATTAAGAGGATACGGTTTCCTCTCTACACCTGAGGAACTGCAGGGCTCAGCTACATCCCAGATGAATGTGGTATGACTGAACAGTGCCAGAATTAAGTCCTATTGAAGAAGTTCCTCCTGTTGCTAAGCTGGCTGGGTGACCTACTTGTACTGTCACTGGATACTGAGCATCCTTGTTTGAGCACAAAGTTGGTATTATTGCTGATGCTCAGACTTATTAGCTATTTCTCCCTGCCACCCATGACAGGATTTAATCTCAAGTAATCTGAGGTGGCAATGAAACATGATGCAAAGCAACTTGGAGGGCTTTTCACTTCAGACAGGCTTATTCAGTTTGCCCTATATGGCAGAGTTTATTGAATACCAAGCAAGAAACCTGTTCTCAGGGAAAAGGCTCTCTCCATATATATATGGTGACTTGCTGCAGTGAAGGAAGCTGCCCTGACCTTGCTTTTGTTCCTCTCCAAAAGCCAATTCAAAGGCACAAAACCAAGCCCCCATCAAGGAGGTGAAGGAGCTGGAGCCCAGAGGCAGTTTCCAGCTGTCTGGTATAATTTCTTTCCACTAACATGAGCCTCCTCAGGGAGTGGGGTCAGCAAACTGGGTTCCCACCACCCACTTCACATGGCAGGGACTACCTTTGGCCTTGGGGATGAACAGAGGGAAATTTCCCTTCAGCTCAGTCAACTGCTGCAATGAGGTGACTTTGAGTCCTCCATCTTTCAGTTACTTATTTTCTTGGCATTTCAGTGAAAGGCAGGGAATCTGTTTTCCATTTGCTGTACTTTTGCTGGAGACTGTAATTGCTCTTTGAACCTTCAGGAGCAGGAAACCCATTAAAGGCCCAAGAGGACAGGGATTCAGTGCCAGCCAGCACATTCCTTAGCTCCTTTCATCCTGCAAGAGGAGAGTGCTTCTGGCTTCTCCAGAAGGGATATTACTACATTTTGTTCAAATGTAAGGCTGATTTCAAGAGTAATTTTACCACTCACCTTATAGTTATTGTAATTCCTGCTATTTGCAGTATTCTCTTTACGGTTATTAACACAGAAATATCTATGGGGAGGTCATTACAGAAAGCCCAAGTATCAAGCTTGCCTTTCAGAATCTTGCAGACTGTAATGACAGATAAAATAACAAGAAAATCTGGGCTGTGGGCATGGCACATCAAACTGTGGAAAACTGTTGGTCAGAGCTTTTAAGGAGCCTCAGGAAAGAGAATGAGAAGGGTGCATTTGTATGGGAAATAAGAGCTGCCTGTTTCAGGTAGAAAAAGTATGAAAAATCTTTCATGCATGATAATACTCCTTTAATGATGCAGTTGCCACTCAACAAGATTATTTTTTTTTGAACAAGTGACATGGCTCAGAATAAGTGAGATTGGTATTTGCTGGATTATCTTGGTTGTGCACCCCCTCTGTGAACTGCTGATAATCTTCCAGAAAGTGGGAAGTGGTTTGCTGTCACTTTGCCTCAGTACAGTGTGCCCCACAATGACTTTCTGGTGCATGACACCCCTAGGGTAGCTAGCTGGCTGTGTCTGAGTCTGTCCCACAGGCTCTGGAGTGGGAGAGAAGGAAGCAGCACACCACAAAGAGAAAAATGTAAACCTTGGAAGGTACTTCTAAGAAAATAATGGCAGACTGGGGTAGTACTGGGAGCAGGAAGGCACAGATATTCTCAGCCTAAAAACTGAGAATGAGGAGCTTGGATCAGGTGCAATGAAAGAAACAAAAGAGATTATTTTAAGGATGACCCAGCTGAAGTTTGTTATTCTAATGAACTTCACAACAGCTGTGTCAGGTTTTAGCCCCTTCAGTAGTTGGCTCTGTGCCATTTTAGTAACACAGATTGTCACTAAAGCTGATATAATGATCTGGGGAAATAGAGGATAGTGCACAAGAGTATAAGTGAAGTGGCTCACACTGTTGTCCCATCCTTACCATGCTGAAATGGTAAAAGGAAAGGAAGCAGGAGACACGAGGATGTCCCATGTGTCATGAAGATGTCAGAAAGACCTTGAGACTTCTCCAGCTGATGTCTGGGAGTGGGTCCTACTGGAGAGGAGCTAGACAGACCATCCCAGTGATGGCAATACTTGCAGAGGAACTGTCACTTATTTTCTGTATTTCTCCTTAAGAGAGATCAAAAAAAGGATTTTGCTAGGCAGTGACATGAAGCAAAACCTGTCATGCATGCTCTGTGTGTACAACAGAGACACTGACATCTTTGCAGTGGCCATGGGTTAGGAAGGAGCCCATGCTGTACATCACAGTAACCATCTTGCTTCCAATAGAAAATAGCACTTTGCAAGTGGCAGCTTTTCTGTAAGGGACCAACGGGCAGCTCAGCTCTGTAGTTTACAGCAACAACCAGGTTCTGAGAGTGAAGAATCTCTAAACTCCTTTATTTCCAAAAAATGTAGCGTAAAGGGCAAAGACAAAGCATTGGTTCTGGTCCTCTGGTCCTCAGCATTGTCCAGATACACATCTCCTCCCTTTCTCATTCTTCTTATACTTCAGGTTACTTTAAATTAGGATATATAGAATCATGGAATTGTTTAGGTGGGGGAAGACCTCTAAGATCAAGTCCAGACATTAACCTAACACTGCCAAGTCCATCACTAAACCAAGTCCCTAAGAACAACTTTTACATGTGGTGCATATTGCACACAAAATGCCTGCATAAAATTTTTGTAATGGCTGTGGAGTCAAGTGCTTAGAAACCTAGGAAATCCAGGATGAAAGTTACCTGGGCAACATTTGAGCATCCCCTGATGGCTACTCATGGCTGTGAAAGCCTGACAAGGGCTCTCTGCGGTACCCCCTGCCTCATGCATCATGGGACATAGATGGCAGTGGTCAGCAGAGGAAAAGGGACTGCAGAAGCAGCAAGAGTCATCATGGGACTGAAGGGACAGATTGCTGCCCTGCAGAGCTGGCCAGTGCTCCTGTCATCCAGTGTGATGCTGGGCAAGTTAGCCAGATTCCCCATGAGTGATTGTGACCAGGCTGTCCATTGCTTTCTGCATGCCTGACATAGCC
Source organism: Ploceus nigricollis (assembly GCA_013399945.1). Taxonomy (NCBI): domain Eukaryota; kingdom Metazoa; phylum Chordata; class Aves; order Passeriformes; family Ploceidae; genus Ploceus; species Ploceus nigricollis. The sequence goes on from VXBC01010660.1 coordinate 735,669, forward strand.
TCCAGTCCCAGACTGTGCTCTGAGGCCAAGCAGGGTTATTTTTATTATGAATTGATTCCCTGATCCTATTTGCAGAACAGGCCCAAAACTGAAAGTGTGTGTGTGTGTGTGTTGTGAGACTCAGTGTAGGGCCAGGGTGGGAAGGCAAGGGCTCTGCTGACATGGTGGAAGCTGTTGAAGCTGGCATTGCAGCCCCTGAATGGCTGAGCCACAGCTGACTTGCAGAAGGGAATGAACACTTGCAAATGCACCTAGACTTTGTGCTTTGAATATAAAGTGCTGTGGCATGGTAGAAACTGAAAATCCAAGTCCTTGTCATTCTGTATCAAGTACACAAATCTTGTGACTTTGCACTTTCAGCAGGCAGCCTCTCATTTACAAAATACATAATATTTACTGTCCTGCTGTGAAAACAAATTTGTTGATGTTTCTGAAACAGTTAGATATGATATCTTGCTGAATGAGCACAAAAGGGGTTTTAGACATTCTGCTCTTAGAACTTTGTTTAAACCCTATGAACTAAAGACGATCTAAGTTCATCCACTGAGCAGAAGGACAAAGCTAAATCTGAAATGTTTATTTTTTTAATTGCAGAAATCTTGTGACATGAGTCCTGTGAAAGAAATTATCTACATTGCATGGCTCAGAGTATGGAAATTAAAACTTCAGTGTCAACCCTTGTATGGGCACTTCTCATGGGCAATTCCTGGCTTAGCAACCACAACAGTATTTGAGAGTAGTTTTTGTACTCAGACAATACATTTACAGTCATCTTCACCTGTAGCCTACCAGTCCCTGCTGACCTGAAACCTTCTCAGCTGAAAATGTTTTGTTTTAACTAATAGTCAGCTACAAGCTCAATTAAGCCAGAGTGAATCTTGTATATAGACAGCTTTTCTTGGAATAAGTGGTTTATTTGATTTGGCTTCCTTTGCCTTTTTTTTTTTTTGGACAGGAAAAAATATGAAGCATGTGAACATCTCTCATCATCTTTATAATCTACAAACTCTTCTGGATGGGCTTACTAGCACATCCCTGGAGAGACAGCAGGTATGTGTGGGAGCTGGAGTTTGTCTGAGATGGTGGCCAATGACCTGTTGTCAGATTTTTTTCAGAAGTGAAGTTCAGCAACACTTCTGATGTGGCAGCCTTTTACTACAAAAAAATTTTAACATAATTTTTTATTGGAAAATAAAAAGAATGTAAGAAAAATAGTATTTTAAAACTTTTTTGTTTTCTCTGCCCTTTCTTAGCTTTCTGCTCCTTGTTTACTACTTGGAGGCAAAGGAGCCAGATTCTTTTACCCTGTGAAAGGTTTAAAACAGGTTAAAGCACCAGCTTAGGGCTTTTCTTAAGCAATAACCAACAAGCAAAGCTAAATCCTTTGCAAAATAACAAATTTAATCGGACAGGCAGCTTTGCACCAGCTTCCGCCAATCTGCTGCCCAGTGCAGAGGCACAGGAACCGAGGGGGCCACAGCTGCTCTCCAGGGAGACTGGCAGGGCTCCAGCACCAGCCTGCTCAGCAGATAAAGGTTCCAGCCTGTTGGGAACATGCAGCAAAGTGTGTGACTGTCCCACTGGTACTCAGCGTTGGGAAACTATTAGAGGAATGCGTAGTTCAACAAGCCTTTACACACATGCCTCTGTTTTCTCCCTTGAGATAAGATTTCGTGTTATGAATTCTCAGGGCTTCCCCTGTTTTTCTGGCCAGAGGAATCCTGGCTTAACCCAGCAAATGATGAAAGGAGGCCATAACATGGGACAGAGGCAGGCCTTGTCACCTGAGGCACCTGGCAATACATTAGGAAAGAGTCTTATAAAGCAGGGAACTGTCGCTCTTGGCACAGCTGTCCCTGCAGAGAGCAGACAGTAGCTCCTGCAGCCCCATGCATGTGCAGTTCAGATGCCCTGAGCTGGGTTTTAGCAGCACTGTGGGCTGCTCAGAGCCCAGTGCAGGCTCCAGCCCTGCGCAGTTCCCGGGCTGAGGGTGTTTGCTAACAGCTCCCCGTGAACTCCGCAGCCTCGGTTATCAGCACACACTCCAGGCAGGTCACAGCGAGTTTGAGCTTGCCTGCGTGACCCAGGGGCTGGCCTCTGATTACAATGTCACTGTATGCTCAGCTCTACACCCCCTCCTGCACTGGCTCCTTTGACAGACCACTTAATACACACAGCACATTTCTGAAAGGAAGAAACAATTCCCCACTCCACTCAGAGGCTAATGGAGAAAAGCCTTGCTCAAATACAAGTGCATGAAATGCTTCAAAGTCATTTTCTTGAAAAAGGCTGGGAGTAATTTCCTCCTCTGCCTCAGAACTTCTTCTTACTCTTTCTTTATTTATATAAATACTTGCAACAATGGCTAATTGTCAGAAAAATGTAAGCTATTTTTTAGCAGGATTCTTGTCTGCCCATTTCTACATTCCAAACTTCTGTCTCTATAGCTGAGGTCTTGACTAGATTATATAGCTCAGTACTGAGCTAGGTACTACCTCCCCAGAATGAGCCTGTTGGGACTGACAAGCATTCTTGTTAAAAGCCTGAAATAAAATAATCTGTTCCAAATGACTTATTCTTGGCTCTGGCAACTATTTGTGTGTATATATGCCCCAAGTTACGTTAATGTGGAAGTAACAGATCACAGAGAGCTGGTAGTGTTGTATATGATACTTACACATTAAGCCTATGGCCGTGACATCACTGCCCTTGTTCTGGGCTCCAGTGATGGTGTAGCCAAAAAAAGCGTAACTGAGAACACAACTCATTGTTACTCTCAGCTGCTAAGGCCCTATTGACTTTGTGAGTCATGCTCAGCATGCAGAGGTGACACATTCCCCCATCAGTGTTACTAATTCCCTGGTTTGGGAAGGGAATAGTGCCTGCTCTAAGAAAACAGGGAAGGGGTGGAGAAGCATTGAGACTCACAAACTCGCTAGCATGGCTCAGCCTTTCTGAGTTTATTTGTCTGCAGCGCAGATATGACAGTAGGGTCTAAAGTTGTTATAAACAGAGGATTGTCCTGAGGCTTATATAGGACAACTACTATTTTTTGGTGAATCCTAATGAGAGCCTCAGGCTGACTGCAAGATGCAGGGAACTAACTTAGACCCCATGGTTCCCTTTCCGTTTTGTTGGCTGACCAGCACGGCAGCCCGGAGGGATGGAGAGCTATAGGGACAGAATTGCTCTACTGGCCTCAGTTGGAGAGAAAAGAGCTGAAACAGCCTAGAGGTGGGCCTAATACTGATCGACATATGCTAGCACACATGGGTGGATTTGTGTAAGAAAACAACAACATCATCGTCATAAAAATGAGGATAATGAGGATGACCAAGTGTGAAAAGCTGGGATTAGCTGTGCCACAGTATATCACCACCCTTAGCCTCATGTAATGGTTTGCAGTCTTGGCTGATAAAAATAGAGAAAACTAGAGGACCAGAAAAGTCTGTTTAAGAAGTTATCTTTGAGCAACAAAAAGCCAGAACCCAGCGAGGATCAGGAGTGCTTAACAGGAACTGCAGGTGGTGGGAGATGCTTATCTGGACCCACTTAAGAGGAGCTGCTAAAGGAGTTAGAATAGCTGCAAGAAGCAGCAAGCCAGAGGGACTGGTCAGGATAGCTATCCTATCTCAGCTCCAGCTTGAGGAAGCCTTTGCTACCCAGCAGGTGTGTGGCAGTCCCCCTGAACTCTCAGCTGTGAGTGGAGTGTTTCCAGAACAGGGGAGCAATGGTCTGCTCTAGCAGCTGTGCCAGCAAGCAATGAGAAAGGGCTTTGGCAAGTATAATTCTGAGAGCTGGTGGATGCCTGTTATTTTGTTTATGTTCCTTTGTCCTTTTCTTCTTTATTTCCAAAACAGTGCTGTTCTGCTAAGCCATTTATGATTTGTGAGCTAGGCAGTAGAACTCTCTGAACATTCAGTTAATTTATTTTTCTCAGGTTGGAAGTTGGAACACGAAATTCTGTTTATTAATGAAATTGAACTGCCCTTGCTGTTATCAGTCAGACTGGAAGAAAGAGTACATTTATTCCTTCCTTAAGTTTTTATCTTTCCCTTGTTGTATACTTGAGGCAAGGCTGAGGAAAGCTGCTTATTGCCTGTGTTTGGGCTCTTTGCAGACTTGATGAGTCTCTAGTGAAAGTCTGCATGAGGAGCCATTGGGAGGTTGGTACCACAAAACTGGACTTTCAGTTTATATACAGGAAAAAAATAAAGGGCCTGACCCCTTGGCAGCCTGGCAGCTTTTACATCTCTCCTAAGCAGAGCCTGAATTCCTGACAGCATCTGAGACGTGCTCACCATGTGTGGCAGCAGTACACAAAGGTGTGTAGAAAGGGAATATAAAATAACTCATATGAGTGGTAGGTAGCACGGGTCTAAGGTCAAACATGCCCAGGCAAAATCCTGGGTAAATGCCCAACAAGTGAAGCACATGCCAGCACAGATGCACAGCACTGCAGCTCCCTGTGCTAGCCAGAGGAATGAGGGAGGTGTGCCCTCACACTGCCATGTGTCTCTAGGACACTGCCAAGGTATTCTAAGTTTCACCTTGGAGGCCTAGAAGAGGAAATAAGTGCCTTTGGTTATGTCCCCACTGCAAATGGGGCCAGAGCTACGCTCTGATGATGCCACAAGCATTGCACAGAGCCTTTGGAAGGCTTTTTACAGCTTCTGTTCTGATGGCCATTCTGGTGATTACACTTTCAGAGCAGTATGAACAGTATCAGCAGTATGAAAATATTTGTTACATTTGGAGCCTTTGGAGTCCAAGACTGCTTCTTACTCTTGTGTAGCTCAGAACAGCCTGGAATGATGTCTAACATACCAGACTGCTCTCAAGCCTGAGATACTGTTTCAGCAGTAGTCAGGACTGGCAGAAGCCAATTGAATCAGGCAGAGAGAATGCAACAGAGTGGCCTGAGGCTGTTCATACAGCCCCGAAGGAGTCAGCCGCGGGGAAAAGATTATTTGGGGAGATAGATCCAGATCTTGTGATACTTGCTCAGTTGAACAGGGTGAGAGGAAGCTGTGAACAGTTCTCTTGCAGGTAACCCTGTGCTCACAGAGACACCTTTGTCTGTCCTGCCATCACCCCCTGGTATTTGTACACAGACCCCAGTGCCATCTGCCCCCTATGAAAGCTGACCCCCACGTGCTGCTTTTTTCACAGGGACTTGATCTATTCCTGTGTCTCTCTATCCTTGCTAGAGGAAAGTGTTTCCTAAAGTCTAGCCCAAAAGACTTTCACAATTATGAGCCCTTTCACCTTGATGTTTTTCTTGGATCCGCTTAAATAAGATTACGAGGTGCTCATCATCTTTTACTTTCTAAATTCACTCTTCCGAATGGTGTATTCTGCTCATTTCCCACAAAGGGGAAGGCTCCATGCATAAAATGCTGCAGAGAGCCTTTGCCCCCACCCAAAGTCTTGTTTTTCAGAGTGACGCACACCCTGCTCTGCTATTACTTAATAAGAAGTGAGGTCACTGCTTTCCTCCCCTTCAAACTGCTCCACCCTCAGTCAGGAGGTCTGCTTCTCCACCCTTTGGCAAAACAGCTGTTTGGGGGTGGAGGTGAGTTTAGGGATGGTGTTGACCAGCCTCTCATCTGGGGAGAAAAAAAACAACCAGTCTACCCTTGTCAAAGGGCTGCTTCAGAGCTGGGAACAGCCCTGAAAGCCTTCCCTGCTTCTGTGTTTGTGTGTATTTCATGTGAGCACAAGTTAATAACATCATTCATGTCAGTCTGTGGGGGTGCCTTAGGTTGCAAAGAAGAGTGTGAGCACAGTAACCACTTGGCTATTCTTAATCTGTTTTTTTCCCCACTCCAGAAGAAAGTTTTCACTGGAACTCCCACCCTCCTACTTTGGTAGGCAGGAAGAGGCAGAGAAGTTGGTGTGTAGTGTGATGTGGTCTAAGTTCTCTCTGCTCTGCTCAGATCTTTCTCACAAGCAGTGGGAAGGAGGACAGTCCCTAGGAGTTGGGTGCAGCTGCATGATTTTGCCTTACCTCTCTCTCTGTGAGCTCAAGTAGCCCAGAAGCTGCCCTAAATATACTCCAGCATCCAGCAGTCCCTTAGGGACCACGTGCCAGCTAACCATGCCTGGAACACAATATAGTGCAGCCGCTCTTCCTTCCCACCCTTGACATGCCCTTCCCTGGGTGCTGGTGGCTGTTCTGGCTGGCTGCTCACTGGACACTTCACTGCAACAGAGAAACCACAGGCAAGGGAGGGATGCCTGGATTACATTCTCTATCCTTGAAAGAAAGAGTGTTGACATTTGGGGCCTCAACATCAAGGGGAAGGCTTTTAGGGAAGGCATTTGCTCCAAGAGGTGGTGTGTTGCTCTAAAACCTCTATGTTTAAACAGGGAAGACTGTGAATGTTCATTCAGAAAAGAAATTGTATCACGCAAGGAAGCATAAAAAATGTGAAGGAAACTTGTCCTGCTAGGGGAGGCAAATATTTCAACTGGCTCATGCAGAGGGTGACAACTGGAAGGGACCTCTCCCATGAAAAGGACAAACAGATGGTGAGGGACAGAAGGCAAAAGCAGAAGTTCTGGCAAGTGAGGAGGCAGCTGGTAGGTCCAATGGTCAGAACGGCCAGCTGTCCTGGGTTTGGAGGACTGGACCTTCACCTGCTGTAGAGCAAATGTACTTTTGTTCCAGTTTTGTTGGGACCAGTAGAGGAGCTCTCTATGTACATAACTACTTTTCTGATATTTCCTGCTTCAGCCAATCTGTACCAGCTCATGCATTCTGTTCCACTGTGCTACAGCAATTTATACTCCAGTCTCTGTTCTCCCTGCTCCTCAGGCATTTCCTGGCTGAAGCAGCCGTTAGCTCTGCTCCGCTCACTCAGATACTTTATGATTATTTACTCTTAAATAATCAACTCAAAAGCAGCAAAGAAGGAAGTAGGGGTCCCATGAATTTTTTTTTATTTGTTTACATAGAGGTAGCACCTCACTCAAATACCAACATCCCCATCATGCCAGGTGCTACACAAAAATGGAACCAAGTCTGTGTCCCAGAGGGAAAATGATTTTCGTATTAGCCGAGACAGACGGAGCGCAAAGATGCAATGAGCTAATACTGGTTAATTCCAGTGGTCTAGGACTTCAGCTTTGCATTGTTACAGAGCTCACATTCCTGGGTCAGAGAAACCATATTTTTGGGAAGGTTCAGTGGAAATGGTTTTGGGACTGTACCAAAGCCCTCCCAGGATTCCAGTTTTCTTAGTCTTAGCCTCAAAGGAATTTACAGCTGGCTCGGGCAGAACTGGAAGTCTCCACAGGAAGGATTTTGTTGATATTCAGTCTTTGGAGGACAGTGAGCTTCTCTGTGAAAGGCAACACATATATCTGTCCATGACCACAGCACCACACCCACTACTCCTCCAAAACAGATAGAGTTTCAAGGGCTCACATGACCACATCCATCTGTTCAGGGATTATTAGGACAACCTGTAGATGGGGGGTGGGAGCGGGGAGGGGGAGATTCCCTCCATTCATTCCTTTCGTTTAGGCAGGTCTTATCTCTGTCTGAAAGTGAAACAAGCTGCCAACACTTCTTAAAAATTAAGGGACCTTCAGCAACCAGCAGAGCTCCCAGGAAAGCAGCTCACGAGATCTGTTTTATGTGCAGACTGACTGCTTCCTGCCAGGCAGAACAGGGTGCTACAGGCAGTCTTGTCCAAGATACCCTAGTCAGTCTTTTGTTTCTGGTCCAACACAAAACCAGAGATGTCTGTTTAATTAATTACGTAAATCTGGCCTCTGACAGCTCAAGGAATACTGCTTTTCTATCCTTAAGAAACATAATAACTACCTTTTTCTCCTCCTAATCAGTTTCTCAGGATTCCTCACCTGACTCTAAGACTTTTTAAATCAATCAGCTGAAAATAAGGTTAGTGACCCAATTTCCATGCCTTGAACTAAATTTTCTTACAGAGCAGAGTCAGCATCTAAGGCCCCATATACCTTTTTAGTGTCCACAGTCCCACACATCAATCACTTAGAGCACACACTTCTCACCTGCAGAGCATCCTCTACAGATTTGTATGTGGAGAGGAGGGGCAATCAGGACAGGAAACCCAGGAGAAATTTAGGGGAAGAAAAAGAGCCACCTGTTGCTCACGTTTCTGGAAAAACTTGTTTGAGACAGGAGGAGTCATCCCTGCCCTTTTACCTTTCTTTTGTACCTTATGGTGACTTCAGACTCATCACAATCTGTACAGCAAACCTCAGGGTAAATGAAGCATTGACATTGATTCACCACAGGAGTGTAAAGCAGGTAAGACTCAGAGTTCCATGAATGTGGTATCTGCAGTACAGATGCCACATGCTGCAAGCTCCTTCACTCCTGGCATGGCACATTTATTGCCACTATGTTCATTTTAAACCCTCTCTAACATGCACTTGATGCCCTTTGGCAGAGACTCATCCTGCCTGTTATATATCAGTACAGTGTTTGGGACAATGTGGTTTTGGTTTTTCTAACAAAGAGCAGTGCCAAAACATAATGAAAGTATATCACTCATAGCCTGCATAGGAAAGGCAGTGTCCATGGGATGATAACATCTTTGGTGGTTACCATAAAATTTTAAAGAATAGGTCATTCTCCTCATATACTTTAAAAAAAACCTCATAAACTTGGTATGCTAAGAACTTCTAATATGAATCTATCTCCCTTATTTGGAAAAAAAAGCAAATTATGCTTCCAGTTGCATGATCCCACTTCATTTTTTGATATTTGACCTGCAGATTAGAGGTTTTCACGTCATCTGTCAACCCACAGAGAGTGTCCCGAGGTTCAGTGTTTGTGAGAGAGATAGGAAAGGAACATTAGGAACAGGCCAACCACAAATAGCTAAAATTAGCTATGAGAACTGGAGTGCTGAGGTCTCTGAGGAACACTAGTCAAAGGAAGAAAATGGTTGTTTGCTAAACTCCCACTTATTCTACTGCCTCTGAGGACTCCTGGCTCATATCCCTGCCCAGACATCCTACATGGCTATTTAAGAGGATTTCCCCCGCCCCTTCCCCCTCCATTGGCCATAAGTTTCCTTTTTTGTAAGTGCAGTACAGAGTGATATGGGATTCCTGCTCTGGCAGCAAGATTCTGACTGGAAACAGGAAACAGGGGGGCTCTGCAGAGCTCGGCCTCTGTGACAACACGGACATCACACCCACGTGCAGACAGGGATGCTTCTCACATATGGCAATGATCAGCAGCTCCCCTTTTTCCTCCCCTTTCCTCTTCCCCAGAAGGGCTTACAAAGCCCTAGAGGGACCATAGATCGAGTTAGAAGCGGTCTTTAGGAAGCACGGCTGTGTGAGGCCTCAGTTATGACAGAACATGATTTCTTGCATAATTCTTTCAGAGTCTCTGAGGCCACTAAATTTGAGACTGTAAATCTTCACGTGACCAGAGCATATGGTCTTAGAATAAGACATGGAGTGAATTACAAAGAGACAGCCCATCTTCTTCAGAATCTGATTAAGGGAATCCTTTGAGAACTATCCCTTACATGCAGCCACAGGCATGGCTTTAAAAGCTTCCCTCCCTCCTTCTTCTCAGAAATGCCTGATGGAATAAGTTGGGTTATTTTGGCAGCACCAGGTTCGCCTATTTTCTCCTCTCTAATTTTAAAAGCCTTTTCTCAAAATAAAACTAAATGGCTATGACTGCCCAATCCTTCACATTATAATTTCAGGGAAAAAAAGAATAAAAAGATTGTTAAAAGTGATTGCATTGATACTTGTGGAAACATCTTAGGGGACTTGGAGACATTGCCTAAGCTAAGGAGGTAGGTTCTGGAGGAGCAGGAGGAGAAGGAAATGCTCTTGCATTCACTAGGAGTGAGTATGGGTTTCCTCCAGCCAGCCCTCTGTAGTGCTATTGCTTACATCCATACACAGATTATGCTATATTAGCCTCTCTAGGCTAAGTTGCCATTATATATGGTGTTCAAAAGCAAAGTTTTATTCTGGATGGGGAAGTCAATTTCAAATGAAGTAAAATACTTCCTTCCTAGCTTGCTCCTTCTTTTTCATGGGGCAGACTGTGCTCTTCTTGATGATCCTGCTTCTTTGACACAGAAGAGACTTTATATAAGTTTCAATGGGAGAAGGTTTTCTCCAGCAATAGCTCATTCAATCTCAGCACTGGGAGGGAGAATTGAAATGCCTTCAGTAGGTACACCCACAGCTATCCTGTGAGGAAAGGGAGACCAGATTAGTGCCTTCTATCCCAGCTGTGCTAAGGATTTGTTGGCACTGAGCAGACCTCCACCCCTGCCTTCCCATTCCACTCACTGGTCTTGTGGTGGTTCTGCTGGACTTGAACTGAGGGAAAAGGAACCAAGATTTTGGTTAAAAAATGCTGGGTTGTAATCTAGGGAACATAAAGATACAGCTAAAATGAAAACATAAAATGCTTGCCCATCTACTGTCTTTTGTACTGTCAGGTGCTGGGGAAAGTCTGCTGGAGAATCATATCTCTGTTGGTAGAAACTGCTGTTGCTCAGCCCTTTGTTTATTATTTTCCATTAATTATCCCATTATTAAAACTGTAGATTCCTCCCATGCATTGCATAACTTTTACTCTGAGAGCACTTTCCTCACTGATCTCAGCTAGGTGTCTAGGGAGAGCCCTTCTGCTTCCCTGGCCTGTGTGGTGAGAGTTCAATCTCTTCTTGCAGTTACCTTGGAGAGGAGAGGCAGGCAGAGGGAGAGAAAGAGGAGAGGGAGAAGAGAAGCTTTGCTGAGCTGCTATTGTACACCTGCTTCTGCTAGAAATGTTCAGTAGCTCTCCAACCTCTCAGCACTTGAGATGAGCCACTGCTTTGGAGCAGTCCAGGATCCCACTGCAAGGCACTTGGGATAATGCCGGACCCCCGGCCAACACTCTGTGTGAGATTTGGTGGCACAGCTACAAACAGCAAAGCTACAGAGAGGTGTCTGCTTGCTCAGAGCATATGGTCAAGCTTTGGTACCTTCAGAGTTCAACTCCTGGTATGTAATCTGTACATACAGACTACACCTTCCTGGTTCCTGCTAGCTCTGGGTAGTTCTCACGGAAACACCCCTCAGAAAGGCACCGTGAAGGGGTAGAGGCTGTCAGATTAAAGGAAAGGGGAAGAGGGGCTGTGGATTATCTCTGTCTTCAGTGGACAAAGAATACTATTTTCATACATCTGTGCTAAATCAAACACTGATTTTTTCACTCCTGACATTAATACATTAGGTGTGGAACTCACACTGCTGACCTGAAAAGTTCCTTTGAGGAATGCATTACTCTTCACTTGGGAAGAGCAAGACAAAAAAACAAATAAGTGTCCTCACTTTAGACTGCAGATCTACCATCTCCTCATCTTTTGTCTCACACTGAATGCCAAGATTTATGGATAAAAATTCCAAAAGAGTGAGGAAACCGAAGCGCTGCCTTTTGGTCTAGAGAAGAAAGAGATCCGTCCTTGAAATCTCACATCGGAAATTCCCCAGCTTCTCCTGGCTGGGACTGTGAGTCTGAGGGTAGGGCCTGATGTCAGTGAGCAGTCAGCTACTGTTTAGGATACAGCATAGATTTGGGAACACAGGAAGAAAAGCATTGAAAAAGTTTGGATTTATAAGAAAAATCCTATGCTGGAGCAACAATCTCTGTTGGGATTTCCACACAGAGGAACTGCTTCTCACTTTTGACATCATGTGGTGGCATGCATGACAGGAATCACTGAGTTCATTCCCTGCTGGGACACTATCCTTGTCATTAGAGACTGTCCTTGTAACTAATACCTTAATTTGCAGTTTCAGGTGAGAGACTGGTAACACCTGCACTATGGGGATGAGGAGACTGGCTTATTCTTACAGGCAGTTTCTGAAAGCTGAGCAGAGAGAAGCAACTCAAGACAGCAACTTTTCCTGCACTCGCACCTGTTCTGCAGGTAAAAGAAAAGACCCTTCCTTCACACCAGACAGCCCAATACTATCTCCAGGCTCTTTAAAGAAACAAAAAAAAGGGATGCAAGCCCTGTGGTGCTGCTCTTTCACACGTATGGTGATTTTGGGGGATTCCAACATGCTTTAAAACCAGTGACACATCCTAGGGACTGGCATATGGAGGGGCTGCAGCTCTCATAGCCTCAGGATGCTCTAAGAGATACAGGATTACTGCCTCCTCCCTGGGACCTTTCTCTACCTCCCTACACTCACACGGGGTTGTGGAAGCAGCTGCATCCTGACAGTGCCCTCTGATGAGAAGGAGAGAAAGATTATGCTGAGAGATGAGGAAGCAGGCTCAGTCCCTGCCTTCAGAAGGCTGGTGAGAAGCAGAGAGGTGAGAGAAGAAGGATCTAGCTGTTCAACATGCCAAAAAGGCCATGTCATCAGGTCAGTCAGCTCTCCCCCCAAAGAAGACTGTATTCAGCTCTCCTGCTCCTCTGTGGCCAATCATCACTACGAAAAGCCAGGCCAGTAGTTGAGAGAAAACCAGGGATGCAGTGGTCAGCCACCTTCAGTAAAAACAAAAAATCGGAAAAGTTGAAAATGAAATCCTGGACTGTGCCAGGGAGACCGAAAAGCACCAAGATAATCCCTCGCCCCTGCCAAGCAGAGCAAACCTCATCACAGGGAGGGCAACCAGCTGTGAGAGACATGCCAGTCTGCCAGGCTTTCTGCTAAACATCAGGGAGCTGCTTGGAGCCCCACAAATACACACAGCAACCACAGTGGCCAGTACTCAAATCAAACCCTCTCTCACAGATAGAGACACTTCCTGTACAGTAACTAGGAGGAGGCACTATGAGATTCTGATATAAAGTGAGAGATAATCTCTAAGTTCTGTCCCACACTTGAATTTGAGCAGGACATTAACGCTACAGTGAGAGATGGCAATGAAATCTCTGACGACCACACCAATCTTTAGGCTCTTGTCTCATCAAAAGGAAGACTTGCCCCATAGCTGCTCATGGAACTGATGCAGGGAGCAGATGTTACTGCTTTTCTGTGTCTATCCCTTCTTCCTCAAACTCCCCTCAAAGGCCTCTACAGAGATACTGTCTTCTTCAAGTTACGTGGATAGAAACGTCAAACCTCGATTGTAGCCATGAATCTGCTCATGAACTCTGCTGGCTGCAATGCCACAGAGCTGCCTTAAAGCTCTCTTAAAAATGTGAGGCATTCCAGTCATTTTAATTACTGTGCATTGCATAAGCCAGAAACCAGTTCATACAAAGGAACAACAGAAAAGTGATTTTCAATTGCTCTCACTCTCTTCTGTATTTAGTGCAGCCTCCAAAGCTCTGGGAACACCAGCTCTTATTACCATTTGAAGCACTTCATCTATTTGAAATCTCTTTGTTCAGTCACTTAAAGCTATTGATGCAGTTTAGAAGGGTTTAAAAAGAAGAAAATTAAAACTTCAATTTGGAAATGGCTACGACAGCAGGAAAGCAAAACAAGAGAAATGGAAAGACTTACTATAAACAAAAATGAGAGAAAATGAGTTGCTTGGAATGAGGCATAGGCAGGTAGAACCAAGCAAATCACGTTGTGTCCTTCCCTCCCGGATTCTGTCAGACCATCTAATCACAGCCTCCTGGCTTGAACCCTGCATGGTATTGAGCCCTCTGGCCCTGGTCCAGAAATGCACTTAAGCTTATATTTAACTTTGTGTATGTAAATGGTTCTGTTGACTTCAGTAGAGCATCTTGTGTGCTTAAAGTTGAACATGTGCCTTAGTGTTTTGCTGGATTTGGGCCAAAGAGCGCGGTCATGGGCAGGAAACATTTTCAGCTTGATAAGGCTGTTAAAAGATATTTCCTGGTTACTCTTCTGCAGCTGATGCCACATCACAGCCTGACTGGAGGATCCCCACACTACTGAGAGGGTGATTTCATATTCCACAACGCTTTATAATGTAATATTCCTGGAAACACATGGTGCCTACAGTCTGGTAGCAGGCTGGGTGCTCTCAGTGGGCACAACCTCTAAAGGATCCTTGAACACTGAACACAGTATAGAATTGTTAGAGCTGATGAAAATTTAATGGTGTACCTCCAATGAAAAGCTTGGGAATGGGATGGAGTGTTACCTATGTTTGCCTTGCAGACAGGAAGGTGACATAATTCCTTTGCAACCTCAGAGAAAGAGATCAAATGAATTTTTTGGTATGTATTTATAGAATCAAAGACATTTTTGAAGAAGGAGTATTCTCATTTTAAATAGCATATGAAGTTCACTGATACAATGGTGGAATTAATAGGAGATTTTTCAACTTGTTTCACGCATACAAATCATAGCAAATACAAACATTTTAAACAAAAAGTCTTCTCAGAGGACAGTGTTAGAAAAGAAACAATTTACTGAAAAAGAAGCAGATAATCAAGAAATATGAGAACGTTTTTCTACTATTTCTACTATTCTCTACTATCCTGCGAGATGGCAGGAGTGTGCTGTAGAAAGGACAGCAGACAGCTCTGAAAACACCTACCCTTCCCCTCATGCTGCATAAAAGCAGAAAAACAGTGAGACCTCCTACAGGGCATGATGCTGAGCTGGTGTAAAAGATATGAAGATCATCAACTTCAAGAAAAGTTTTTAGGACAAGAAGATGCTTTTGAGCAACTTGTCAGGTGGACAATTTAGAATGCTAATGGCAAGACTCCACGCTCATGAATCAAGGCAATTTGCTGTCAAAAAATTAAAATAGAAAAGGGCCCTTACTTCAGAAGCTTTTAAAGTTAATATATGGTTAAGGAGGTGGCAGGGCTGTTGAACTGTAGTTGAATTCTCCTGATTTCATTCATACTAAGCTCAGTTTAAACCAGCTAAATCTGGTGAGGAACTGAAGTGTTACCAACCACTACACGTGACATTTGTCAGGGTATTTTTCTCTGGTGATAGTAGGGTGTCTCTGTGTGCCTCCCTCTCTCTCCCTTTCTCTCAACCCTCCTGGTATGTGATTTTTTTGCCAGCAGTTGCTGTAGTTTGATGAAGCCCTTCTGTACTGAAGCAGCCGGCATCCCTCACAATGAAATGTGATCAGAAGGCAAGTGAACGTGCCTTTAGTTCATATCTCAGTCTCTGTCCCTGGTTCCAGGTGGGTCTTGTGGAAGGAAAATGATGTTAATATGCACCTGATATAAACTAATATGAGTATCTGTGAAAGCAGAAGGTAATTCTCCTTCCTGAAATTTAAATAACACATTAATATGTGTTAATAAAGGAAAAATTAATATGTTTCCTTTTCCAAAGAATCGGTTCTTTAGGTACTGCGGAGGAGCTGGCTCCATCCGCGGAGGTCGGAGCCATCTCTTGCAGTGCACTGCCCCCTAGCACTGCCGCGCACATTCCTGCAGGACGGAGGGGAGAAGGACGCTGTGCTCAGTCAACAACACCTGCGGGACACGGCTTTCCCTGGGAATTTTCACACCAGCTATTGACCCAGCCCAGCCATGCTTGGCTTGCGGGATCCGACAGGATCACAGCATGAAGTTGTGTGGCTGCTCGGTAAGGCAGAGAGATCCTTAATTGTGTTCAGCAGTGTGTTCTTGATGGAAGACTGGAATAACATAGATTTCTTTATTTGGTGACATTAACCAAACATGAACTCAAATCTTCTCATATGAAGATGGAGGTGTCTATTTTCTCCTTCTTTCAATGCTACCTTCTTTATGGCCATATAAGGCTTAAAGTTTTATCTGAGCAAAGAAGTGGAATGATCGTTTTTGTTTTATTTTTTTCCCTTTGCAGTTTTTCCCATGCAGAGGAAGAATTCAGAGAGAATTCTCCTTTCAGTTCCTTCATTGACTTTCCCTGTTACTCTGACACCATTATCAATATTTTCTCATATAAATAAACACTCAGAATCTTTGCCTGGCTTTTTCAGAGTTCACTTTGCCGGTAGGTCTTAAAGGGGAGAGGCTAATATTGGATATCTAATGGATATTATCAGATGATAACATAGAATATCTCTATTTACAGATGATAAAATGAGTGTACAGGCAGATTAAACTATTTAACAAAGGCCTCGAGCAGGCCACTGGCCAGACTGAACTTTCCTGAGTATGATTTACTGTACTTTACAAAAAGAACACCTTCTGGTTTCTCTCTGTGAAGTGCACTCTTCAAGAGGCAAATAAATATTGTTCTTATTGTACAGTATCCAGTCCCGATTGAAAAAACTGCACCCCTACTACTGTAGAGAAATTAATCTCTTTGAAAAAGAATATCTAAGTGTAAAAAAAGCAGGTGAATCAGCTAAGCCCTGACCAAACACAGGTACTGCTACTCCAGGCAATGATAATACAAGCACTAAAAAAATTTCTGGATCATCTCCCAAGCAGTGGTATAGAAGATAGTGGTAAGCCTTGCCATAGTGACAGCCTGCAACCCATCCCTTCCAAAGAGATGTGCCCAGCCCTTGGATCAAGCCATGTCACTCCTTTTCATCTGATTGCTTCTCTGGATTATATCTGAAAGGTGAGCCAGTTCCTGCAATCAGCACAAACTTGGTGTCATTTTAACTAGCTTGGTCAGCCTCACTGTAAGCAAGCTACTTCCATACCTTGGAGGGCCCTGTGGAACTTCAGTAATTTCTAGGCCCCTTCCTCTCCTGTTTCAGAAACCGAGGAGGTGACTAAAGGGTTTGTTTTTCAGTCTCCTCTGAATGTGTCCTGCATCTGTGTATCATAGACTTTCAGCATTTACACAGCACCCAACAGCTTAAAAGCTTATTACAAAGCATTTAGCATGTTAGTCCTTGGAACACACAGGAAAGGTGTTATTATAGGAATGAAGAAACATATTCAGGGGAGTTACTTGGCCAGAGAGCGAAGGGAGGTGGTGCAGGAGCTGTGATTACAATCTAGTTGTGTGTGGGCCAAACTCTCCCTTATTTACACCAGTGTCAGGTTCTGGCAGAATTCTACTTCTCTCAGATATTGATCTGAGGTGTTGATAGGCCAAGTGCATCATGATGTTGGTGGATATCAAACTTTTTACAACAACAAAGGAAAAATGAGAGTGCCAGACACACCTCATTCTTCTTCCATGTTACTCTGCGGAGGCTGGTGGAGTTGTTCCTTGTTTACACCCAGTGAGACTGAAATGACATCCACCCAACCTGATGGATCCAGCTTCACTTGTAGTACCTTGAACAGACAGCCCAAGTACCTAAAGTATTTTTTGTGTAGGGTTTCTCATATTGCAATTTGGGCCCAATGATTCAGACTCTGAGGTGTCTAAATGGAACAATCTATTTAACCCTGTCTCACACATACTTACAGGACCCGTTAGTACCTCAGCACCATCTGATTTTTTCAGTGTGTTCACTAATGCACATTCCTGAGCAGCTCCCAGCATTATTATCCCATGACACAGGGATTTGAAGCACAGTGAGGCAAAGCTGCCACACAGGTTGTCTGTGTCACAGCGAGGATAGGAACTTGTGTTTTCCACTGCTGGCATTGCAACCTTGATCCCTACTGACAACACCCATCTTGAAGCTTTTGCCTACCGATGCTCCAAATAAAAGCCTGTGCTTCCATAAGACAGGAGATTTTAATTTTATATGGACAGTATGATTAAAGAAAAGGTGTAGGAAGGCTGTGCTTCACCCAGATGGAGCAGAATTGTAAATCTAAAGACTTAGCTGTCTATATAGAAATTTAGGACAGCTGGTCCCTGGCCTTTAATACCAGCATAATTTATAACTAGACGCGCTTAAGTCTTGTAAACCCCGTGGAAAGTACTCTGACATTATATACACTGGTTTGATACTGTGATTAATCACCCCTCAGTCCCCTTTGGAGGATAAAAAGGCTGTCTGTATCATGCAGCTGGCAATCTCCTTCCTTACAGTCCCAGCTCTTCTATAACATTTACATTTCTACAGCTGATGGAAATTTATGGCTCCGAAAGGGGATAAAGGAAAACAAAACAAACAGGACATTTCTCTAAATTCCACTAAAGCTGCTCTGCTGAAATATACTTTGAGATTAAATGTTGGGGGTGCCCGGGTAGATACAACACTGCTTTTTCCACTTGGTTTTAGCAGTTTATGACCCCTTTCTGACTGAAAGGCCAGAGAAGGGGAATTGCTGGGTGCTGGAGAAGGAGCATCCGAGCAGAATTAAAAACATTCAGGGCAAAATCCTTGTTTACAGTTCAGATAGGTCTTGTCCTTCTTTCCCCCCATCCTCTTTCTATTGCCTGTTGGGAGAGGAAAAGAAGCAGCACACTGCACTTGTGCGTTATCTGATCGCTGTCTGAAAGCTCTTTGGAACAGCCTGAATAGTGTGCCATGCCTCCAGTTTAAAGCCAGTTTGCAGACAGCCCAGACGGACTGAAGGGAAACAGCGCGAGCTTTCCAAGCGAACCGCAAGCCCCGCGTGCGTTTTCCAGGTGTCCTGAGGAGCGGAGCGGCCCGGGGGAGGATGTGACAGGCTCGGGCGGACACTCGCCGGTACGAGAGAGGTACAGCTGGTACGGAGCGAGGCTTCCCCCGCCCCGCGGTACCGGGAGCGGATCGGGTGGGGTGCAGGTCGGATCGGANAGAGACAGCGGCAGGGCAGGCAGCCGCGGCGCACGGGCTGTTAGGGAGCAAGAATAAAGTCAGGCGAACACAGCATCGGCCGCCTCCCGCTCCGCAGAAGTGAGGAGGCACCTCGGGGGCAACATGACGGCGTGGCTGAGCTTCCTCGTCGTGTTCCTGTGCAGCTGGAGCCTGCGAGACTTGGTGGTGGAGGCTTGCACTTGCGTCCCCATCCATCCGCAGGACGCTTTCTGCAACTCCGACATCGGTAAGTGCCGCCGCCCCGCAGCCGCCCGGGCCGGGAGGGCTCGGGGGAACCAGAAAGCTCCCGGGACCCCGAGGGGTGCGGGCAGCATCGCGGCTGTCACCGCAAGGCAGCCGCGTCCCGCGAGTCACGCAGTGAGGGCAGAGGTGCGGCAGGCGGGTCACACCGGAGAGCCGTGAGCTGACTTTCCAGGAGCGGCTTTGGCTCCGTTGCTGCCGCAGACGCCTGGGTTGGTTAGAGGAGAGGCGTGTGGTGGCCGACCCCCGCCCAGCCCTCCCAAGCGCTGTCCCGCGGCAGCGGCGGCGGCAGCCTTTCCCAGAAGTACCTTAAAGAAATCAGTCATTGTTAGAGTGGCATGTTTTCTACAGCAGGACAGAAATACAATTGGAGGTGTAGGCTGCCAAAACTTCCTCCTCAACTTGGTGACAAGAAGTAGGAGGCAGGATTAGGATGGGTTCTCCCAAGCCACGAAGCCGCCTGTGGCGGCTGGTGGTTGGAGGTGCGGCTCTCACGGGCTTGTGGTGCTGTGCTTGTAACATTGGGAAGGGCAAGAAAAGCAGGTACCAAGTGTCTCCCGGCTTTCTGCATGCTGCGCTGTGGTCTTTGCAGCTGTGGGAGGTATGTATACCTGCATGCTTTTGGGAAAGTTGAAACGCTTTAATTGGATCCTGACTGATGTTTTCCACTATGGGTTTCAGCATCCCTAGGGTTCTTCGTTACACTAACTTTAGGTAGGGGACAAGGACAGCACGAAAAATCTCTGAGGAGGAGTTAATAGAGACTGTTCGCAAGTTTGTTGGCTTGCTTTTAGCCAAGGGTGAGTAACAAAATATGGTTGTTGCTTGGTAGCTCTTCCGTGGCAAAGTATATGAAATCAATTAGTGGTGTCCTTGACACATGTCCGTGTAATGGTAAATACAGGCTGTCACTTCAGCACTGGTGAGAGGATGGCACAAGTCTGAGAAGTCTCCTGCCTTCTCTGTAGGTTGTCTTAGTAGCACAGCATAAAAGGGGCAAGGGACTTTGCACTGCTGGTACCCACATAGTACTGACTCAGAGCAGAGTCTGCAAAGAAATCCTCCTGGCAACTGCTATGGAAGTCAAATAGAAAGTAATTCTCACTGCAGCAGAGCACCCATTGCTATGAATGCTGCCAGTAGCCTTTTCAAGTTAGCCAAGGTTAGTGGCAAAATATCTATCTCTTGCCTTCAGTTCTTCTACAGAAACTGCAGTTGTATCTGGTTATTAATGTTTAGTTTATGTAGTGTATCTGCTCCTGAATGCCAAAGAAAGCCATGTTAAAAGTGGTGGGAAGGTTACAGTTTGTTTTAGGGACGATAGCCTGGAAAACATTCATAAAATAGTTTTATACTGGGAAATTCTTCCAGGAAACTAAATTATTCTAACTTCTGTTGCCGTTTTCATAGTTTGGATCAACAAGTGTGCCACCTAAGTGGCAACTGCCAGGGAGATTGTCCTTTCTGTGAAAGTGAGACTGGGAAACAGTTTTTCCACAGCAAAAGCTGATGGCAGCATGTGGCCTTCATTAGCTGCATTTTGGGAGAAGGACTGCTTTCTTGCTCTGGTTAGGTCATGCTATAATAGATGAGGGCTAGTTTCAGTTCAAAAAAATGGTATTAAATACATTCTTGTAATGAATACACACTGATAGAGTACTTTTACTAGACACATAAGTGACTGTGAAGTTTCCTATAACAGTGCTCCTAAACTTGAGGGCACAAAGTTTTTCTGTTTTCTACTCTGATTTCTGGCTGAGTTCAAAGTCTTCCCTTCATCTTTCCTTCCTCTCTTCTGGGCTCTTCATTACATCTTAAGCCTTGGCTTTGCTCTGAGACAACGTAGTTCAAAAAGTTGATGTGTCTGGGGTTCTCATGCCTTCAGACATCACAGGAATGCAAAGGAAGAGCAGCTGGAGGGGAAAGAGCAACCCACTCCACTAAATGAGTTGAATGCAAGTGTGGTTAAGACTGCAGGTCTCTGATGAGTTGAAGCAAAAGTAAATCCTTACATTCGCTAGGATTGTCTGGAGAATGTGATATTTCTGTAGGCTGATTTTAGTAAATGCTGTCATGTTCTTCATATGCAGAAAGGACAAAAAGTGCACTAAAGCTTTCTGGCTTTGGAGGAGTTAATCATCTCCATGGAAACTGATGGCAGTGTACTAGTGCAGTGTTTAGACAGACTAAACTACACGCTGGGTTATAAAACACATTGTGGGGAAGAAAGGGACTTGGCAGCAAGTTTTTATCGCTCTTGAAACTTCTGACAAAATACCAGCTCTAAAGGGAGGAGTCAGTGCAGTAAGGGCTGGAGCAAAAGAGGGTTTTAAAATAGTTCCTAAAACAATGTAAGAAATTAACTAGCTAGGTGGCAGCCTAGGAGAGGCTTTTCATCTTCAGAAGCACTGCATTTTGAAGAAGGACAACTTTTAGTTGAGGACTGTAATGCAAACTTCTACTGTTGATGTTTCCTTCTTAACCAGCGAAGTCCTACTCTCAAGTTTATTCTCTTCTTTAATCTGATCTCATTGGACATTTAATTTTTCATTTTCCAGTGGCTCAGTTCTGATACAGCCTCCCAACCCTGCAGTCACTAGAAGGTTTTAATCTTTACAGAAACAGATGGTCAAACAAACCCATTGGAAAGGGCAGGATTTGAATATGTACATCGTTTGAAAGCGAAGGTTGTGGTCTGTGAAGGAATCTTGAACTTCATAAATAACAATGTATATATACATTTTTAATTTAAAAAAGGAGGGATGGGAGTAAAAAGAGGTACTATTGCTAGAGGTACTATTGGTCACAAGGGATCTTTTCACTCAGCCTGACTGTTCCATCATGATGAATGGAGCAAAAGTGAAGAGGTGTGTCTTATCTGGCCCTGTGGGGTCAATCAATAATAAAATTGCTGTTTTAACTCTTGGCTTGCTTTCTTTAATGGGATCAGTGAGTGCCAGAAGAGGCAGTACCATAATTGGACAAACAGCAACTGCTATGATTTGCCATCTGAACTTTGCTTCCTCCACTCCCGCCCTCTGCCTATGACCCCTTCCAGATGTGAATATTTTTCTTTTGTTTGAATTAAGAGACCTTTTGAAAGAACAGACACCAGGCATGCTTTGTTCTTTTGTGACAAAGCTGTGACATTTCCAGCTGGACATAGCTGACATGAAAGGGACTTGTTTGTCCTTTTTTTGCACGAACAGCAGGAATTTTTGAGCTTGGCTGCTGAATGTTGAATTCACAGGTTTGGGAAACACCTCCTGTTTGGCCCCCTCTGCCCCACATCTCCTTTCAAAAAAAAAGAAAAAAGAGAGAAAATATGTGAAATTGCAGACTGCATTTTGAGAAATCAGTCTGCAAGTGATAAAGTACTTTATTTACTCCACAGCTATCTTACTTCTATCTTGTGCATATACTTTAGAGAAGAGCTATGGCACTCTTACTGAAGTTCAAAGGAACTCAAAATAACATTCCTTTGTGCTGGGGGGACAAATACCTGTATCAGCAAGGATGCCAGTAGGTGCTGCTCCTCTCTGTTCTAAGTAACCTCACTCTTGGTGAGATTGAGGTGGCGTGCTCTGGGGAGGTGAAGGTAAGTAAGTTCTTAAGGGTCCCTTGGTGCTGTGGAAGCCATTCTTTATTCCATCCTCCTGTCCTCATAGCACTGAGCTCACAACACCTGCAGTGGCTCCCATCCTTTGAACTGAGAATGTGAGAGAAGAGCAAGAAGGAAACAGCAGAGAAGGAGGAAACTGGTGAATTTGTTTGGCCTGAAGTCTAAGCACCTAACTGAAAACCTGCCCTTTCACTGGTTTCCCTGAGCTGATCATTCCACCTTCTCACTAATGAGCTAAAAGAGATGTGCAGAACACTTGATCATACATGAGATTTTGAACATGCTTTCTTTATTTTGTTGCAGTGATATCAAATGTCCTGTCTTAGCCTCTAAGGCTAAGGTAAGGTCTGCCAGACTGATTTAAATGTTACAATAACCCATCTCCAAATAATTATACCAATCTTTAGAGTTGAGATGAATTTAAAAGTATTTTTTTGGTTACATTTTGTGGCAATGGTTGCAAAAGTGTATCCACTTCAGAATCAGACTTTTGTCGAGGAATACTTGATGTGATTTTATTTTTAGACTGGACTTCCCTTGGAGGCATTTTAGAAGCAGGAAATCTGAGAAGCATCCCATAAAGCTTCAAAAAAGAATTAAAAGTACTGCAAGTTTCATTTTATGTGGGAAGAAATGGAGGAGATTTATTTAACTTCTATGGAATTCCAATGTCCATGGTAATAACTTTGTTGAAAGAGGATGTTCCTTATGACTGGTCATGTCTCCTGACAGAAGGATGGCCACTTGCAGCTGAATTGTCCTATTCAGTAGAAGTGGAAATAGGAATTATTTCTTTGGTGGTTTTTTTTTAATTATTACTTTTTTTCTTTTTTTGTGTGTGGTTATTTTCAATTTTAGTCCTTATAAGAGTAGTGGGATCTGGAGTTAGTCACTTCTCCAAATATATCTGTTAAAAAATAAAAGTGGTGAAAATTACTGTTTGGAAGATGTAGTGCAGAATGTTATTTCTTTTTATTATTGCATATGCTTACTCCAGATTTCCTGCAGGAAGTGTCTCCAGCAAGGTCTCTGAGCCAGCAGAGAGCCAGATGTTCCAACCTTAAGCCTTGGAGCTCCTGCTTCATGCAGACATGTTTTTCCTTTGTATTTTCATTGATTTCCCACATGTTCTTTAGAACTCTCCACCTGCCAATTGCTCCTCTGATGTTTCTGGAAAGAGGTGGGCCAGTGGGAACATAGTTATGTACAGCCATGCACAGTAGTGGTGTTTTTCATCTGGGTTTGGGAAGGACCTGCCTTATTCATGTCTGTTTTTCAGGATGAGCAGATTTGATTGTTTGACCATAGGAGGAGTGACACAAGGTGACAAATTAATTCTCAGCTCCATCAGTGGACTTCACTTTTTCTGAGACACTAATACAGTTAGTCCTGTACTTTCAGACCTTCTTGGATATGGCAACTGAGTTGCATCTGATGAAATGGATCTCTGTACTCAAGTGCAATCCCAGCTGGGATGGGTGAGGCCAAGCATTTTTAGTAGGAGCACTCATTGACTCACCTTGCCCTATGTTGGATGTTAGAACTACTAAGATGGAAATTTAGTTTTATGATGTAACAATGTTGTCTAAGGTCAGCTTCTTTTTCCCCACAGATCCAGTACCATGTGGTGCTCTTAGGTAGCCAACCAAGCGTGCATCACTATGGAAGGAGCCTATTTGGTCTGGGCAGGAGGTCTTGGAATTAAATGAAACTTCCACCAGCTGCTCTCTGGGAGTTTGGAAGAGCTGGTAAACCTGAGAGGACAGCTTGGTTTTAGTCAACAGGCAAGAGCAGGCATGCTATGTTTGCCAGCTCTGAACCAGACTAGGCTAGGGAGCTTATTTTTAGTCCTCATAATGTCAGCAGTGCCTGTGTTTGAGTTTCCCTATAATTATAATTTTTTTTTCATTTCAAGATGAAGAGGCTTTTGCTCTAATGTGCTGCTTATTGCCGTAGACTTTCAGGGTATGATTCTGTCTTTCACATGATAGTATAAATTGGAAGCAAATTATAATGGTAAAATGATAGTAGTGTAGAAGATGAGAGGAAAATTGTGCCTTCAAGCACCAATTAGTTAAGTAAATGCAGAGTTCATTAAAGGCCTACTGTAGCTCATCTAAACCTCTGAAGAATGTCCACATGTGACACTTAAAATTTTACTGGCAGAACTTTATTGGACTCTTACTACTGTTTAAGCTAACTATCCCTTACATAGACTTACTTCTCTGAGACAAGGCTGATCAGAGCAGCTGACTATATTTGAAACTATCCAAGACTGTTTCAGCTTTTCCACAGCTTTGTAGCACTGAATGCTCTTTGTAAATTGCTGATGCTGAGCTGAAGGTCATCCTATTTGGTAACCCTCTGTGTAGAACTACTCAGGGCTCATGGGAGGGATGCACACTGCTGGGGCTTTTTCACTTCTCTGCCCACCAGTGACATGACTACCAATGCTATTTGCCCATAGTGGAATAGGGCCTTATTTAGGGCTAAACTGGGTCTGCTTTGGAATAGCTTGAGAAAAGAATGCCAACCACTGTGAATTTCAAATTTCTGCTATTTGAAAGTATTAGGCTGGTGCTGGACCTGAGGTAAATGAGACCAAGGGGGGTTAAATGGATTTGCACCCTCTTATAGAAGATCTAAAATCTGTCCTAGTAATGAATATGGAGAGGAAGTATTGAACCTGCCTCATAAGCCTCATGCTCTGCGTAAGGCAGGTGCATTGCCACATGTCCCACCAGTATTTCACCACCTTGTATCAGGATTTGACTTGATGGTTTCACGTTTCTAAGAGGAATGTTACAAACACTAGAAAGCTTAAAAGCTATTGTCAAAACAAAGTTAACATTCTACTGTAATGTGAAGTAGTTCCCTTGAGTGACCAGAGTAAAGACATAGTGCATTAACTGACAGTGTCTAATAACGTAAAAATGCAAGTAATTTCACATAACCCTGATTACTTTATTTACTCAAAATTTTTGCCAGCTAGAAAAGATAGTGGGAGTCTTCTGGAAACAAGACAGAAGTCTCTTGAGTTGCTTGGTGCTAAAATTAATGTTGACTATGAATAGTCCAAATTCCTGCTAGTGTTTACATAAGACCTTTCTAAAGGGCAATTTGAGCCCTTAGAAACAGTATACAGACAATAAAACTCTAGTTAAATAGCAGAGAGGTGCATATATAAAAAATTATATCAAACCTCATAAAAATCAGTTATAGTTTGCCTGCAGTGTAGAGTCTCATTTTTACTTTAGGAAGAAAGGAGGTGGTTTGGGGTGTCCCTCCTTGGACAGAAATATACCAAGGACCAGCAGAGAGCAGTGCTTGGGGAGTAGGGAGGCCATTGTCAATTTAGGGATATGGTCTTAGACTGTGCTAGTGGGGAGCTAGAGGTCTGTGTCAGTGGGCTCAGCTTTGAAAACTTCTGTCTTTATTACAGGCTGGGGAAGAGGATGGCCACAGCAATAGGCTCAGTGGGAAAGCTGAGTAATAGGACTAAGATATTTAGGAGTAATAAGTAATAGGAGAAGATATTTAGGAAATGCAGGAGTGGCAAAGGCCCTCCAGAGACTATCTCAGAGTATAAGGAGGAGAGAAGGACTCCTGGAGAAGGTAGAGGTGCAGTGTGGAAGCCCCAGTGAAGAACTAGTACAGGCTGGTCAAGCCCGGAGGAGTCACTAGCTGTGACACATGGCAGGCCACCCCACCTGGAGCTATGGGAACTGTGTGGGGCATGCCTAAGGTGGATCTTATCCATCCAGGAGAGTGAGTGTGCACTTAGTCTTCAGGGAACACTTAAGTAGGAGAACCCCCATAAAACAATCTGATGTTCTATTGATTGATCCCTAACAGCCTGTAGCATGGTAACTTCTGACTGGCAATCAAGGCTTAGGCTTTGAAAAAACCTGGCTGTATGGACTGGCTATGGACATGGGAACACATGCCCTTTATCTGGACTCCAACCAAGCTGTTGCCTTCCTTCATTCAGATGAATGCAAAGTTCCTTCAAGTAGCCCTTCCAGAAATGCAGGTTGTATGGGTGTGTGGGCAGGGCTTGGTTTTTTTTTTTTTTTCCCAGGTGAGTTATAAGGAAAATACTGCTTAGCTGGAAAATTATTCACATTGAGCAGCAGGAGAAGCAAATGAAATGTAGCCATATATAACATGCTGTCTAAAGGTACTTTTGAAATACATGATGTAGTAACCTGCCCCACTACAGCCAGGAGATAAAAGGAGAGTGCAAATGGCAGAGCCATCATTGTTCAACACGTTGTTATTGATCCTGGGCAAAAATACACACTAATAAAAAAAATCTACAATCTTCCTTAGCTACCTCTCTGTTCCTAAAGTGTCAGAGCTCTGTAATCCTCCTGGTTCATAAGAGTTTAGAACCAGTTTATTGGGGAGGTAAAAAAAGGCATGTTAAAGGGCCCAAGGAAGGAAAAGAGACCTCCTAGATTTTTCCCTTTCTTAATTCCTCAATTTTGACATGAAAAAGCCCAGCTTTCTGCTGGTCTGCATGATCACTGGTACTTCAGCAAAGCAGCTATAAATTGCACCAAATTTGCACAAAGCTTGAGCAGGTAGCAATGGCTACACCAGGTGCAACAGCATGAAGGTAACACATTATTACTTCTTGCTCCCTACTGATTCATTACAAAAAGTCACACAACAGCCCATAGGAAACAGGAGTACTTCTATTTCACAGGGCTCCTGCTGGCCTAGAATGAAGGACTTGAATTTTAACTCCCTCTTGCTGCATTATAATTACAGTATGGAGACTTCAACATCTGTTTCCTTTTCTCCATGTTTCCCTCAGTATTGGGTGTTACTGCAGTGAAGTCAGCAGGGAGGCCTGCTGGCATTATGTTAGTCTGTTAATTTTCTATAGAAGAGCACTGGAGCATTTGTTCAGACAACAAGTTCAATCTCTCATGCTCAGTGAATACACGAACAAGCAAAGATCTTACTCCTCTGATGTTTAATCAGCCCTCTCAAATTTCATGGATCAGCTGAAAATATGAAGCTTTCGTTCCAGTGAGCAGGTCTTGTTATTGGTCTCCAAACAGTTAAAATATAAGGGGGGAAAAAAAAAATGTTCTTGCTTGTACCAAGACAGGAAAACCACAAATAGAAAACTTCCGCTTAACTTTGAAAGACAGGAAATGGCTGGTGTTGGAAAGGGAACAGGTAGAGGAGGAGTGAGCCAGGAAAACTGTGGAAAACCAGCTATTCCCCAGACACTTCTTCTTCAGCTCTGTGTTCTTTTGGGGGATGGAGTTCCAGGCTGACCCCTGTGCTCCAAGCCCTTTATACACTTTCCAAGCACTCACCCCAGTTCTCTACTTCCTGCCTCCTCTGACACTGCTATAAATATCCTGCCTGCCTTGCATAGGTCCAGAAAAATGCACATTGCCGATAAAACTGATCTGAGCTGACAATATGAAACAGCTTTTAGACCAGCTCTTGTGAAGTGAATGACTGTTGGGTCCTCTGCTTTATCTTGTGAAGTGTCAGGTTGCTGGGTCCCCTGCTTTAAATTTCTTGAAGAGTGAAACATCCTCCTTATTTACGATGCTCACCTCTGGATTAGGATGCATGGGTGTGTTTCTAAGGAAATTATTTCCTCCAATAAATAATGTACTACATGAGACACAGAACTGAAAGCTGAAAAAATTCTGGTATTTGGGAGAATGTAGGGTGGGGAGAAGATGGAAGTAGTTGAGAGACCACACTGCATGCAAAGTATAGCACTTGCAATACTGAATATCTTAAATGCTTTGGTGAGGTGGATCAGTCCAAGAGGAAATAAAAGAGCAAAGTGATCCCTGGAGCACTTAAATAGCCATCATGGACAGTACTTCAATAGCCACAAAATACCCAGCCCTCCCTTAGCATCCTGCAGGGCAAAAATCACAAACCCAGAGAAGTGTGGGAAGACAAGAGCTGCAGTTCCTGTGCAAGAACTTCAGGATTGAAAAAGGTAGTGCTGGGGTGGGGGCAGGATGAGTTCTTAAGCCCTTTGTTTTACTTTTTTAAATATGAAGAGCAACACCTGTGTCCCTTTTTTATTTTTTCTTTTTTTTTCATTCCCCAAGGGGTTGGGGATTAAGGATTTAGTTGGTTATTTCCTTAGAGGATCAAGATAAAAAAAAGAGACTTCAATAAGTCTCTTTCCATCTTCTCTACAGACAGTATATTTTCAACAGAATTAAGCAGCTGTCCTGCTTTCCCCTACTGTATAACAGTTTGCAGCTTTACAGAGAAGCAGAGAAATAGAAGATTTTATAACATCAGATAGAACTTCTAGGTGTACTTTAGGAGACTCAAGTTATCACAGGAAGGTTTTAAGGCATTTAGAGAGAAGCTCAACTAGATCAGGTGGCAAATAGCCAGCGACCCTTATCAGTATTTTGCCTTTAACACATTTACTTTGGAATAAACACGCTGCAGCAGAACCTATCATAGTGAGTCATTTGCATCATCCAGCGAGGCTGGAGTCCTGATGCTGATAAAATATACCTCCCAGAGGCGTGATGTGGGATACTCTGCCTTTCCCCAAGCTCTCTTCTCGGCTGTCATCTTAATTCCTTGTTATTAGAGATTGATTCAATCCATGGAGTTTCAAGTTCCTTCCCAAACTCCTTAGAGACATACTCCAACTCTGAAGTCTTTTCTTCTTTATCAGGATGAGTGCCTAATCTACCTCCCACATGCATTCTGAATTGTAGCTATCTCTTGAGTTTGCCAGTGAATTCTGTTTTCCTCTTTTTCTGTTTGACTGGGAGACCAACAGGGTGGGAAGCAGTCTTTATTCCAATGGCATGTTTGAATTGACTGAAGAAATGGTGTAGATTGAGAGCATCAGACTGCACCTGTCTGGTGTATTTGGCTGTATGGGAAACAAAGCTTTCACTAGTACCGGAAAGTTTTCAAGCCAATAGGTTCCTTCCTGTCAGTGCAAGATCTCGTGTTTGTTTCTGCGTGCCCTTCTCTCACACTGGTTTCCTCTAGAACTAATGGCTGTTGGAAGAGCTGGGTAAAGGAAAGCACTGGGTCTTTCTTTCCCTCCTGTCTCAGAAACTGCTTTCCTGTTTGTCCTTTATGCAGCATGGCAGCTTGGGCTATTGACGTAAACTTTGTTCTTTGTGCTGTTCAAAGCTCTCCTCTTCTGAATTTGACATTGCCTACTCACATCCTGACTGCTGTTTTGACAGAAAGAAGGAAAGAGGACAGAACAGGATTCTAGTGTGGTAGTTGTCTTGGCATACCCGGGGATCCACATTTTTGTGCAGGTTCAGTGTTCATCAAACTGTCATAAGGTCAGCACATGGCAGGATTCCTCCAGTACATACTCCTCAATATGTATGTGGACCAATGTTGGAAAGATTGACCAAAGTTGTTATTGAAACATTGTGGTGGTGCTTTGAGGAAGCATCACTAGGTTGCACTGTCAAAAACTATGGGAAAGGCAGTTTTGGTTCAAAAAAAAAAATCCAGGTCCTGAATGGGAGGGAAAGAATTCAGAGGAGTTTTCGAAGAGGAGTAGCTTAGCCCACTTGGTTCCCTTCTCTGATGAAATCCACCAGAGCTTGCAGTACCCCATCTTAATGTGGGCAATTACAACCAAAATGCTGATGCATATAAATTTCCCACTGAATTTTGGACTGTATCTCTTTATTCTGCTTTTTTTCCTCATGTGAACATCTCTGCTAGAGTTGCTGCAACATGCCGTATGGTCATAAACATACTGAAATGCAGTAATGTGGACAGTCATTGTACACCAGGATGAACGGGTATTAAATAAAATAAAATAAATCTTGTTTCTGTGTGTTCCCAGGGTATTTTCCTTTGCCAAAGACCAGGCACTGAATGGAACTATACACTCATGAGTTAGCTACATGTTTGCCTGCCAATTTAATAGGAAGAGTAAGCAGGATCTGTAATGCTTATACCCAGAAAAACAAAACTATGTTTTGGTGAGATTTCACTATAATGATGGTGGTTTCAGATCCATTTTGGTTTTGGAATATATAGGCAGCAAAGCTAAAGCTGACAGAACCAGGCAATGCCAGTCTGCTTTCTGCAGAAGCAGTAATGTTTCGGCTATTCAAGATAATATTTCTTCTCTGCCCTGTTTGGAAGGTGGCAGGGGAATCCTTCATTGTCTTGTTGTGTTTTCCTTAAAATCCCTTAACAGAAAATGTTACTGCAATCTGAGGCAAGGAGAATGTAATCTGTGGCTGTTTTGCATAGCTGGATAATTTGTTGTTTTTGTTTTTAAGCCAACTTGTGACTCTCTGAGACTAACACTGTTCCAAATCTTATTAATAGCAGTCCTTGACATTTTAGAGGCTTTATCTTTCCATTATTATTCATACATGCTCATTTCTGAATTTGCTAATGTGCACTTGCACTTCCTCAGCTTCCTTCCTAGTGGAAGGAAGCTGTGGAAGGAAACAGTGTGCACCAACAGCATGGTTTTGTTTACTGGGGTTCTGCTTATCCCACAGACTGTTAGAAGTGAACATGAAACTACACATTGGTAAGCCACACCTGATTTTTCTCAGGGGAAAAAAGCTCTGTAACTATTCTTAGCTGGTATATTGCATGTGAAATGAAGTAGTTCCAAGGGGATGAACAACTGCTATTCAGAGGGAGTACCTTTATGCTTTGGTCTTCTCAGAGCTACAACAGTTCAGTGTTCTTGACTCAAAGTGTATCCGTGGGGTAGGAGCAAATCCGAGCCCGGGCAAGGCTGCCAAGCCCAGGCTTAGACGTGTGCCTCGTGTGCGTGTGTGTACATCTTGCAGTTCGGTGATGACCCCGGTGACTTCTTGAACTTTTAATGACAATGCAGCTGTCTGTTCATGGTGCTAATTAACCCAAAATCTGATTCCTCCCTCCCCCTCGTTATCCATTGCGTGAATGAGATGTGAAAACAAGAAGACGACTTTTCCCGTGCCCTTAGGGCTGTCTGAGCCTGGCAGCAGTGACCCTGCTTGAGCCGAACTGAAAGAGCTGCTGCGCAATGGCCCATACGCCTTTTTAATGGACTATTAAGATTCCACCTTCTCCCCCTCCCTCCAGTCCTGTAACAATTTGAAGCGATATGGCACTTAGGGGAAAACAGCTGCAGGAATAACTTTTCTTTTGGAAAGCCAGAGACAGCTGTTCAGTTTGTAAGTCTAGGGATTCCTCCACTACTTATTTAGGGCCTGATCCCACTCCAGTTAAAATCAGTAGAAAGTTTCCAACTCGGTTCAGCGGCAGCTGAAGGAAGCAGCTTCAGGAAGCAGCCTGCAATCAAACAATACTGCTTCAAAATGTTGGATACAGCCAGAAAGGAAAATGAGAGCAGGAAAGCATTTGTCACAGATTGACTTTCTGACTTGCCTGCAGGCTCAAAGTACAAGCACTCAGCATGCGGATGAGGAACAGGTTAAATTAGTGTTTGGGGTATCCTAAGTTGCTTTAAAAAATGCAACTTTTTGTAGGCTTTTGTAGGTCTACGTTCATTTATAGTCTGCAGTGTTGGCAGACTTTTATTGGCACAGTGAATTAAAGGACTGATCTTTGATGTAGAATGCTGATTTTAGTTTAGATACTCTAAAAATCGTAGGGGATAATGGCTTACTTTTTGAAATTATGCAAGTTCTCAGCACCTGCAGCTCTCATTGGTATGAATTTACTTGCTGTGTCTGAAAAATGAGGAGAAAAATGGAATTACTCTTGCTTCTGTTATTAGAGATTGTTGTTGTCACCTGATTTATATACAGTGAAAGAGAAGGCTAGAAACTTGGTGAGGAGGGTCAGATTTTCTGCTTCATAGAGAATTTGGAAATGGTGGAAGTTTATTCCATCTGAAATGTGAGGGGAAAATGATAATCTTGGAGTTTTCAGCACGGCATTTTCTAGGAAAAGTGATTCAGATATATCTGAATCTAATGTTTTGAAGGGTTAATTGAAAACGTCCAATTTGACTGAAGGTGTCATTTCATGTCAACATTAAGACTTCAAGTGCAGTTGAAGAGAATTGCTGATGCAGGTTAAAAATAGGTCAAATTTTTTCTGAGAAAAAAAAGAAAAAAACAATTTTGCTGAAGTTGATACTTTCCTTAGAAATTTGTGACTTAAGTAAAGCCATGATTCCTGACAGGAAAAAGCCTTTCCAAAAACATCCCTGATGGCTTAACAGTAACAGCCTCCCCTTCTGGAAGTGATGATTTTGATCAGGTTACATGCTACCTCTCAAGCTGGGAGAGATTCCAGTTCATTAGTCCTTCTAGGCTTACAGTTAGCTTTTTCTGAATGCTGAGAATTCCCTTTAAAACACAAATCTAGCTTTTCCTGAATGCTGAGAATTCCCTTTACAACACAAACCTAGATTCCCTTTGCCTTCTCCAGTCCTTGTCAATAGGCTGTTCTCCTTGCGTTTGCTGCATTAACGAACAAACAAGTTTGCTTTGTGATTGTGTTGCTGCCAGTGGACTGAGACGAGGTATTTCCCCTTGTATTTCTGTTAGTTCCCTCCCTGTCAATGTTTAAACAAGCTTACACCTGTGTTCCAGGTGCGAGCTTAACTCTAGCCCTGAAAAGCTGGCTCTTGGGAGCGTGGTTTATTACTTTGCCAAAATAGTCCTGTTACAGCAATGTCTGAGGCGACCAAGACAGGCATGAAACAGTCAGGCTTGGTGGATACCCTGGAAATGATTACCGTTCTCTGTAAACATTCAGCACTGCAGTATCCAGAGAACTTCTGTTTCCCAAACAGTTAATGGGCCTTAGAGCATTCAAAAATAGCCATCACTGTGCCAGGGCAGCTGTGAAATGATTACCCAGCCATATCTTGTGACCTTTAGGTTCTTTTCTAAGAAGTTACAAGGACACCTAAGAAGTGATATGGGAATGCAAGCTTGCCTCCCTCAAATTGGAAATTTATGGAAGTTTTCAGTAAGAATTCTTTCAGAAGCTGTCAAACTCCAGTAGCACAGATGAGCTAAGTGACTGCTACATTCACTTCAGAGTGAATCCCCATCAGATTCATATGGTCGGATTTGAGCATTTCAATTTAAAACCCACTTATTATCAGCACTGTCTAAAAATAAAACAACATGAATTAGTCTTTAATTTGTATAAATATTTGTTGTGCAAAAAAATAAGGTCAACAATTGGTGGTAGACAGGCAGGAATAACCATTCAGTGTGTTCTCTGTACTTACACAAGTCTGGCTAAGAGTCATAAGTCATTAATATGTCATTGGTAGCACCAAGGATGTATATAAGCACCCTAGTAATGATACACTACTTCTGGAAATCCATTTTGATTATGGTCTACTGGGTTGTTCATGGATACAAAATTCTGATGAAAAGTATGTGTGAAGAAAGTTTGGGTAGTAGAAGAATGAGATGCAGTTTCCATGGAACACCTTAGGCTAGTCTGTCAGTAGGACAGTCAGGGAGTTTGAGCAAACTGTTCGAAGAAGGAAGGTGCCTGGCCATTGGCTATCTACCTTCTCTGCTGTCAGTGCTCTGTGGCATTGCACAGGGAGAATCCTGTCTTCAGAGCCAGAGGATGCACAGTGTGCAGTATTTGTGTTGCTCATGTAAATAATTGATAGTTTTGGGTTTTTTGGGATTTTTTTTGGTTGGTTGTTTTTTTACCTGATTTCCACAACAAATCAACACTGAGTTCTTCAGGTCTTCTAAGGTCAAAAGTGAAGGATGATGCTTTGGAATGCAGTTATGACAGAGCACTACATGGACCTCTGGAAGGTTCTGGAGAGGTGGGCAGATTAGTCAAATTGCCCTGGTATTTTGCCCTAACCTTGACCTTGTATTGTCCTTGTCCTTGACCTGTAGGCTGCTGGGAGCTGTGGTATGTGAGGTGCTCTCAGGACTCTGGGAGGTTTCCTACTTGCTTTAATGAACAGTGAATCAGGAGCTGAGCACCACCTAAAGCTTTACGTGGTGCTCAGACTCCAGGGTAAAATTCTTCATGTACCTAAGATCAGCTACATGGTAGTAATTACTGTGATTACATAACAGACATTAATAAAATGGGCAATTAGTAAATTTCTTAAGCATTGTGCTATAACCAGAACTGTGTCATAGAGGTGTCCAGTGTATGTGAACAGTCTGCAGATGCTGGCAGCTTGAGAACAATTGATGATGTCTCAAGAATGGTGGGCAAAGATACTCTTTTCACTGGGGAAATTGTTTGAATGCAGGTTTAATTCTAGGGTCTGGCAGACCAAATACTAGGTCCTGTCCGGCCCAGTGTGAATAGGAGTGGCAGTGCAGTGCCTGTAGGCCTGACCTGGTTAAATATGTATACCTTTTGTGGTGTGGACAGCTGCTTAGCCTGTCAGTTGAGTGAAAGTTTTCTAATGCAGGAAGGAATTTGCAGGCCCACCCAGTACCCTTGAAATCTATACATGTTCCCAAACAGTTCTTCCTCTCTAGCTCCTACGTGCAAAATTGAGCATGAACCATGTGATCAGTGGAGTGCAGCCTCCTCACAGAACGCTGGCACCCGTCCCAGATGGGCAAGGTGCTGAAGCAAGGAGAGTCCTCTGAAGTAAGTTGATGAAGCAGGGAGTGTCCAGGCTTGTGGTTTTTGATAATCCCTCTTTTGAAAGGTTTATATGGGCTGTCAGAGATGCCCTACTTCTAATGCATAGATGAAAACTGCCTTCAGATGTTCTCTTTAGTAGGACTGTCATTCCTCCTCCTCTTCCTCCTGTTGAACTATTTGGATCTGGTGCCCAGTGGGTTTGTGGATTGCACAGTGGGTTAAGAAGGACTAATACATTGGCAGATTTGGCTCAAAAATTTTTCTGTTGTGTCCTTAAAAAATACAGTGATGAATTTATGATGCTTGTTAACTCTGGTTATACCCCAAGGGAAATCTAGCACTGAGGAGCAAAAAGATGCCAGTTCTATATGTCTGGTTTTACAGAAGTCTCATTATTACTTGAAATGCCAAGTAACATCTACCACGTTCAAGCCCTGGGCATTCATTGATCGAGTGCTGGATCAGAACATCTTCCCTCACCTCCTATTTGATGTATGTGAGCCATCTCTTGGCTACTTAGTGGAGACAGTTGGTTTGTTCTGAA
The DNA here is from genome assembly GCA_013399945.1 of Ploceus nigricollis. Classification (NCBI taxonomy): domain Eukaryota; kingdom Metazoa; phylum Chordata; class Aves; order Passeriformes; family Ploceidae; genus Ploceus; species Ploceus nigricollis. The sequence goes on from VXBC01010660.1 coordinate 771,237, forward strand.
ACCTGATATCAAGCTGCAACACAACAGCCTGTAGAAGAAACGTCCATAGCCCAGTAAAGCAACTTATCTATGACTTTGCAGGCTGGGGACTTCCCTTTCTCAGCAGAACTACAAAAAACTTCCTGGGTAATTTATAGTAAAAAAAAAAAAAATTCAAAAGGGTGTGTCTACGCTGCCTCTTCAACCTGAAATCTCTTTGTGTATGCATTTTGATGTACACCAGAAAGCAACATCATTTGAGGACTGTATTATCGTTGTTTAGTTTCAGCAGTACTTTGTTTAAGGAGTGCCCATGACCTCAAGAGAAAAAAAGTCTGCCCCGTGTGAATCAGAATGGGATTTCTGTGATTGTGATAGGTTCTTGAAAATATCACTTGATCCATTTTAATCACTTTAGCACTCGTTCTTGCAGTTTATCATCATGATCTGTGGAAATAGAAGATCAGCCTCATTACAGCTGTGTCACTAAATCACAGGCAAAGGACATGTTTTCTCCCTGCAGAGGCTGCTCCCCTAACTGTACTCTTTAGGCAATTCATCTCTCATCATATGCTCCAATTTGCTTTCCATGTTACTGTTCACTTGATGGGTTGGGAAACGATCAATGCCAGATGCACATTCCTTTCAGGCAGTAAATGCTCCTGCAGCAGTAAGTTATGTGCACCAGCTTCTTGTTTCATTAAAATCGCATATGGTTTCCATTTGCCCCTAATTGGTCTCACATCAGCTCTGCCATATTCTCTGAGTGGAAAGCTTAGACCTGTGGCTCCTTTGAACAATTCCAAAGAACTGTGGGAAACCAGAGCCTTGTCTCAGCCTGGCTTCCCCTAGTCCTCTATGTACTGTGTCTAGAAGTAGTTGATCTGGAAGAGAGGCCTGAACTAAATCTTATTCTATTGCACCAATTGTATGTAGACAAAAGGAAATGGAAAAGGTGTTTTGAGCCGAGTATTGCTCTGAGTCATATGCTTGTTATTTTTATCCACTGTTGTAAGCTGGCTTTGGAAGAGCTTTTGTGTGTTGGTTTTGACAACCATCTTTCCAACACTGCTAACCTTGGCTGAAAGCATTTCTGCCTTTGGCAGTTGTCAGAGACAGAATGAGGCAAAATGCACTCTGCTGAAAACACTCCTTGGAGAATGCATTCTGCTGAAAACACTCATTGGAGAGAGATGTGAGATGCTTCTACTGTGCTCTGTACGTGAGACACTCCCTTCCCCTCCCTCCACTTGTATCATTTTTCCTTCCTTTTCTCTGATTCTTGCCTACTGCCTTTTGCCTTTAGCCTGAATTCAGCTTCCAGTGATGAGTTAAAAAATATAGGTGGAAAGTAAAAAAAAGCCTGCCAAAAGGGAGACAGAAAAATGTCTAGTTGGCAGGAATGACATTGTTTTCTCCTTTTATTTTACCAGAGGGTTCTCAAAGCTGTAGGCATGCTCATTACATACTCTGTAGTGTCTCTGCTTAGATCTGTAGCAAACCTAGAATGTTTTGTTGATGCAAGCTGTGAGACTAACCCAGCAATGCATGTAACTCCAGTAACTCAACTCTGTGCCTGATCTAGTTAATCTCTTATGTCTACCTGGCTTCACTCAGTTTAGTAGGTATAATAGCTGGTAATAACGGACAGTGGGTTTTTTTCTTTTCTTCCTTTAGCTTCTCTGTGTTTTTCATGAGGTATTTCCTGAAGCTAGTTTTTACATGTACTACTTATGGATCTTCTAAATGGATATAAATGCATTTTAGATCCATCCATTCTTCCTTCTCCATTCAGTCTTCCCTCTGTATTCCCAAAGGTGTGTATGATGGGGAAGCAGGGGAACTAACATCAGGAGTTAAATGGAGGGGAAGTGCTGGGCAGTTGAAGAGTCTTTGACCAAGTTGCATATAGGAACCTGAAAGAAATGTCCAGAAGAGAATTTGCAGGTTCTCATTTAACAGAGATCTATTGTTTCTCTCTGTTTCTAATGTATTTCAAAGAGTGCTTGGACTTCCATAGGATCAGATGCAACATATGGGGAGGGAGAAAAATGATTGATGCTGCCGCCATCACAAAGGTTGTATCCAGTTAATAAGCTACAGGTGAAATGCCAAGCACCAACCAAGTTCTGCTTAGTTGTGTTATGCAACCTTGTTTCTTTAATTTATGGTCTTGTTGGGAGAATTTACTTTCTCCCAAGTAAAGCCCTTCTAGAGAAGTTTATACTTTTTGAGGTGATGGAAGGTCTGACACAATCAAAATCTTGTATGAAAAAGTTGTATCACTCCTTATTTTGCAGTGTTAGAAATCAAGCAGCACAGCACACTGTGCAAACAGAATCTCAGTGGCAAGGAAATCTGCAGGGATGGGAAATGTGGTTAATATTTAGCAAGTTTAATTGTGATCAGTTGTTTTATATGGAGCTTAGGCCTGGGCAAACCCATTTAATTGCCTTCCACTTTTCTTTGGGGTAGCCTTCAAACAGACTTGCCATGCCACAGACAGGGGAAGTTTTTTTGGATTTGTAAAACAAAGGCCAAAAGTAAATGGCATAATTCTGTTAGAACAGGGGAAGGAGGATTATCTGTGTCTTCCTTTCCTGTTTTTATTTAGGCTTTCATTGTTAGCTGCCAACACACTTGCTGATGTAAATGCACCTCCTTTACAATGTGATATTTATGTGGCAACTGACTAGCAGAGGTGAATGGTGTTGAAAAGATGCTCTTTCTCTGTTAGTGTTCCTGAGAGCACTTTGAAAAGACAAGAAGTCAAGATTTGGAGTGCCAATAATGGGAACTAGTTTGTTGGTCAGGGTATGAGAGGAAGGCAACCAGCAGTGAACCTCTTAACTTCACTACCTTCTTTTTGCTTCCTTGATGTTCTTTGGTGATGCTGTGTACCAGCACAGCTGAATTTGACTTCTTCAAAGACAAAGCAAAAGGGGTTTGTTTTGCCTTTTTTGGCTTTGGATGAAGGTCATGATGGAATGAGGCAAAAGAAAGTTTCTCCGTTGTATTTTTTCAGCCTTCTTGTGCTTTGCGAGAAGCCTTCAAATTCAACACTCTGATTTAGAAAACAATTCTGTTTTGGTTATGGAGGAGGAGGTGATGTTCAGTACTGACAGATCATCAAACTGGCTGGAGGCTTCTGGTTTTTTCCCCTCTTCATAAATTCTCTGCTGTAATCAGTGTTTCCCTCTCCAATCTGCTTTCCTGTGGAAGTGGAGGAATGGGTGAAGAGCTGCTATCTCTTCCCCCTCCTAAAGCAGGCACCAGGTACTTGCTGCTCATAGAAGCCTGCAGCCACCAGGCAATTTAATAGAACCTCCCAAGAGGCTGCATCCAGTTGGGCCACACTTCCAGTTCAAAGGACACAATCCACCTTTAGTTATGGTCCTCTGGTTTTAGGGCAACCAAGAGTGTTGATAGTAATTGCTAACAGATCAGCCAGAGGAGTGGGAAAGGGAGTGGGAAAATCCTGTGAGAGTGAGCAAGGGAGACAGCAATTCCATCTTAGCAGCACCATCAGCACCAGTACTAGAAAATCTGTGTGTAAAAGCATCCCACATTAGGGGACACCCCCATAAATGACACTAATATTTTAGTAGTGTGCTAGGTATACTCAGGAGTCAAACATACCAGCTGCCTTAGGCCTGTGTGATGTGAGCCCTCCAGCATGTACCAGCACAGAAAGGAGTTCTTGTGAGGCAGATCAAATGAGAGAGCTGCTAGTAAAGCTGGTAAAAAGGTCTCAGTACATTGCTCTTGGAAGTGAACCCTTGTATAGTCTTTGGATGAATAAAATGGCAACCATCCTCCCTGGCACGTTATGTGTCTGGTGTTAAAGCAGTGTTTTTAAGTGTTGGTGTAGTCAGTGGCCTCAGGACAGAAGGAGCTTTTCTTCAGCCTCCCAGTCACGTTGCTGCTCCCTATATATTTTATTTAGCCACTATGTCAGAGAGTGGCCTGGGAGAATAACTTGTCCCTTGTGTCTCCATTAGTAAACAACGAGTCCTCCACATCCTTCACTCACTTAAATGCAATGAGCATGCATTTCAGCCAAAGCTCTCACTTAAAATTACTCATATTGCACACCAATAAAATAAATCCTTGAAACAATAATGAGAAGTGTAGCAGTTGTTACCCTCCTGCGCCGTTCATGGTAATTGGTCACAAGGGAAATGGGTTTGGAGCAAATCCTGGTCTCTGAAGGGTGTGCCTCCATTTAAAATGCTGTTTATGGATGACAACCAGCCCACTTGCATGAAAGCATCTGGTTCTCATGGTGCAGTTGAGCAAGCAGCTGGGATTGGTGGTGTTAGCCTGGGTCTGTACTGCTGCCCTCTCATCAGGGGAAGGTAAGATTTGGGACAGGGTCACCATCTAGTGGCTGGTCCTGATAAAGGACACGGGCTGGATTGAACCAGGACATTTGACGTTGCTTATCAGTTGGGGAAAAGAGCTGCCACGCATGTAGTAGTTACTGTGTGCCTGGATGGAATTATTTGGTAGCTACAAGTCTTTTCACTGTGTTGTTTCCTAGCTTGGCGAGTGCATGTTTTAATCTCTGTTTTTCTGCTCCTTGACTCGTGCAAACAATGCCTTCTGCCATCTCAGATGTAAAGTCAATGTCCTCTTCTGCTTCATGCCTTGCCTTTAGGCCTATTCTCCCTTGAATCCTTGAGAAAATGGCCACAGAGTAAGTGATAAGGTAAAGAGTACTTGAGTCAAATATGTATGCACATGGACAAATAAAAGGTCACTTTTTCTTGTTCCCATTCTGATTTATTTGCCTTTATAGGACCTCATCCCGTGACATTTGGAAAATATGTAAGTGATTTTTGCCTGTATTTATGAGTGTTCTTGCACCTGCAGACAGTTTGTACCACACTAGAGGTGCCAGGGAAACACAAACCAGTAGCTGCTGGCACTATACTAGTCCTGGCAAATCTGAGCCATCTCTGTTTTCCTAACTACCAAGCTAGTTTACATTAAAAAAAAAACACAAACAAAAACCACAAAAAAGCCAGGGAAAAGAGATAAATATACTAATAATTTGTGATACATTCTTAGATGCATTTCTTGAATACTCAAACACAGGAGGTTATTATTTTTTTTTTAGAGTATCAACTAAAAGCCTGGTTTCCTTCCTTTCATGAGGGGATGTTTCCTCTGTCAATTTTTTAATCATGTTAAATGTTGAGAAGCATACATATGTTTTCTCCTCTTTGTATCATGCCATGGCTGCCATGCTTATCTTACCAAGATTTATATCCTTGTCTAATTTAGCTTTTCATAAATAATTACAAATCACTCATGAGACCTTGCCAACTGCTCCAGTCCCACAAAGTGACCTGACCTGAAACCTTAAAGTACTGAGAAACATTCATCTTGGAGTATTTTCATAGGCAGTGCTTCAAAGGAATTGCGGTTTAAAAATATGCAGCTATTTTGGTGACCACTTGTGTGGGATAAAGTTTCCCATCAGTAATAGCAGGACTGTAACAGAGCTTCAAGGAGAAGGGAGGAGCTCAGGAGAGCAGTCACAGCACCTTTTGCCTCATTCTGCTCAAGAAGTAGGAGTCTGCAGCAGTAAACAGTCGACTTAATTAAATTAACATGGACTGAATTTTCAACAGAAATGCTGTAAATTTCAGGGAATTTGCGGAGGCTGAAAAGTTGCTCTGGCAAGTATGCATGGCCCCTGCTCAGTCAGGAGCAATGTTACTTATTTTCTGGTCAGGTGTGAAGAGTGGCCCAGCCATATAACTGGAGAGTGGTGGCTTGAAGGAGCAAAGATAGGGACTGGGAAACACATGGCTGCAGGTGTGCAGCGGGAAGCTCTGCTCTGAGCAAGGTGTGGACACAAGTGGCTCTCGTGTGTGGAGCCTTAGGGGGTTGAAGCTACACATGCAAAAGCAGTTCTGTCTATCCAGCACTTCTCTCCAGTGGCTCAGAGGCATCTCATCCTCAAGGATGGGAATTTAACCTCAGAAATTACAGGTGACAGACTTGGAGTATCCTCTGCTACTTGGCTAACAGCTTGTTTTTTCCTTTAATATGGGAAAAATTATGCAGGGTGGGTTCTTTTTTCATTTCTAGCTCTTCAGTAAAGAGCTTAGCTAGAAATGTTACCATTGGAGTGATAAAGGCAACTTCTCTGAAAAACAGAGGGCTTGACCCTCTTACAACAGGCTTGAAGTATTAGCCCACGCTAAGGTTTGTCATGGCTTTTCTAGGTATTTTTCTAGGAATTTGCTAGGATGGTTGTTCTCCAACGTTATTAGGGAACAATAATAGGAAAATACAGACCCTTCTACTTGTTTGCAAGGGTATTATTAGTTGAAAACGGAATGCTCTTACGTCCTAGTGGAGATATGCGTTTTGAATATTTGGTGAAGCTGTTGATTAGTCCATAAATCAAAGCTTCTGTCTGAAATGGCTGTGGTACCCTAACTAGAAGTCAAAGGACTGACAGGCTAGGAATGAAATACATGAAGAAAATGGTTTTTTTAGGTATTTTGTCAGCAACTGCAAATATGCTTATGATCTTATATGCTAACTGTGTTCTGGTTTGGAAACCCTAGCATTTTGTAATACTGCCTTTTAGTATATTTCTTATAATTGCCAATAAGAGATAAGATTTTTTTTGTTCATGTTAGATGTGTTGGGCAAACACCAGTTTTTTCAATTTCAGTGTATCAGCAGATGAAGATAAGACTTTTGACACTCTCTACTGTAGACTCCAGTGTTAGTGAGCTGTCCTGGAATTCACAAAGCCTTGAGGAATTGTGTTCTTTCTCACTGACCCTTGGACAGTTTGGTTTCTTTAGCTTTGCTGGTAGTTATTGTGGTGTGGGGCAGCAAGTGGAGGAAGCTAGTTCTTTAAAGATATTTGCAGTCCTCAAGCACACGGTTCAATATACCTGCTAAATTTTGAAGATGAGAGTAAATTGAAGTCAGAACAACTTGTTAAATAGAAGAATCAATAAAATTGCTCTTACAGCCATTGGGAAATAGAAGTTTAAAAAAAAAAATTGAAGTTTTACACTCAATGAATGAAGGTTTTGTTGATTCTTTGACTCAAAGCCTGGACTGTCTTACCTAGTTTAAAATTTCTTTGACAAGTCTGGCGAAGCACAGGATATAAATCAGAGCAGAGTGGATTTGTCTTCATTTCACACCACTCTTGTGGAACAAGGTCCAGGAACTGGTGTGTAAAACCAGACCTATCTGTTCCTTTAAATCCGTTCTTCTGATTATTCCAAAAGCTGGGACAAGCTTTTTGCCTCCTAAGTTGGACCTAGGTAGTGAAAAAAACCTTAGTCTTCTCTTTTTCCAGTTCCTTCCAGTGGGCTTCTACAGATTTGAAACCTAAATAAGCTAAGATGCAACGAGATGCTTGTTTAGTGTCCTTTATATTCAGCAAAATGTATCTCTGAACTTTATTGCTGCTGTTAGATAGTGCTGTAATGCAAATAAGTCACTGTGTTTTCCTGCTTCCACCTCTTTGGCTCCTTTCTATACCTCCCTGCATTTTTTTTTTTTTGCTTTCTGTGATAGATTAAAATGGATAATGCCTGCCTTGTCCCTGAGCTTTGCTTCTCTGCTGAGATGAGCAGGTGGTTGCAGAACTTTTTCAAAGAGGATCAATAGAACAGTTTTTAAAATTTTCTTTTGTGTATGTGTGGAATGCCCCAAAAATGGATGAGCAAGAGAACCCTTCATTAAGCACTGATTGTAAACTTCCCACTAGATAAAAAAAAAACCTTATCTATGGGACCTCAAAATCCTTATCTGTGGTGGGTTGAGCTCAGTTGACATTGCTGTGGTGCATCTGTGGTACACTGGCATTACCTGTGCCACAGAGCACACACTGCCTCTTGTTATCCACGAGGAAATGCAGTGCAGTGTATACAAGATCTGATGGGTCAGCTTTACTTTGTCTTTCAGGTGACTTCTGGCTAGCCTGGCAGCTTTCACTGGGCACTTGATGGCTGCTGAATAATCCAGTTTGCACAACAGCTGTTTGTTCAAGGGAGCATTTGTTAGTTTTGTGGCACCTGAGAGGTGGCAGTTGTAGTGAAATCTCAGATATGGGATATTCCAGTGCCCTGTTATGTTTATTGGGAAACAAGAAACTGCATTGGGCACACAAAGGACAATGTAAAAGTACTCTCCTATTGAACATCATCCTGTATGTTGAGAATTAAGGCATTACAAACTTTGCTTGGTGCAAAGATTTTAATCTATCTTGGTCCCAGCTACAGTCTGCTCTGCAGATTTCAGTGATACTTAACCACAAATAATGCTTGTTCGTATTCTTCATACAGAACTGGATTTCCTCTAAATAAACACCTGCTTTGCCATCCCATTTTACATGCCTTCACTGTGTGTGAGACTTAGAATAAATTGAGAGGAAGGTTGACCTGTACTTTTGTTTATTTTACAGGATAACTTATCTAAACAGTTTTGTGGCTTTTTTTTTAAGTGGAGGGTATAACAAAAATGTTGTGTAAAGTTGTCTATAATTTGCTGTATTTTTCCCTCCCTTATGACAGTGATCCGAGCTAAAGTGGTGGGGAAGAAGCTCATGAAAGATGGACCCTTTGGAACGATGCGATACACGGTCAAGCAGATGAAGGTATGTTTGCAGACATGTCCCACGGGCTAGTGCGTATGGTAAGGAGTCTAATTAACACATAATAACAAACACTTCGCATACCGAACTGCACCTCCACTTTTTGTACTGGCCATACAGAATGGAAGGAAACCAGCAGTTGGTAGAGACTTGCCTGAAGAGGGGAAAGGAGCAGGAAGAGATCATTCCTGACATACAGTACTGAATACCTGAATTCTTCCATTTTGTTAAGATTTCTGGTAGTAAAAGATGCCAGATGGTCTTCTCTAGGTACTGAAGGCGTGTTTTGTATTCAACATGACAGTGTTAGACTGGAAATGCCAGCTTTTCCATGCAGCACATTCATTAAATCCAAGAAGGAAATTATGGTGGGGGTCTGCCAGCCTTGGGAGAGTGCTTGTTTCTCTTCTTTCCTTGCTTTCTTTGTGACCACCAGTTAGGATTATGGCATTTTTTCCATGTACAAAACAAATGAAAATCATATAGCAAAGTCTTTATATAAAGCTAATCAGAGCATTGTAGCTTTTAAATATCGTCAGCTTAGAAGAGCTGTGAAGTATTGATTCAGAGATGAAAAGAGGTACAACTACACCAGTTGTTTGATTTCTTTAGTTTCTTTCTTCAGAGCTCTAACTCTTTGCTGCACAAACTACACTCAACCTGCTGCTTTGGACTTGGGTTTTTTTCTTAAACTGCCCCCTTGTTATGTAATGCTAAAAATCAGCCCTAGATTGTTTTACTTGGCAATGCCATTCCAGTCATAAGACTGGTTTATGTCTTTAGGAAAAAAAAAAAAAGAAAGGGAATGGAAAAGCTTGGCAGAGACTGCAGAAATCTGAAACATATTAGACAAAGTAAAGGTTCAGAAAAAACCAGTCACTTGCTTGCCTTGTAACAGTAACTCTCTTTATAAGGCAGTTTATAGCTAAGCATGAGAGCCGGGAGGAGGAGAGGCAAAGCCTGTTTCATAAGCTGTCGCAAAACCATGCACATAGCCAGATCTGGTCCAGGCACGGCTCTTCCACAAGAGTGGAATGCCTGCACTTTGAATAGGAGGGCGTGAGGTGCTGGGCTTGTGGACTTCCTTAACCTTAAAAATTTCTCTGCAAGATTCCAAAGGAAATATATATTTGTAAAAAAAAACCAAAACAAAACAAAAACAACTGGTTGTGTTGGCAATAATGAGACAACACTGCCACTTTTTTTTTTTTAATGGCTGTTGTTGGCCTCATCAACCTTGCAGCACTCTGTGCCTTTCTTCTCCAGCTTTGTCACTCTCCAGCTCAGCAAGTGTACCCTGCTTCACAAAACTATTCAGTGTCCACATGCTACAGTGGCTTCATCAACTTCTCTTTCTGATTTCATCCTGGTCTGTCCAGTACCACTACTTTTCCTCCTTCTCAGTGCCAAGAGTTTGGTGCTTCCTGTCTAACATATGACCATGAACAGTGATCTAGAATAATGGTAGTCCCTTGAAATGAACTACTACCCTTTACCACTCAGAACACTGCCCCTCTTCTAACTAAGACACCTGAGTCTGTCCTGCTGTTTTCATTGGGTTATTCTGCAGCACAGGGCCTGTCTGCAGGAGCATTTCCACAGTGTTTTTTAGGAAGTTATGTGTCCAACAAAAGCAAGAGGGATTTTAAAGAGGAAATCGTGTGTTGGTCAAACTGCCCTTATGTCTGCTGCTTAGATGGTGGGCTGGTGGGATGTTGCACTGGACATTCAACTGTGACCTTTGGCAGGAAGGAACCTGAAGCAAAGTGCTCAGTAGGACTGGAATGTCCGGAGGACAAAGTTCTTCATAAACAAACAAACCAACTGTCTTCTTTGGAAACCCTGCTGTCTTTCTGCTGAGCTTAGAGACTTCAGTATAAAGAGGGATTTAGATCCATACAGTGGGGGAGTTTAGAGTGACACAGCAAATTTCTCCCTTGTTTGCTCCAATGAAAGCTAACTGTCCTCCTGCTGAAAAGGGAACCAAGGAGGCCTATGGCTCTGCACAGCTGCATGGGAACAGCTCTGAAGATAAAACTAACATGTTAGTCTGCATAAACCCTTCTGCACCTGCAGGTGAAAAATAAACAAGCCATTTAGTCTATCAGTGTGTGCTGAATTGCCTGTGGAAAGCATTGAAAGCCTTAAAGGGCAACAAACCATCTCCGTAGTCCTTTCATGGGCTCCTCGGAGTTTGCAAGTTAGATTCTTGATCTCACTAACATTCCTGAACTCATTGCTGCAATTCACAGCTAAACCAGCCTGGGGCCTGGACTGGAGCACAAGGTCAGCCCACAGGGACAGAACAGTGCCAGGCTGTCTAGAGTTCAGGTTTGTTGTCTGAAGAGGCCTTGTGCTTTTCCAAGCAACCTCTGCCTCTCCCCACTGCTTTCTCAAATAATATATGAATACTTCGAGGTCACGTGTCATAAATCTGCACAGGACTGATCTAACCCCTACGCGTTCTGTGATCTTGCAGTGCATTCTGAGAATGGCCCAAGCCTATTTCAGGAAACTGCAAAGGAAACAAGGAGATAAGATATTTCTCCTCCATGAGCACAAACAGTCCTGGTTGACCATGGCAGCACCCTGCACAGCCTGCCAGAAGCAAGGCGACTTTCCTTGGTTTGTTGCTTATCTGTAAAATGAGTCTATGGGGGGAAATGTGATAGTCCCAAGAGGAAAGAAGTGGGGTAGGATTAATTTAGTTTAATTTTAGACAGACTAAAATGAGGTGTTGAGTCTTTCCTGCTCTCTTGATTGTCAGTGGCTAGAGAGAGGAACCACCAAAGTGTAATTCAGCCCACAAGTTGTAGGCAGCTATTTTAGGATGGGCTGAGTTGTTCTGGAGGTGTCTGTTCTTGGCATTTGACTAGAGAGGATGCCTAATTCCTGTGAATTGCCTATATTTTAGGTAGCTGAAGGTTAGGCAAGGTGTGACTCCCAGCTCTTGGTATCTAGTGCAACCTCACATGGGAGGAATAGAAGGAGGAACATCATGAATAGTTTTACAGGGTGAAGTCGTTTAAGCAGCAAGAACAACCATAGGATTTGCCTGTGCATTTCTGAGGCAGTATGGGGGCTGCTAAGGGGAATGCTGACACAGATGGAAACAGAGCAGCACTAGCAGACATCACCATGTCATGCTTGCTAATACTTTATTCTCTGTTATTATGCTTCCAAAAATACACATTTGTGGGGACAGGAGAACTCTGAGGGTAGCAGTTAGGCTAGCTTTATGGGTGGGTTTCTTCTGACTGGTCTAACAACACTTCCAAGACATTTGTATATCGAAAAATAATGCTCAAGGTATTGTTTTATTTAACAGTGGGCATCTGTAGGAGATCCCCCTTTGCCAAACTTTCTTTTTCCTTCCCTGAGAACCGAGGTCCTACTCGTGAATTTTGTTCAGTCATCAGAGGGTGTGGGAGGCCCTGTCTGCCCCAGCATGGGTTCAGTCAGCATGGCAGTGGCTCCAACTGATGTGTCACTGAGGGCTGAGTGGAAGTGCCTTTTGGGAGGCTGAGCATGCTGTCTTTAGCAGCCCTGACAGTGGTGGCCCTGATGGTAATGTGAACAGGAAATTAGGTCCAGGAGCTGAAAAACAAGCCCCAGTTCAGCATCACTGGCTACTTCCTAGGCAGTCATGTTGGGCTGGGTGGCTTAGAAGATGTGAAAAGTGATGACTAACAGTCGTGTGGGAAGCACCTGAGCTGCTTCCCAGGGGAATGATTAGGGTAGCTCATAGCCTTGTGGGCAAGAGGAAGAAAGGGCTCCAAGTGTGCCTGCCCATGTGCAGACCTTGTAACAGAGATACTTAATTAGCCCAACATGACTGGGAGCTCAGCACTGTGAGTGACAGATCCCTTGCACTGCCATGCACAGTGTGCAGCTCTCTGCAGTGTTGATAATGCACTGCCTGGAGGGACTGGGCAGCCCCAGCTGTTATCTTAGCTAGTTTTATCTGCTTAGATACCGTTATCTGAGCTTCTTGGTGTGACACCCACTAGAAAGGGGTCTGGACACGTGACCTTTATTCTGTGTGCCTTTCCTCACAGTACCCTTGGGAAGCAAGAAACAAAAGTGTGCTGAGGGCTAAATAACTCATCCAAGGACAGACAGGATGCTTGTGCCAGAATCTAGATCTCCAGCTCTGTTGACTGGATTGGAAAATCTGAGTAGGTCATCCAATACCAAGAAAATTGCAGGGATAAAGCAGAGATTAGGTAAAGTTCATTTCTTCCATCTCCATTGAGAGACTTTGGCCACTTATGGATACAATGTCATATTTCAAGCATGATCTATGAATTTTTGTTGGTACAGTAGGATTAATTAAAAAAAATACTTTGCTTGCATATTAGCTGGGTATAGAAGAAAGGCTGGAAAATGCAAACTCTTTAGTGTGTCTTTTACTGTACCCAGCAGTGCTGTTACTGAGTTGTGACACTGTTACAAGATCATAATCATTAGGGGAATCTAAGGAGAAAAAAACTTACCTGGCTGACATTCCATAGATGCTCCAAAGAGAATTTGGCCTCTCAGCATGGCAGAATTAGTAGTAATTTTTTATGGTTTTATATTGAGTATTTGGGCCTAGCATAAAGTCTGTTAAATTAACAGATGTTCTTTCAGAAAGAAAAAGATTTGTTGTTTTTAAAGGAGGTAGGGGAATGGTGAAATACCTTGGGGTAATAGGAGACTTAAAGGAATAGAATGCAGCCTGGAGAAGAATACTACAGCTTAGGTGACACAGCAGCAAGGATCTATAGCTCTGGGATTGTTTGGGATTTTTTGATCCTCTTTTGCCTGAATAATTAATATTTACTACTAAACTGAATGTGCTGTCTATCAGTAAAGATGAGAGAGAAAAGAATAGGCTGGGAAATGCCAGGAAACTGATTCTCTCTGACTTGTATTATTTCTTCTTTAACTTCTAAATATTGGCCATTCGTGGAGTTGGCGGGGAAAAAAGAGTGACTGAATGCTTTGAAAAGCCAAAAAAAATTTAAAGATTCAATTCTCAGGAAAATAATCCTCTGTGTTTCAAAAATAGGGTATGTTTAATGGGTCCAACGTACACATGTAGTGGTTGTTTCATTGCTATGCAAGGACTTCATTATGCTGCTAACAGGTGGGCATGAGTTTCTCTAAATTGCAGCAGTAAGGCCAGGTCAGATGGGGACATGTGCTAATTTCTGACTGAATCCCACTGCCAGTGTATCTGTGGGCTCATGTTTCGATTAAACTGAGCTGGAAGAAAGATTATGAAGAAGGAGGAGGAGTGCAGAGGAATTATGTATACATGATATTTTCTTTATGGCGCCCATTGGTACGGGGCTAATTTTAGAAGATGGTGTAGAATTCAATGTCTGCATTCATTGAGTTAGAGAAACAGTAAGTCCTTGCTGAGGTCAGCAGGAGTTGCATGTGCTACGCGTTTGAGAAGGAGGTGTCTGGCTTGATGACTTAGATCAAGCGCCAAAGGTTTGAAACACTTAGAGCAGCAACACTGGAAAATAGGGTAATTGTTTAAGAAAAACCCCTTAGTTTGGAAGAAATTGTTTAAATCACATAGAGGAGAAAGATTCCAAGCTTGAACTAATTTTATTTCTCCCTAATTTTGACCTTTATAAGGGGGAAAATAATGTTCAGGATGTTGGCAGAGCCTGCATCACTGGCACTTTGTTCAGTCAGTGCCACTGGAACTAATATGAATGGGAAAAACTGGTCCCTGTGCTGAATTGCAATGGCTTATTAGCAGGTGGTTTTTCTGCTTTACCAGCAGATCTGGTAGGGAGACTTCCTTGAGTCCAGCCAGTGTCATTATTCCTTCACTCTTGTAAAAACCAGAAAATTTATTGCTTACCACCACAAACTAGGAATGTAGATTGTAAAGAACCTTAAGTGAAACTTGTCCTCTTAAGATGACTTAAAGCATTTTTATTCTTTCTCTAGATGTACAGGGGCTTCCAGATAATGCCACATGTTCAGTACATCTACACAGAAGCCTCTGAGAGTCTTTGTGGAGTCAAGCTGGAGGTCAACAAGTACCAATATCTGATTACAGGTAAAGGACCTTGTGCTTCTCCATAAGCAAAACCTCTTCTGTTTTATACATACACCTGCTAAGGACATGGGCAGTGGTGTAGACACCTCTGTACACTATTTCCTAAGTGTTAGGATGGCCAACAGTATTCTCGTGTTCAGTACTCTACTCTGAGTGACTCTGAGAGTCACTTCACTCTCTAGATGTCCCTCTCAAAGTGTATCTTATACCCGGGCATGCTGTGACAAGTATGTTTTATGACAGTTCATGGCTCTCAATTTATACCTGAGCTGGCATGTCTGTCACAGGGAACTGGATGCTACTGGGCTGTGTCAGAAATGGAAGGTCATTTTTGGAATGAGCTGGAGAATGAGATAGGGGGATGCAGGGGAATGGACATGTGGCAGTTGCCAAGTCTTGTTTCTAGAGAAGGTGTCAGTTCATTTGTTCTGTTGTTAAGAGGAGCTGGAGAGCGTTACTAACCTGCATTTTGCTGGTGGTGCTCTTAGCTGGCACAACACTCCTGACTTTCAGAAGTGCTGTTATCTCGCTGGCCAGAGATTCCTGAACCAGTTAATAAAAAGAAAGCATTTGCTGAGCAGTGGATGAAGCCAAACATATTGAGAGCATTAGCAATGTCAGGAAACGAGAGAAGTGCTTGAGCTGAGAAGTGCTAACTTGTGACCATGTGTCTGTTTTCAAGGCCGGGTGTATGAGGGGAAGGTTTACACTGGCCTGTGCAACTGGTATGAGAAATGGGACCGGCTGACTCTGTCCCAGCGCAAAGGACTGAACCACCGTTATCACCTGGGCTGTAGCTGCAAGGTACGTGTGCCTCTAAGGTGGCATTCAGACATTCAAGCCCCAGAACTCTTTTTCTCCTGGCTGGTAATACTCAGTGATGCCAGAGAACAGACAGGAAGAGAAATGGAGGACAACAATTTTTACAGAGAAGAAGTAAAGTTCATTTTTAGTGTTGAGACCAGAGAAGAGACAATCAAATAAAAATACAGAGTCTATGCCTTTAATGCCCTGTCTGAGTTAATTGGGGTTGGGGAAGACTTTCAGAATCTATGCAGAATCATTTGCAGGTGAATGAAATCAGGTACCAAAGGCTTGGCAAGATACGTCCAGCTTTTCTCCTGTGTAAACATTTTGAGTACTTAAAACCCCACAGCCTGGCACTGGAACTAAGACTTTTGCGCATGGCGTCAGGCTTGCAAAAACATAGACATAAGCTCAACTTTTCTGCACCTGAAAAGCCCTTTTGACGATGGAATTAGCTGTGTGTGTGAAGCTAAGCACATGCTTACGTGCTTACAGAACTGAGGCTGAATTTTGGATTAGTAAGCAAGGTTTGAGGCTGTGGAATTTTGGATCACTTGTCTCTGCTAAAAAGACATTTTATATAATGTTGTTTTTACATGTAGCTTTACCTGATTTCTCTTTCCAATTGCAGATTAGGCCCTGCTACTATTTGCCCTGCTTTGCCACCTCCAAGAATGAGTGCATTTGGACAGACATGCTCTCCAACTTCGGCCACTCGGGATATCAAGCAAAGCACTATGCCTGCATCCAGAGGGTGGAAGGCTACTGCAGCTGGTATAGAGGATGGGCACCTCCAGACAAAACGATAATCAATGCCACAGATCCCTGAGCAGCTCTCCCTTTCCTTATCTCCCCTCTCCCTTACTTGTGGCTGATCTTCCTTTGGACACTAACTCTTACCAGATCGTGATGATGACAATGAAATTAGTGCCTATTTTCATGCAAATTCTAGCACTTCGAACAGTTAAAAAAGAAAAGGAGAAAAAAAAAAAGGAAAGGAAAGAAAAAAAGTCTGTGCTACCTTACTGAATTTGTAATCACCTTTTCCATTTTTTGATACCACTCATTTTGATCAGACAACATTTGGGAGCTTACTTTTGCACACCAGAGGGAAAAATGGGAGGGAAAAAAAAGGAAAAAAATAAAAAAAGATGGAGCTCTTGCTCTCTTACATGTATCATTAGCTGTAGCAATATAATCTCTATTTTTTTAGGAAAACAAAAATCTAAAAACGATGCCAGTTAGGCACTGTATTCTTCTATGCGCTGGCTTCTCATCACCCCTCCTCATGCACTAAGTGCTGAAAATACATAGAAAAATCTATTTTAAGGGAAACAGATTTCATTAATCAGATTAATCAGGCAAACAAAGCAAAATGAAAAGAAACCCAGCCTAAACTATGGACAAAATGACATCCAAGAGAAATCCTCCTCTCTAGGAGAGATTGGCAATGTGATTTACTTTAGCAGTGGGAGACTTTACCTGGTGTGTCTGACCACATCATCCGGTAGAAGCATTGTTGACTGACCTTGCTAATTCAGTCACAGTGTGAATGCAACAGCACATTTGAAATTCTGGCTTTCCCCAGAATAAAAGAGAATATTTTGTATTCTTGTTGTTGTTGTTTCAAAAACAAAAGCCCCATCCCCTATTTTCAGGGAGGTAAATGCAACTACAGCAGAGCATAAGAAGGGTTATCCCATCCTGTTTTGAGCAGCATTGGCCCCTGAAATTTTTGCAGCTTAGCTTCAACAGCAAAACCAGCTTGTGAACACCTTAAACCAAACAGATGCAAAAATAACAACTGTAAATCAATCATGTGCAAGAGGGAAAGGGGAGACTTGCTAGAACTCATATTATTAAAAAAAAAAAAAGTATTGCCAAAATAGTGTTTTGCTGAACTAAGATGTATATACACATAATGACATAAGCTATTTTTGACAGGATGTGGATTTTTTTTGGTGTTATAAACAAAAGAATGGTTTGATTGTGTTTTAAAGACAGAAATATTGACATTCCGAGTTGGTGAGTCGCTTTTAAGATATTGAAGCTCCAGTGTATCTGCAGTAGTGGCTACAGTCATTGTTTCCTCTGTAACTCCTTGCACCATGGTTCCTCCCCTGCAGCTACAATAGCTGCATTTGTTTATATGCTGAAAGGAAGTGTGTGTGTGGGCTAGGCAAGGAAAAGTGGTCTCCTAATAAGTGTTGTCTGGGATCATAAAATTTTCAGCTGCCCGGAGGATTCCTTCTGTGTCAAGTGCTGTGTTTCCCTCTAGGCACTGTTAAGCATAGCCCTGTGCATGTGCTCATACCATGTCCTGCAGTCATGTGGGAGGAGAAGCCTTACTGTCTTGTGCTTTGCTGTTGACTGGAGAAGTTTTTTTTTTTCATTCTATTTTGTTTTTTTATTATTAAGAAAACTATAATATAATTTTTCTTATCAAATAAAAGTATTTTAAGTTTTAATGATGGTGAAGAAGGGGTGCTGACAAAATGGGTGACTTAAGTTTTGGATGGGGAGGGCTTGGGCAGGGAGAAGATTGTGCTTAACTTCATTTTTGTATTATTATGATTATTTATCTTAAGTTTCCATATATCTTCCGTTCATTCCACTTAGAAAGCAGAGCTGCCACCAGCAGGAAAACGTTGTTGCGGTGATTCCAGCTTGGGGCAATACAGCATTTTACTATCAGTGACCTCAGTTACTGGAGAGTTGTTTAGAACCACTTTGCCAAATGGAAAAGAATGGGTGTCTGAGATGGGCCCTGATGTGTTTTTAAGTTCCTCTCGTGCTACCAGAGCTCTGCCAGATGTACACCCTCTGAAATGCCCCATTTGCTGGATGACTTGCTGCAGCAAAAAGCTTCATTTTTGGCATGAAGTTTAAAGGGCATTTTCACAGAGCTGCTGTAAGAGGTGCCTAGGTCTGCTGCATATATTTTTTTTCCCAGAAGCTCTGAGTGGCAAGGCAGCACAAAACACATTGAAAGTCTATTGGATTTCCCTGTGATTTAGATTTGGAACACTTCTCAGAAGTCCTCTTCCCTGTGACTACTCCTAAATTATGGGTTGGAGATGAGAGGGAGAGTAGGGTGCTTCATGACACCCGTCACAGGATCAGGTGGTGGTTCAGAAAGTTGTTCCTTTTGGTAAAATATAGATTTGGGCTTTGGGCCCAGTGGAACAATCTCTGTTTGAGTTTTGCATGGCTGACAAAATCTGTGAGGGTCACTGAGGGCAGAATGGAGCCACCCTCCGTGTTTGCATTGTTTGGAGTCGGCATTGCAGGATGTGGTCCTCCTCAAGCTCAAGGTGACTTGGCAAAGCTGGTGTCACTTTGAGCTGCAGCCACTTCTCACAGCTTTGGAAGGCTAAACAAAAATGCCCCTCAATGCAGTAAAGTGTTGATTTGAATTTTCATTAAACTGCAGCTCTGCGTATTTTACCTGTCACTGATTCATTTAGCTAGCTGAGACATCACAGTATTGCACTCAAATTATTGTGAAAATATTTGCGTTCTAATATTATGAGGACTTGTGTCCCTACGTAGGATATAATGTAGCTATGTGCTTTGTAAACAACAAAACAGCAGATGCATTACCAGAAAGTGAAGCATATTCCCACTTTGTTTTGCAGATGGTAAAATGTTTCTGAGATGCAGACAGCTAGACTGGCAGGGGCAGAGGTTTGGTGGCAAATCTTTGCCCTTGCGGTGTAAAGAAACAGTTGTTAAGGCTTTTCAAAATGTGAAGCCGAAAGGAGGGGGAAGAATCCAGTGAAAATACATTTCTTTTGGGAAGCTTCTTTATTTTGTTTCTGTGGATGCTATCAGGGACATGCATTTCTTGGGCTTGTGCTTACAATAAGGACCTGCCTGAAGGCACTCCTGAAGTGGAAGCCATTACATGGATTGAACAGGCTCTAAATTAGACTCAAAGACTTCTTCCTTTCTGTCAGCTCTCCTTTCTTCTGCCTTGCTAAGTCACTTCTGCCTGCCAATGGAGATGTCCAGGATTACATACACACACTCCCTGCCACCATGCTTTAGACACACAAACATTATTAAAAATACTTTTTAAAGTGCATAGCTAATTTCTAGACCGAAGCTGTTCAGTTTCTTATGCATATTTTTTTCCTTACTTGCTGTAGAGTGTTTTCCCCTTTAAAATGACAAAAATAGATATTGAAGGTTTGGGAAAGGTTAGATTCTCTTTGCCTTTTCCAAAATGGAGGGGATAGAGAGTAGGAGGAGATCTGTGCATGGAGTTTCTTAAATGAAGTCCTCCTGTGGGAGGCTTCTACCTCCCCTGTATGGGAAAAAAAATGCCATTTTTAAATCTAAATTTCCCATGTTTTGAAGAGTTATGTGGCCCTTAAGGTAGGACTATTCTAAAACATAAATCTATCATTGTATCCCATTCATACTTGTCAGAGTGAAATGCTACCTCACAGTGATGGGAAACATACTGTTGTGTTTTTACAGTAAAGACTGTTGGAAATAAAGGCCTCCATGAGAACAAGTTTCCATCCTTGCAGATGTCTCTGAAAATACCACTCGCTTATAATGTGCTTTATAGCTTAGAAGGACAGAACAGAATTTAGGGAACTGCAAAACGTTTTGGTCTTTTTTAGAGTAAGCGACTTCTGAGGCTACCAGTCTTGGGAAAA
Source organism: Ploceus nigricollis (assembly GCA_013399945.1). NCBI lineage: Eukaryota > Metazoa > Chordata > Aves > Passeriformes > Ploceidae > Ploceus > Ploceus nigricollis. The sequence continues at coordinate 791,401 of VXBC01010660.1, forward strand.
AAACATAAAAACCCACTAAACATTTGCTGCTGTTTTGCTTGTACTGGCTTCTCCTTCTCTCTGACACTCTCCTTCCTTCATAGAGCCACTCTGCTGTTCCTGATAGTCACGGAAACTTGGGGAGAGAACCAAACCCATGTGAAAAATCTTGTCCAGAAGGAATGTATTTGTTGCTAAATTTTCTAGCACTGTTTACAGTTTTCCTCCATGTTATTTATAAATTTTATATTCAGTGAATGTATATTGTCTTTTAAGGTAATGTTGCATAATGTTCACTTTTTATAGTGTCCTTTTATTCTAAACAGTAAAGTGGTTTTATTTCTATCACAGACATTCTGTCTCTGCTTCACTTATATTAGCTTCTGTCAACTTCAAATGTACACAAATGGATTTACAACTGGATTTATTAATTTCCTTCCCCTTCCTGATACCCTTTTATTGGTCCCAAAGCAGATATTCCACCTCTGGCAATTCTTGCACTTTGGCAAAGATCCCTTCAGGAATCCCCGCCTCTTTTTAAGAGGTTGTTCTAAGAATTGTTACTGTGGTCATAAGCCCAGGAGAGGCGAAAAATCCGTTTTGAAGTTAATGACTCCCAGTTGTTAATTGGCCATAGGAGGTCAGTACAGAGCAAGGCACTCATTAGGGCTGGCTGTAGCACCAGTAGGTCCTTGGAAGAACACTTGCCAGATTGCTCTTATTTCCAGAAGACTGATCATTATGGGAAGGTCTGAAAGGTGCACGCCCATGGCAAAGGGAAGAGAGATTTGTCTTTTCTGCTGTGAATGTCAGAATCTTGTGCCCTCTCTTTAGGCTTACTGTTAAAGGCCGATTTAAAGTGCCCTGTTCTTGTGAGAAAGAAGCTTCAGAAAAAGCATTTTCAGATAAGTTAAAATGGTCATAAAAATGGACCTACTGTTAGAAACTTCCTATATCTCACTTTTTTCTCTTGGAAAATTAGATTGGATTGAAAAATCCAGTTTCTACAGAGATGGAAGAATGAAAGAGATCTTTGAATCTGTTCTCTGTTTATCCAAAGGCTTAGAAAGAAGAGTCTGGAAAATTTTGGATATAGAAGGATGAGGGTTTCCTCTGTGAGAACTTAAGTGCTTAAAGTGTGTCACATTGCAGAGAGGTAAAACCATAGCGTTTGCTATAAACGCTTCCAGGGGGTCACCCATCAAAGGACCACAGCAAGTTTTATGAGTGCTCACTGGTACAGCTTGGAAATGCCTCCAGGAAAGTGAAGAGAAAGAGTGGTAAAAATGGATCAGTATATTCCTATCTGACAAATGGAGAAGCTGATGCAAGCAACTTCCAGAGGTGTTTGGTGATGACTGCAATGCAGCTCCCAGACTCTCACAACCCAGGATGCTGTGAAGATGCTCCCAGAAAAGATATTTATAAGTTGTGCAGATTCATTCTGTGAGGCAGACCACCCCCCTCACCTGGGAAGGGCTGACCTGAACTTGCCCAAGTCAATAGTTGCTTCTGTAAATTGTTGGGAAGTGACTGATTTAAACCGGATTACTCAGGCTTGTATGTCAGCAGTAGTGTTTGTATTCATACGAGATTACCTACAGTTTAAAGGGCTTCCTGTACCCTTTACAAAGTAATAGCATCTCCAAGTGGGTGATTAGTAGAAAAGAAGTGAAATTAAGATCAGTGCTAAGCCAAACTACTTTGCTGGTACCAAATGCATCTACATCTGAGGAACCGAGAATCAGATAGCCAGACAAGAAAATTGTGCTAAAAGTGCTAACTTATTTGCAATGATAACCTTTATCAAGTCTTCCAAAAATACTATTCCTGAAATGGTGGTCCAAGTCACAACTGTCCTGAAGCATTACTTATGTCACAAAACCTTCTTCATAAACCATTAGTAATTAAATGCAACAGGTATGTGACTACTTAATCTTATAAATGTGCAAAACACTGTCACATTGTTTAAGGACTATCCATTTTTTTATATCTTAAATGATAATACAACTTCATGACTGTACTTACCTCCACGATGTGCATGTGAAGCATGGAAGTGCCATAGTCTACACAGCACAGGTAGAGAGAGAGTATTGGAACAGAGAGGTGAAGGACTGGCATTTCAAAATATTTGAGTACCTCGCAGGCAGCAGTGGGATTTTTCACAAGAAACTAGATGATCATGTATCTACATCCTGTTTTGTGTTGTGGCTGGCCCACAATGTTGCAACAAGTGTGTGAGAAAAGACGGGATTGAATATTTTTGAGCCTTAGTTTGACATCTCAACAACCCTCATGTTCCGGCTGGCAATGCTGCTTGGGTTCACAGTCAAGCCTGGGAAATTAGCTCAACCAGCCAGTGGTCACAAAGGGGGTCATGGTTCATACAGGGTTTCATCAAAGCCTCAGCCATGTAGGAAGAGCCACTAATTCATGGATGTAAGTTGGGAGCAAAAACTCACAAAGGGCTAGTCTTTCCTTTAACGCAGGGAAAACAAGAGCCATGACCAGCTGTAAACAAAGCCCCTCTCTTTGCCATGTTCTCCAGGACTAAAGGCACCTACGCAGATTTCTTTGGAAGGTGCCCCGAGAGTTTGGTACAGTGCCCAGCAGTCACACAGGGCACTGAGTGTTCAGCTGTTGACAGAAAGACCAGACCCCAAAGCACTGTGCAAAGAAAACATGAGAAGCTGAAACAAACTCTTTTAAGAACTCCAAGTTACCCTGAGTACCTTCAGGCTGATAAATGTTTCATGGATGGTGAGCACGTGACAGGCCAAGCGAACTAACATTGTGAAACAAACATCTCTTAGGACCCATGTTCCAAATTGTCAGCATATTTTAAACAACTCCAGGAGCAGGGAAAATCCACTTTATCTGAATAGAGTGATTCTTTGCTCTAAGGGATGAGCTTTTTGTTGACTGTTTTAAAATGGAATTCTGCTTTAGTTTTTAGCCTTTGAGCCTCTTTGTACATTTTTTCAGGGTCCTTACATGACCTAGGGGAGGGCTGGGCAAGAAAGGAAAGAGGTTCCCAAGCAGTGCCTTTTGCATAGCACTTTTTAGCTAATATTTTTCTGGAAGCAAAATTTAGACTCTTCCCAGCATTCCTGCCACCATTTCCTGTGCCCAACCTGCATCTGTTGTCTCCACCCCATCCATAGTGGCATCAGAAGAAAGCGAAGTTACTCACCATCTGCTTATGGCTTGGGAAGAATGTTTGCTCCACCAGGGGGAACTTCTCGGGGCCCAGCGAGTTGAAGATTTTAATGAGCTGAGAGAACTTGGGGTGAGGGAGGGGGAACAAAAAACAGACACAGTGGATGTCAGTGACTTATTGTGCAACAGGCAAATGCTTGCAAAATGTTCTGATAGTGGTGAAGGAGGTGAGAGAAACATTATCATGTCTTTCCCACCTTGCTTTCTTGACCTGAGAGCAGCAAGAAAATATGAAGCTGCTGCATTTATCCATGGCCAAGACAGCCTATGTACACAAACCTTGGACTAAGGGAGCACAGAAGGGATTCAAGAGCCAGAAGGGAATCAGTTTGCATTTACTAACAGATCTACTGTGAACAAGATTTGCATTCCAAATGCAGCTGGGAGAGGAGCCTTTTTTGGTAGAGGATAGAGCCAGGAAATCAGTGCCACCACTCCTATCCGAGACCAAATAAACCAAAGCTGTCCCTTGGATCTCTTCCTCACAACCAAATCCAAGCAAGGCACTTTGTGCTGGAGGATAGGAGAGCTGCTAAGGGACAGTGATTACGAGGGGGTTGGAGTGTCACTGTTAATCAGAACTGACACTTCACTTATTGTGAACCAAGGGCCCCCCAACAGTCCTTCATGAGTGACAGGAGAGAGAGGGGTTCATCTGCCTATCTTTGTCTCATCTACCATGAGGTCTGAGGGGGGCACCAGTCTGTGAGGGTGGTGTCTGGAGAGCAGTATGTAACATCAATGGGGACAGCAGCTACTCTGGTATTTCACACACAAGGAGGAACATTTGTCATTGTCCCCCCCCCATCAGCATGAACTTCACCTTCATCACCACTATCATCATCATTATAAACCCTTTCCTCATTCAGGGTTGTGCCCAACCAGACACAAAGCTCCCCATAGTAGGACTGAGTTTTTATTTCTATTCAGGTTCCAAAACCCCAACAGTAGCGTAGCACATCACAGCAAACTCCTGCTCCTCTTCAGCCATCTGTGAAGCAAGCAGACTGTTCTGTATGTTGTCTGCAGCCTCCCTGTTTGATCCATCATTCATCACCCAGCGAAAAAAAAATCAAAATTATAAGGGAGAAACCTAATAACCATGACAGAAAATGTTTCTGAAGCAGGGTTCATATAAAGAGAGTAAGAGTGATACCCCAGAATCTCAGGAGGAACTTAGACACAGCCCTGTTACCACAGAAGTGCTGAAGTGGCACAACTGTTGTTGAAGTGTTTGGACTGGCAGCCACATAAGAGAACAAAATGTTTGGGGATTGGTTCCTGCTGAGCTGGTAGATAGGACTGAGTTCCCCATTGAGTCCTATTCACAAAGTAGTTTATAAATTGAATTCAGTTTCCAAGCCCCCCAGAATTTGGTAAAATCAAGTTAATTAATAAAGGTCTCCACCCTGGGCCAAGTAAGGACAGGTTTTAAGTCCTTTGCATGAGTTTCTCAAGTTGCCTATCAAAGGTAGGGATGTATTAATCTTGAAGGAGACCCCTGTGTCACCTGAGGGAAGTAACACACAGATTAAGAGAAGGAAACAGACATCTAGGGAAGAAGGGAAAGAAAAGCAAGCTCCCTTTCCTCCCAATAGCATTAGCTGCTTAATCTTGCATGTTCTGAGCACTTCTGGGCAACAGCTGGAGCCAGTAAATGCACCAAATCACAACACCAAGGTTACATTGCAGATAGAGAGAGGTACTGATGATGTTTTCTGCTGAGTAGCCATATTAAGGCTCCTCTCCTGGTTACTGGGCTAGTCTAAGGACTCCGAAAGAATTGCTGCATGAGAAGTTGAAACTTCATTTACTGGTAGAGAAGAACAACCCCTTTGAGAGTTAAATCTTGGCATACAGTCACTGTGAAAAAAGATTAGACTGCAAGGTGTGTGCCAGACCCAGGCCAAATGCTGAAGAGGCAGCTGCCAGCAGATTTGCAGACAAATGCAAAGAATCCTTTTCCTAATCTCATAGTTCAAAACACAGCATTTAAAGAAAATCCAGGAAACATCAAGGGGCAGCATATCGCATCACTAACACCACCACCCTCACATGCATCAGCAGATAAGAGGTAAAACTCCCAGTGTAGAATAATTATTGTTGGCAAGGAGGGTATTGATGTTGTGGAAGGAGGACAGCTTGCTTCTCTCAACTACTTGCACTAGCCCTGCACATTCTAGAAAAGAAAAATAAAGCCCTGTTTTGACTAGCAAGGTGAGCAAACAGGGCTTTAAAGTTAAACACAATGAGCCAGAGACAGGGAGAGAAGGAAAAACACTCTGGCTGAGAACAGCCCATGCCCCTTGCTGCGTGTGCACGCAGCCCTGGTGAACCATGGACACCGTGATGTTGAGGCAATGTACATTTATCCTGGGAAAACAGCTCAAACAAAATAACTGGAACAACTGTGCAGCTGATAGACAATGTTCTGACTTGTTCCTTTTGAAGCATACAGCTCTTGGCTGTTGCTGAAATAGCGAGTGTTTCAGATGAGAGATTCAGACATCTGGGAGCCTTGTCACTGGGCCAAGCCTGCAAAAAGGTCTGACTTTGGTATTGCCCCTCATGGGACAGTTCCCTCCCATTTTCTCTTTTTTTACCAGTTGTTAGGGACAGGATGTTGACAAAGAGACTCCCACATTACGTGGTGCAGCAGCCTCTGAGGTACCTGAGAACAGAGCTCAAGCAACATCTCCCCATGCAGATGGGTAGGGACGTTGTTGTCAGCAGCTCTGCTAGATAGAACCACACCTTCCACATGCTGGCAGCAGCTCTTGCTTTCTGTCCTTCCACTAGTTTTTGTGAGATTGCACCCAGACCACAGATAACACACGAGGGAAGGCAGAGTGGCACAGCCTGGTTTTAGGTACCTGGAACACGTAGGCAAGGGAAGTGCCTTGGCCTGACTGCCTGGAGGTCAGAGTTACATGCAGGGAGTCTTTGCAGAGAAATAAACAGATCCATTCAGAGGACCTTAAGGCCTTTCACACATTTTGAAAGTGCCTAGGTCATCAGGGAGCCTATACCCCTTGACAGTCAATAACAGTTTGTCTAGGAGCCCCTGGACTCAGAAGGTGATTGTCAGAAACACTTCTTATTTTCTGCTGCTTTACAGATGCAAAAGTTGCTTTGCAATTACAGACATTACCTGCATGCAGTGTGAGCACTACTCCAAGCATTCTTCCCACTGTATTTTGGACTGCAACTTAGAATTCTAACAGAGAAATTATTATTGGTGGTTGAAGCACTGTGCTTAGTGTGCTTGTAGTATTATTTCTCAATTGTTCTGGGATCATCTTAAAACTGAGATTTCTTAGATGTTTCTCTAAGAGTGTGAGACCCCCTGAATACATTTTTCTTTTCTCTCAGAAACATCTAATTCAAACTATGCCTGTTTTAATCTTTGAAGGAGTTTTTGTATTGCAGAACTGGAAACCTGGCAACTGTCATTAAAAATGGGGCTGCATGTTTGAGTAAACTCAAACCCAAACTCAGCTGATTGTAATTAGAGTTGCTGAGAATAAAACATGGTTGCAAACTGCCAAGGAAAAGCAGTCTCAGTTTCATCTCCCTCCACAAAATCATAAACATTTCTATGAAATGGAACCATTTTTGGAGAAAATAAAAAATGAGAGTGAAAAGCACATTTCCCAGGGGTATTTAATTTCATTTCTTCATGCATCTCAACTGTTTTCTAGATCCAAAAAGTTTCCAGTAATCTTTGTAATGCAGATCCCTTATTTCAAGATGCCTGTTTTGCAGTCAAAGTGGAACGTGCACCGAAGTGCCCCTAGCTCTCACTTCCCAGCTATCACAAAAACAAAATTTTCTGATTCTGGTGCCAGTGAAGATTTTTGCCCTCAAATGCCCCACTGCAATCTCTACATGAGCTTACATACCATCTGAGCATTGCTCATTCAATGCAATCTTAGCTTGCTGAGCATGTTACAATCACTGGTTTGGGGATGATGTGTGTGAAGGGGCAGCAAGGAAAGGAGGCATTCTGCAAACCTGTTTAAATTGTTTGCAAGTGGTTTCCTTGACTCTTCTGGGAAGGCTGCCTGTGCCAGCCGTATTCCCCGTGAGGAAAGCATGGCACAACCAGACCAGAGTAGCTAGAGCCAAGCTGCTGGCAGAGCCAAGTTCTCCCACACTGCCTTTCCAGCTCTGCTTTTTTTTTCTTTTCTTTTTTTTTTTTTAATGTGCTAAGTATGTTTTCTTTTATTTTAGATGCCTAAAAATAGGCCTTTCACATCTTGAGGCCCCTTCACACCATCAGAAATGTAATTACAAGGCATGAGTTGCAAAGTGTCAACTAAGCCCTGACTGACTTGACCCTAAAATCAGATGGAATAGACCTCATGACTGTCAGCAAAAGGCAGTGTAAATGTGGAGGCTTTTTGTCTGGTCACCAGGGCCAATGCACTTGTGTGTAGGACCAACTGTCAGAAACAATGTGGAGGTGATACTGAGCCTGGAACTGAAAAATCAAATGGAAACTGAGGTCAAATGTACATTAACCACCTATACAGTGATGGCAAAGTGAGATTGTTCTCACTACCCTGATTATTGCATGACAGCATTTTTGGAAAAGACAAGATCCTTCTTTTGGTCTCAACAAACCCCAAAGATGTTGTAAAAGGGGTAAAAACTGAAAAGTCTCTGTTTGTTACACAGGTACCATTTTAGTAAGAAATTACTTAAATCCAACACTGCCCAATCATGGAAATAAAAGTCTGAGTCACTACAGACCTCATCTAGACTTGAGCTACCAACCAACACACTGAGAACCACTAAGATATTTATTCCAAGGTGAAAAACAACAAAAAAACCCCTACTTAATTAGGTGATGAGGAAGATAGTTATCATATGCTAGAATCATTCCATCTCACCCAAGCTCAATTTGTGCAATGAGTAAGGGAATTCCTGGACATGTATCTAAAAGTTTTCCATGGTGTCATATTGAAAAGCCCCATCTCCTTCTCACATCCACATAGCTGTAGTTTCCTGCTTTGAACCAAGAAGAATGCAAGGAAATTTCCATTCTGGAAGCATCAGTGATCAGAGAAGACATTTTGGGACAAAACTGCCTGGAAAACCCATACCCCAATTTCAAAATGGTATCAGGATCTGACTTCCTCCTGCAGGTGCTGCCATGGCCAGCCTTACTCTTGTGGCTCATGGCCAACTTATCTCTCCAACTCTCCTGCTTCTGTAGCTTCAGCTGCCTTGGAGCTGGTCATAGAAATGGTCTGGGGATTTGGGGCTGAGAAAATCCAATGATAATATTTTTCAAGGTTTTCTGAGATTCTCATGTGAACTTGACAAAATCTAAAGAATGGGTGAAGAAATCTTCCAGTGCAAAATTCAAAACACTGCTCTGTCCTCATCAGGAGCTGACCCAGCCTAAGTCTTTGCAAGGTGCAGTGTTTCAGGTTCAATAAACCAACACTTTATGATAATATTGCATTTTGTTCTGGGGCTGTTGAGAAACTCTACTCTCTGTGTGGTGATTTGACCCTGACTGGACTGATTTTCTCTACCCCTTCCCATGTGGGTCCTTCCCATGCCTTACAAGAAATCTAGGTGTTGCTGCACTGTCAGCTGTTGGTGATCCTTTAGAGCCTGGCACAAAGGAAACATCCTGCTCAGGGTGAAGAATAACACCTTGATACAGCTAGAGGCTGATAAAGAAGTAGTACTGGTAGGTTTTTTCCCCCAACAACTCCCACCTGGATTCCTAAGGTCGTTTAGATTTTAACCTAAAGAGACCAACTCCAGTGAAACTCCTGGAAGGCGAGCTGGGCTTTCTATCGGTACCAGAGATCTCCTCTGCAGGGCTGCCCCGCAGCAGGGCTGCATCCTCACTTACCACCCAGGGCTTGCTGCAGAAGTTGTAGATGGAGTAGAGGGAGTTGACCGTGTGGATGCCGCCGTACTGGAGGCCGATGATGAGGCTGCGGAAGTCTTCCCCCAGTGCCATGCTGTAGGCGTGCTGGCGGATCAGGACAAAATCCGGCTTGAAAGACCTGGAAGAGATGAGGAGAATGGTGTTTTACTTTCAAATGCTGCAGAAGCACTTCTAACCACTCCTTGTTTCTTTTCCATCCTTCCCATTTCTTTTCACTAACGCATGTTGCTCTTCCCTGGGCCTCTCATGGTGTATTGCTTGTGTTATAATGTAACAAACCCAACAAAACCCCCTAGTCATTAAAAAAAAGGAAAAATCCAACATAGCTGCAAGTGTGAGAGCATAGAAACAGGCCAAACAGATTTTCTGCAGTTTCCATGTCACTCAGGCATGCACAGGAACAAGCCACAAGCAGAGCCAAGGGTCATAAATTCACTGGTGGGGGGATTCTCTTTTCTTTCTAAAAGCTTGGCCGTACTTGGCAAGCTCGCTGCAATGTGCGACGCAGATGAGGGAGCAAGTTTGTTTCCTGACGATTGAGCTCCGTATTGAAGCCATGCCCAGTGGGTGGGAAGATCATAAGGGATTTCAAAAAGCTCTCGTACGCATCCATACATTGACACACATTCCCCCTTTAATCAGTTTACTCCATGCGCAGCACATCCCCGGCTCCTATGGCTGCGAGTCAACAAGTGAAGGGCAGGCACGGCAATGTAATTAATCAAATGAGCAGAGCCCCTCATATGCTGCTGTGACTCATGGCATGGACTTACAGAACGTTATTTAGCAAGAATGGAGCTTGGAGTCCTATGGTTCAACAGCAGCAGCCCTCAGCTAATGCACAGCAAAGTGAGGCCCTTTCTAGGTAAGCCAACAGGCAATGGATTATCTTTCAAGCAGCCAGATTTTATTCCTTGCTGACACTCTGTCTTCAAAGCCATTCAAAAATATCTGGAAACAGCAGCTGGAAAGAAATGGTTCCCAAAATGGAGCTCAGCAGTTCATTCTCGAAGGAAGGGGCTTTTCCACGGAAAGAAGGGATTATTTTACAAGTTAACAGAGGTTGCATCAAGGACATTGAAAAATTTCCATGCTGTATTAAATATTTTCAGAGAAATGAGCTCTGTAACCAGGTCCCATTACCTCACTACCCTCGAACATTTTCCTTGCTAAGAGACTATAATTTCTATCCTTTGGATGTATGAGCTGGAAATACTTTGGGTTTATAGCCCCTATTTATATTTCCATCATTCTGGCAGGGAAATGTGAGATGGTGACTCTGGGCCAGATTGTGGCAACAAACACTGTACACAAACCCCAGCACAGCTTTGTTGTTTTAAAACTGTTCATTTTGTTTGTTGACCTTGGACTTTTGTTATCACCCGCCTGAGACACGGTGAGGAGCATGCTCAGCTTTTGTGATGCAAGAGGCCAAGCTTGTAGAAATGTTGTGATTCCCTCCCATGGAGTTTTTTTAAACCTAGGCATGTTCCCTAATGTACTTGGCACCAAAGGTGGTGCTTTCCTCCAGCAGCGAGATGCATAATGAGCATCAAGAGGGCTGTGCTATCGCTGTGCAGCTGATTTATGGACCTCCCTGGTGTCAATGGGGTGACCCCTGCTGAGAAACAGCAAGTGAATACAAATCTTGGAAAGTCTGAGCTGCTCCATTCTGCTGGACTTGCTGTGTAGAAAGTACCCTGGAGGCAGGCACAGGTCCTCAAAAAGGATTAACCAGCTACTTAGGACCAGGCCTCAGTATCTGTGCAGAGTTACTGAACAGTTGTGGTGCCTGGAGAGGCAGGAGCTCCGGGCATGTCTCTCTTCATCCAGCTTTCTGAGAGGGGGAGGACACAGAGTGGCTGGGAAACTGCCTTCACTGGCTTTACTTTTGCCAGCCAAAAGCTCAGGAAAAAAGCTCTTGTCTTTTCAGATCCTGGCAAAGAAAGAGTTTCTCCACTTAGACGATGGACACAAGAATACAGAATTAATGTAGAAAAGCCTATTCTCAAACTCTGTGTCCTGCAGGAAGGCAGGGCACTCTCTCATGCAGCAGATGAAGAGTGAATCTCTAAAGTGAAGGTGGACACTGAATCTCTGTTTTGAGCTATGGAACAATGTGAATGTTCCCATGGATACTGAGAACAAGGCAGTGGAGTGCCAGGCCTGGGACTAGCTGAGAATAAACATCAGCTGAAGAGCACCAGAGCCTGAACGGAGAAACGGAGACCAGCGGCAAAATGCAAAACAATCAATAACATTTCTGTGCAGAAAGCAGCTCCCCAGCCTGCTTTGTGGTAGGGAAGATGATGACAACAAATCCTGCTGGAAGGTTTCATGCCTTAAAGAGATCTCCTATTTCTGATTTCTGCATATAGCCATAACTCTGGCTTGCTTCCTGGTCCTTCAGCTTTTCTCACTGAAGCACAAAGAGATTTGAGGGCATGAAGAAAGAACACAGAAGAATACACTATTTGCATCAGAAATAGTGTGATCAACACATTAGATTGTCCCCCTGTGCTGAGCACTGGTGAGGCCACACTTCAAATCCTGTGTTCAGTGTTGGGTACCTCACCGAAAGAAAGACATGAGGTGCTGGAATGTGTTGTAGTGAGGTGGGGATTGGCCTCTTCTCCCAGGTAACAAGGTATAGGACAAGAGGGAATGGCCTCTGGTTGTGCCAGGAGAGGTTTAGTGGATATCAGGAAAAATTTCTTCATGGAAAGGGTTATCAAACATTGAGACAGTCTGCCCAGGGAAGTAGTTGAGTCACCACCCTTGAACTGTTCAAAGGGTGTGTGGATATGGCACTTAGGGGTGTGATTTACTGGTGAAAATGGCAGTGCTCATTAATGGTTGGATCAATGCTCTTAGGGGTCTTTCCCAAGCAATTCTGTGATTGTCAAAAGACTTCTTTATGACCCCTTCCGCTGTGCATAATCATTTGCAGCCAAAGGGTGCTTTATATTTCAGCACCATGATGGGTGAGAGAGCTTTTTCCTGGTGTTGTTGGAGAAGGATGGGCTCTCCTGCTCTCTTTTTAGAAGACTGACAGTCTTACAAGACACTTTGCCCTTTGTGTCAATAGAAAAAGATCTTCCCAGGACTCTGGAGACGATATCCTCACTTCAGGTTCTGGCTACCCTCCATTATTCTAGGAGATTTCATTCAGCTTTCAGATACTTCCCAGGGATCAAGACACTCTGACTAAGTTCCCTTCCAAAGCCTTTCCTATCTGGCATGACAAAGAGAAGAAGAGAACTGCATAATGTAGCAAAATGATACAACAAGGTTTGCATTACTGGCAATTAATGAAGCCTTCTGGGAAGCGTCTGAGGCACAAGTCCAAGCCATAAGAGGCTGCAACTTTTGCCCAAGAAGTGCAAAAAATCCCTCCAAATATACAGTGCCTCAGGTGTCTGACACCTAATAGAAAATGGCATTTACAAATAGGAACAAGTTCTTTTTGTGCATTGCTTCGGTGTTAATAGCATTGTTATTGCATTACTGAAAATTAATTTGAAATCAATGACATTTTCCCCTATCTCAGTGTTAGATTTAACATTCTGTTTGATGCTTTAGTAAAGTGGAAAAATTTGCTAAGAAATAAATGTCCTTTTAGTCAAAACCTCATGTCATATTTTCCAGAGAAAGAAATAAACCCTGCTGAAGTTATTCAAAGAAAGAACAAATGTGACTGCTTATATAAATAAGATAACACAGAACTGGTTTTAGAGAAAAAAGAAAGCAACATAGAATAAAGAATAATCTCTCCTTACTAGGCTGGAGGAGAGAGCCAGGGTTGTTGGCTTTTTTTTTTGTTGTTGTTGTTTTTTGTTTGTTTTTTTTTTGGTTTTTTTTGTTTTTTTTTACATTGTAATAGAGAATGGCTGAGTAAAAACAGGGGAGGTGTGGGAGATGATATTAGTGCAGCAAAAGCAGCAGGAGCCAGGAATCACAGTTGCAGTAGGACCAATACCACTGCAGGCAGATGAGGACAGCCTGGAAGATGCTCTGATTTGCTTCTCAGCTCAGCTAACCATTAAATCATGTCACACACTTTCTGAACTATACTCTGGCAGTCTCAAAAGTCTGCCATATATTTTACTTCTAAACTGATTGACACTGACAAGGAAAAGCATCTGGACTCAGACAAAGCCTGAAAGCAGTAACAACCACACCTGCCAACACCAACTTGCCTTCAAAATGCTTGTGATCCTAAGCTTTTACAGAAGGTGATCCAAATACTTTCCAACATCACAGAAAAAGTCATAGAGTAATTTAGGTTGGAGAGGATCTTTGGAAACCATCTGGCCCAACGCCATGCTCATTGCAGGGCTAACTTTGAAGTGACATTAGGATGATTGTCATTCCCCAGAAGAAGCCTTAGTAAAAACCCATGTGGAAAGGAGACAAATTGTGGCAGAATTGATAAAAAAAATAGCTGATCAAGACTGAAACAATATACAAAAGTTTTGAACTATTCTTGTACTTAATCCTGGATTAACCAATTATTGAATGCTCCAGACCCTGGCGACTTATTCCTTATTGGAAGGAATTACTGTAAATGCAAAAAGTAATTTACTCTACTACAGGGAGTAGTTTAGTATCTGAAATGCTCCCCACCCTGGTTTGCTCAGAGTGACTTTTTCTTTCTGGCAGCTGCCCGCATGCCAAATGCCTTCCCAATAACTGTCAGCATCCTGCCTGCACGTCGGCTGGGCGCCAGCTGCCGGGGAGGTGAAGGGGGACATTATTCATCTGGGACACCAGCAAACCCTGAGGGGAGAAGCAGGCCTCCAAGCAGCTGTTTAGCAGCAGGAGCTGAGGTGGAAGTAACTGAGAATAAATGCATAAATCATCACACTCCACTGTCTCTTCTCTTTTGTACTTCCGGCTAAAAGAAAAATTAAAAAAAAAAATTGAGGACAGGGACAGACAGGTGAAGTTCTGTATTAGTGAAAAAACAATGATAGATCATCCCCCATACGGGGATAATTTCTCAGTTTATAAATGTTTACTAGAGGTGTTAAATTGCTTCATATGTAACTGCAGCTTGCCAGGGTATATACCCTGTTAGACACCTCGCCCCAGCTCATTGTCTCTGCAGGGTATTTCAGTGAGGAAAGTGGTCATTTGGCACATTGGTTCCTTGCCTAAACTGAATTTTCAAAAGCTTACAGGCTGTTACACACACTTCTCCATTATATTTATGGATTGCAATGCCATTGATAGAAAAAATATTGCCCAAATGTTTCTCAGTGTTAAATACATAGCACATATTGTACTCCACCATGGGGCACTTTCTGCGAAACTTGGGAGAACCATGCGCTCAACATATTTTTCCATCTGGCTGCTAGAAACCTCTACTTTCCCTATCAGTTTCTGCCATTTTTTCTCCTATTTGCAACTTCACAGAAAATTGCAGAAATTTGGTTTAGAAGCAGCAAAACAACCAACCGACCGACCAACCAACCAACCAACATAACATCACCCCAACCCCAAAACAACAACAATAACTAGAAAAAGACATTTCAAAAAAGACTCTAATTAGGGTCAAGAATTAAATTTAAAAATACAGGAATTAGACAATAGCTGGAGTTTGTCTTTGGAACATGACAAGCTTCTTGGAACATGAGAAGCTGGACAATGACCTACTGCCTATCAATACTTCTTAAAGCAGTGTCCAGGAACAGCAGCTACTCCCATGACCTTCCTGAGCATTGTCCCTGTAGAAGAACTACAAGAAACCATCAATGCTTGGGAACAAATAGTCCTGGAGAGACAAGAAAACATGCTTCTAGCTATATGCAGCTACTGTGTGGTGAGCAAGCATGGCCTCTGTAGGATAGAAAACCTCCATGTCCCTTTCAGGCAGCTGCTTCTCAATGGACCTTTGGGGAGAGTGAACCTATTGGGACGGGAAAAATGCAGTGGGCAGAGGACAGTGTCCTAACTGGGCTTTAAAGAGTCTCGCATCCTGGAGCAGGCACATCTTTGTTAGTCAGACTGCACATCTCCTGGAGTCTGCAAGCTCTGAATGACAGGGACACACCTGTAAGCTGGCCAGTTTCTTCTCTACCTCTCCTATGTAAAAGGATTTGCCTCCTCATGCTGTGACCACACTGTAACTTGCAGTGTGAAAATATGCTTAAGGAAAAAAGCACTTTCAGGGATTTTGGGGGATGGTGATTCAACAGGCTGCTGTCCTGCTGTCACAGCACAGGGAATTGTAGAAGCACTGAATCAGCTGGAAGCAGCAGGAATGTCAGTGTTAACTACAGGAATGAATGGGCTTGTGTGGACAAACCGGAGAATTCACTGACCCCACCGCGGCTGTGAGTAGCAAGGGCACATCATCCAGGGTGAGCAGGGGAGACACACACCTTACACACACAGGACACATGCAGGCAAGGCCTGTAGGGCTAAACATCATTCCATGGCAGAGATCTTCCCCACAGCAAGGTTTTGTCCTGGGTGCTGTTCCTCTTTCCTTTGCTGCCATTTTGGACACCCCTCTACACTTGCCAGGGCCATTTCTCCTCGCAGGGTCCTCCCCACGTCAGACTCTGGGCATCTCCTGGTGCACCAGCTGTTGTCTGTGCTGTGGGCTTGCATGGAGCCTGCACACCACACTCTCAGTGGTATGGCCACCACTCTGATAGGTCCCACGCAAACAGGAAAATGTACTTTCTCTCCTGGATGATTGGCCCCAATGGCAAAAGAGGGAGCTCTACAGGGAGACAGGAGATGAAGCAGTCTGGTGCATTATTAATTTATATCCTTAAAGGTCTGAAATGCTCCCAAAGACATTAGTATTACCCAGGTAAAAGAGCTCTTGAGATTTTCAACATATCCCTGCCTTATATCTACTGGAATTAATAGCTGAAGTCTGTTGAAACCCAACAGTCAAGCATTTAATTGAACACAGAACCTGAGATCTTAGTTTAGGAGTCTAAATGTTGCTGCCAAAAACAGACACAGCCCAAATTTTCATTTCTACTTAGACACTTTTATAATATCCTGAAAGCATAAATGCATCTCAGAGTGGGTGCAGTGCCAACACTGACAGCCTCTTTACACTGCCAAAATATTGATATGAAGGGCCCTTCAGAGGAATGTGAAAATAAAAATCCCATCCCTCACATCTAACCCCAGGGAAGGTCTGCTGCCAAATTTTTCCAAGTAAGTGCTGGGGTAACAAGGACCAATGTATGGGAGATTCCCCACCCCACCAGTCCTGGCTGAACCCAACACCGCTCCTGGTGCCCAGCTCATCCCACCAGTGTCCTCAGTCAGGGCAAGGGTTACAGGGCACTGACAAAGAAAAGTGCTTGCTAGAGGCTGCACAAGATACTTCATGGCCAGCTCTCTGTCTGAAGGAAATGTGCTGAACAGGCTGATGGAGCCTTCACAAACCATGGTGGAACTGGCACAGAAAACACAGATGCAGTTTTTTAGATTTGTTAGATGATAGTGCTCCAGTAGCACTTTTCACTGACACTATCTCAAATCCTCCACCCCCTCCTACAGATGTGCAGAACGTAGTAACTAAAAAAGAGAAGCTGGAGACCCAGAACATTGTTACTGTAAAATTAAATTCTTGGAGCCACGCTTGTTTTAAAACTCAGGCAAGTTAAGTAATGCCTGGCTTCAGTTAGATTGTTTGCTAACTTACTTGTAGCTACTTATTTCAAGATGCACAGGCTAGGAGTCATGTATATGTCCATGTCTTTGCTTTCTGTAATTGCCAATAATATTTCTAAAGCATTTTGTTTACTTTTTTTTTTTTTTTTTAAATTTTCCTGAGGCAAAAGGGGTAAATGGAAGGCTTTAATGATTGCTATACCTTCTTCCTAGGGGATGTATCTTCCTGGTAAAAGAACCACAGTTTTTTCCTGGTGCAGTTCAAATCAGTTGACATGGGGTGTGAAAGAATGCCTTAACTCCAAGGTGTCAGAAAATACCAAGTGATCAGCAGAAAAAGACTGGTTTAAACTTTGCTTTACAGGTGGCATATGGTATTTCCACTTTAAAGAAAGAACTAGGAGACCTGCTCCAAAATGACAGAATTTAATAGGCTAATAAATTGTTAGATAGCTAATCAGTAAACATAATGTCAAATTGGAGAGGGCAGCCCATTGGTTGCTTAATATGAATATGAATATTAATTAATCCTGTTAAGAAATTTATTATTTCAGTTATTTAAATCTACTGGTCTGTAGTATATTCACTGTCTTTCCATGAAACTGCTACATTCTATTGCTCTCCCTTTGAAGAGGAATGTGAAGCAGGCAGGGCTCCTGCAGGGAGGAATCCCAAATGTGCTTGTTAGCAAGATGGTGTTGTATTTACCTCCTTATAAATTGTCAGTGGGATTTCCATGACTCTGGGTATTCAAGAAATATGATGAGTATTATATTTCACCATCTAGAAGCATTCTGACTTTTGACTGAATGTTTTGCTCAATAATTAACAGAGGCCAAATAAGTGATGGAAAAAAGATGACAGCAGCAGCAGGGTTGGTGCACACATGTAAGTTGAAGGTGTCTCCCTGTGGCTGGACACTCTGAAAGGTGTCTGTGGCCAGGCAGGACACAGCTGTGGATGGGATGGTGGGACTCGAAGGGAGTGGGAAGCAGCTGCACCCATGTGGATGGGTCAAGGTGCCTCTACACAGCTCAGTTCCACAATTTATTTTCTAAAGTGAAAAAGAGTTTTAATTTCTATACCTTCTAGAGTATTGGAGCGGATGTGGAAGTTGGCTGACCTGAGCTCTTAAACTCACTGAGCTGGGCACAACAGGGGCACATCAGCACAAGCTGTAAACAAATATTTGCTGGTTGCAAGGATTATGGCATGTAGCATATGCTATATAAATTGCATATCCAGACAAGTATATATTTACCAAATCTGCTTCCCACGACACACATGTGTCCTTAAACATGCAGGAATGAAAACAAACAAACAAAAAAAAACCTCTGAGCTAATGCCATTTAAAAACCCTCGTAATTCACATATAAATATCCATGCAAAAATGGTAGCTGGAATATCTGTGTGTTCACTGTGAGCAGAAACATGAATGCCATGCCCCAGACAGTTTTGTAAAATAAATTTTGTCTTCAGTTTCAGTTTAATAGCTCAAGATCTTTCTGCCAGATGTATAAATGGCTTTGGGAGGAAAGACACAGGAAGGAAAATGAAGATGTGATCAACCTAGGAAATGGTTCTTGGGAAACATTCCAGCACCATGAGCAAGTGAACACAGGAGTGCATTAGTGCTGCACACTGTCTGATGAGTGCTCCAGTGGCTGGTTCATGGGACATAATGCTTTGTTTCACTCAGAAACAGACATTTGTGGGACAGGAGAAAGCAAATGCATGTAACAGACACAGCTTTAAAGGTTTTTAGCAGAGGCTCGTGAAATTTTACCAAAGAACAAATGGAGACTTGTGGATGTACTAAGAGAGATGTCAAGACCTGAAATGAATTGATGGACCACAGTCATAGCTAATTGACAGTGACATGTTTTGCTTTGCACTGTTTGGACTGGAAATGAGATTTTGAGAAATTAAACTGAGGTGAGCATGCTCAAAATTACAGTTTTTCAGCTGTTCTAATAATCCTTTTCAAAAATATCACTGCATGCTACATTATGTGTCTCTACCTCTAACTTTGAACTAGTTGCAAACAGACAAAAGCATTGATTAAATATGTCAACAGTATAAAACTCAAAGATGCTGAATACACCAAAAAGTGCAAAGGAACTGTACAAAAAGAAGTAGGGTGGCTAGAAAAATTAATTTGGAACAGCAATGAGATTTCAACACAAACAGAGAAAAGCTATTGTATCAAAGATGAAATGTAGAGTTGTAATGACAGGAACACATAAAGATGAAGGATTGGGAATAATAGGGTGGAAAGCAATATTGGTGAAGATGTACATTGTCACCATCATACACAGATGTGACAATGTACACTATCCTTTACATAGAACTTGTGAAGATGCATCTAACATTAGCTTGAAATTGCTGTCACTCTGGTGCTTGAAAGAAGGGGAGCAATGCTTTTGGGAAGTGAATTGGATGTGTGATTGGAGAAGCATTGCTTGGGAAAAGAGTCTGCTTGCAATGACTGGAATTATGAAGTAATGCTAGTAGGACAGAAATCCCCATCAAACAGAGATAGGGATTACCTCTGAGATATACCACAGGGCAAGGCCAGAGCACTGGGAATCTCCCACAAAGAAAAGAGTGGTATTTCAGGAGCAAATCAGGCTACAAGCATCAGGATTGTACAATTACAGAATAGTTTGCATTGGAAGGGACCTTAAAGGTCATCTAGTTCCAACCCCCTTGCCATGAGCAGGGACACCTTCCACTAGACCAGGCTGCTCAAAGCACCATGCAACACTGAGCACTGCCAGCACTGAGCACTGCCACACCTTCTCTGGGCAGCCTGTGCCCGTGCCTCACCACCCCCACAGTAAAGGATATTTTCCTGGTATATAGCCTAAATCCACCCCCATTCAGTTTAAAGCTATTCCCCCTTGTCCTATCACTACATGCCCTTGCAAAACTCTCCTGTAGTACCCTTTAGGTACTTGAAGGTCCCATAAGGTCTCTCCTTCTCATCTATAGGCTGAACAACCCCAACTCTCAGCCTGTCTTCACAGGAGAGGTGTTTCAACCTCCTAATGGTTATCAAGACCCTCCTTCGGACTCGCTCTAACAGCTCCACATCCTTCTTACATTGGGTGCCCCAGAGCTGGATGCAGTGCTTCAGGTGGGAGGTCACCAGAACAGAGCAAATGGGCAGGATCCCCTCCCTTGCCCTGCTGGCCACGCTTCTTTGGAGGCAGCCCAGGGTGAAAGCTGCACAGCTTTCAGGGCTGTGAGAGCATAGTGCTGGCTTATGCCAAGCTTCTCATCCTCCAACACCCTCAAGTCCTTCTTCTCAGAGCTGCTCTTCATCTGGTCATCTGGGCTTAGTGGCTATTGCAAGGGCAGTCCACTGGGATCAGGGCCCAAGACAGGTAGGCTAATGAATTAGAGCCACTGTTTAAAATGAGGGCTAGTTGACAGAGAAGGAGAGAAAAATCAAGGGAGAAGAAGATCTGTTATCCCTTTTATTGGGAGTCTGGAGGCTAAGAAGAACCTGAGAAAGAGGCATTTGCTGTTGCATGAAGGGTCTAGACTGGAAACAATGACTGTATGGCATAATGTGCACCTGAGACCTGATACAAACCCACCAGAGTTTCACCACTTCCAAGAATCCTTGAAACTACCAGGACTGTGCTGCCCTGATTGAGATATTTGTCACCCCATGAGGCCAACCTGCTTGTCCCAACATTGATCCACAAAGCCCAGTTTTCAAGACCAGCTGGTGCTCCTCACCTGACCACCTTGGTGCCGTTCCTCATGACCTGCATGTCCACCATGCAGCCACCCATGACGTAAGCAGCCAGGTTCAACTCAGAGAATTCAGCCTGGAGTGGAGCAAAAGGACAAAATGTTACTCAA
>VXBC01010660.1:815004-825182 GCA_013399945.1 Ploceus nigricollis
TTTGTCCTCATGAACTCATGGAAAAAACTTGCCAATGGAGAACTGGTGCACCTGTAAAGGCTCAAAGGCCAGACGACAAATGAAAAAATAATTTCCAACTTTCCTTTTAAAATCCGCATCATTTTAAAGCAATGGCTGTGGACTGGTGACCCGGTGATGTAATGAGATTTCATGTCTGCAGCTCTGCGTAAACTTTTTAAAGCAACACCCTTACACAATCTTACATCATTGTAACTCCCAATTACAATGAAAAGAGGGGGAAAATTCCTATTGCCAAGAAATAAATTCTGCTTCAAACACAAACACACAGACATGCTCACAAGGAGGGATTGGCAGTGGTTCAGGTGACTGCCTGGGTTTTACTCATGAGATACTGCACTGTGTTGCCTTGGCCACAGCCACGCTTCTTCAGTGACCCTATCAGATCAGAGATAAGAAAACATTTACCCCTGAAAGGCACCTGCCTTTTATACATTTGAAAAATCTCAGGAGACCTAGGGAGAGAGGAGTCCGCCTTGGACAAACTCAGTAAGATCAGATGCTTTGGGCACCATCAAGGATCTCCCCAGTGGGTCATGGCAAGCTTGCTAGCTTACACATTAGCTCCAGAGGCTCTGTGGACTGAGGAGATGAAAGGATGTTTTTCCCACCTTTGTGTCTCCATATGCCTCAGAGATGTCCCACTCTGAAAGCAGAGTGTTGTCGAGCTGGACCTCCAGCTTTTGTGGCTGAGGAATGCATCATCTGATGTGAGCACCGGTGCAAGAAAGGGAAATTTTAGGTCTGTGTTTTCATGTTCTTTATGCTTTTCTTCCAAAATTTTTTTCTGTGATAGTTTGTAGTAAAGAGCTTAACACTCCTGTTTGCTGGGGGTGAAAAGAGGCAATCTTCATTCGATGAGGGGCACTTGCAGTCTGCCTAAGTTGGTCTGACAGGCGTTTCCCTGAGGCGGTCAGGCCAAACAAAGCTGTGCTCAGACACCTGACCTGCAAACAGGCCTGAGAACCCCCGAGCTGGTGAGTGCTTCATGCCAAACTGCCAGGACCAATTTCAGGCCCTGCTCATGTCAAGAGCCAGAAGAAAAGGAGAAATCCCCTTTGGCAACCATTGTCCAGGGAACACTGGCGAGGAGAGAGAAGAGAGAGGGTCTGGGGGATTCAGCTATCTCACTCCCAAAATGTCCAGATCTACAATCAGAGCTGAGGGACAATCCTGACCTTTGCTTGGCATTCACTTCTGCTTTAACAGACAAAGTTAAGGAATGCTGCTGCTTTCATGTAGCTGCTTTGTTCCATCCAACAGGCCACTGCTAGCCGGCTTTTGGAAGAAGGCTAAAACCTTCAGTCAGCAGAAATTGTTTCCTGTTGATTTTCCAGTGCTCCCTGTATTTTTAACTTTGTGGGTTTTGTAGTCCGATGACTTCCCTTGGCTGGGATTTCAGCTCTGAGATCATCTCCAGCCTGAATTTACCTTGCAGACAAAGAGGTCTTTGAAAGCAGCCCATGCAGATAGAGTGACAGGTAACTACGCATAAAACAGGAGAGCCCAGCTCCCCGTGGCCTTGCAGAGTCATTTGCATTAGGAATCATGGAACAGAAGGCGGCATTGCATTAGCCTGATGGTGTTTTATACTTTGCAGCAGTGCCAGTGGCTGCAAAAGCATTCAGGGCAAGAGCAAACCACGTGTGACAAACGTGACACAATCTGTCTTGAAGAATAATGTAATAAGACTGTGGGAGTAGAAATATTTCATACCTCTGTGAGGCTCAGATGTGAGATGATGCCCACAGCTACTTTGATCACAGTTTTGTCAAAAATGCCTCCTTCAGGTATTAAGAATTGGAAGACTCTCCAAATCATCTGGACTAGACCTTAAGGTACTCTCAGTTTCCATCAGTGTCCTCTGTGTGCTGGAGATCTTTTTGGTGAGCTATTTTAGAGTGTCTATTTCTGTTTCCTGATATTAAAACAGGAAGATATTGTCATTTTCAATCATGCAATAGTAGAAATGCCTGGCTTGGTAGCTATGCCTGTTAGTGATTTAGGGGAAGCACATGTTCAAGGTGTATTTTAAGCATTTTTCATAGAATAACAGAAAGCTGTGTCGGAAGGACTTCAAGACATCACGTAGTCTTTCCTCTTTCCTGAGGCATGACCAGCTCTGCCTCTGCCATTGTGTGCAGATACTACATAACTTTCTTCTGTCTTCCATAGATGAGGAACCTCCTCAGGCAGTCTGTACCTTAACAACAATGGAAAATTTTCCCAAATTCCAGTCTAAATCTCTCCCCTTACTTTTTAAGGCAGCAATTTTTTTAATGTCCATTACTTCTTTCTGCAGAACCCGAAGACTTGTTCCTCAAAGACTTGCCCTTCCTTTTTTTTTTTTTCAAGACAAAACTAGTCCCATTCTTGTAGGATTTTCTTGTAGGTGATGTTTTTCAGTGAATTGATCAGAGTTGTTGCTGTCACAGGGATTCTCTCTGGCACATCCACAACTTCCTCCATATGTAAAATTGCCAACCATATGCTTGAGTATGGATTTGTCATACATGCAGCAGTATGACTACTTTTTAACTCATATTCTGGCTGAGATCCACTGTAATCCTTGCACTGCTTTGTCTGGGCTGCTGGTTAGCCTGGTCCCTGCCATGGCTTAGGCTCTTGGGATGAGGAATTGCTACTGTATAATCAAATCTCATACATTCCTCTGTGGATTTTATGCCTTATTTTTTGGTGGATCTTCCAATATGTACAAGGAAAGGCCCACATCAGGCTGCATTCCTAAAGCAGCACATTTCACTACAACCACTACAAGGATCTCAAGGGGAAAGTAAGCAATCCCTAAATCCTGCACAGGCAGAAAGGTAGGCAGATAGTTTGGATGCCTATGGGAGGAGGGCTGAGGCTATGCAGGCATGCAGAATTAGCAATTACACATCCTCATTCCCTGTGTCTTTCCCTGAGATATTTTTCCTTGGGCAGGCACCCTGCTCCCCACCTGCCCCCAGAACCAGGATTGCTCTCTGGGAGGAAAGAATGGAGAGAGTCCATCTGTGATGTGAATACTGCTTTGTGGCTCTAAGAGCAGCTTCCACAAGTGCTCTTCACAAGTGCTGAAGCTGGGATGCATTCTCCTAGGCTAGAGACAATGCTGGTGCTGAACATCCACGTGCCTTTACCTGTGAGAACACTTTTTGGTGCATCGGTTCTGATGGCACTCAGAATTGTCCTTTGAGTTTTCATTTCAGAAGTTATGTGACTACCTGAAAATTTGATGTTTAAAAAAAGCACATTCCTAAATATTTTGATCCCAAGAAATGGCTCAAAACCATGAACTCTGTAAACTTCCGAAAGCCAATGAAAATTAAAAAAAAAAAAAAGAAGATAGTATTCATTTAAGAAAATAATGATTTTAGAGTAATTCTTGCTAGTTCTCCCTTTATTCATGGTTTCTGAATGCTTGCGTGTGGCAAGCTGTGAGAACTCCTTTGCTGTTCTTGAACTGCTTTCTGGCGTTCAGTCGGAAAAAAACCCAAACCCTAAACATATAATGAATAAAAATTATACCGTTGTTTGACAAGAGGCTAGTTTTCCTTTCATCACACACACAGACCTGTCAGACTCTGCCTTTTGAAAGGACCATTTTACACCACACATGAAAATACCTCTTTAGGGCGGGAAGTACAATGGAGCTGGAATTCATGATTTGTATTACAATTATCTTCTGTGACTGCCAAGTACAACTTTTTCCTGACAATGCTGCCAATGGAGTCATAATCTATACCACAAGACTTTTCCAGAAGCATGTACATAGGAGTTCACTGAATAATCATTCCCTGAAAATAAACTGAACAGTGGGAACAAGTGAATGAGCTGTGCAAGAAAAATGCGTGTCAGACGGACAGACGGACCCACCTCGTCACAGCAGGAAATGGTGGGAAGGAGAAGGGTGAACAAACATCAGGCATAAAAATGTAGATGGACCTTTGGGCTTCATGACTCCCCTTTCACACTTTTCACCCCACTGCACCATCAACTAGCCATTAGATGTCTCTGAACATATTAAAATTCCTTTGGGAAATACCTGCAGGAAAGGTACCCTGAAGGTGGTGGATTCTCTCTAAGAGGTGCTGCTTGCTCTTGCCTGCTGTGTCCCCCATTGGTGCATGCAGGACACAGGACTGGAAAAGCCCATCAGAGCCATAGGGTTTAACCCCTTGCTATGCTTGGCACCCTGTCCTTAAACCCTTACTTGCACCAAGGCGTTTACTGAAAGCACTCATGTCTCTTTTGTCCTCTCTTATGGCAGGAGAAACAAACTCAACTCCTCCAGTCTCCTCTCATAAGCCAGATCTCCATGGCCATCCCAGTGACCCTGCTCTGCACATCTCCTGCTTGGCAGACATCACTCTTCCAGACAGGTGTCAAGTGTCCCCCTCATCTGCCCCACCCCCAGGGTCATGGTCTGTCTGATGGCTCTGTGGCTGTCCAGGTCTCAGCCCCATCTCTCTCACCCTTGTCCGTGGGTGTGCTGGGGATATATGGCCACGAGGCATTCCCCTGGGGCATGGGGCATGTTTCATGCCCAAGGAGACCCCACACAAGGTATGTTATCATCCAGATGAAAAATCCCAGAAATCCTTAGAGCATGCAAGGTTTAGTTTTCTCTGGGACAGCACAGAGGGGGTGGGGAAGGAGGTGCTGAATTAGTTTCTCTCTAATGAAGGAAAACAACTGACAGAGCATAAGGCCTATGGTATAATTCCTCCTCTTCCTCAGTATACCGTGGTTCCTAATGCCTCCTGTCCTCTGGCTAATGAAGAACTGAGGAGATAAAAGCAAGACTTTTTTTTTGTGAGAGACTAAAAGCAATGTGGTTCACTCCTGTGGCACTTAAAGGTTCTTCTTTAAGTTCAACTTTTAGAGACATTTATTCAAACTTATGCTTTTCATTTCTAAAAGAACTTTTTTAGTATTTGTATTTCTAGAGAAAAGAACTGGAGATGCACACACTGCAGTTCTGAAAGCTAGAAATCACCAGACAAGTAAAAGCAACAATGTGGATCAAAATCTAAGCAGCTTATTTTTAGCATAAAATAGAGATAGTATTTTTAGACTCAGCTGTTCTCTTAAAGCTTAGAGCTTTACCCACACTGAGTAAATCTTAAACCATCAGGGTTTTAATCAGAATAGGTCAAACAGATTTTCACTTTTGGATCAGTGTTTCAATCAGTCTCATGAACGGCTATCATTGCTACAGAAGTGGAAAAATACCCAAACAAGAAAAATGTAATCCAAACTGCCTCCAAAGAAAAAGGGGCCATGACTCAGGAGAGTGCTTGAACTGATTTACACCACCAAAGCCTTTCACCTCCCTGCCTGCAGCCAGCAGGAAGAAGGCAATGGCACTGCTTGTCTGGTTTCACTAAATGGCGGACAATAATAAATCCTTCAGCCTTTAAAGCATATTATAAATACGGTTTCAGTGTTCCACTGAAGATCAGAAGAGAAGAAACAAAGGTGGAAACAAAGTCAGGCTTCACGTTAATTTTAATGAATGACAGGAGAGTGGTGTACACACCACAGTGTCCCTGCCAGCTCTCTCCTCATCCACTGGCACCAGGTGATGCCCACAGTAATCCCTGAATCTTCATGGGGACAATGGATGTGACAAATTAGGGCCTGGGGTTGCTATCAAGGTGTGCAATTCACTCAGTGCCAAAGAACCAGAAAACCTTATTTGAGAGTCCATGAAACCTATTTTCAGACAAGCTGAGACTTGCAGAAGCAGCTCCCTGAGCAACAGGATGGGATTTAACAGCCTCTTCCCTGTGTATTACCCAGTGTCTAACATGAACTGGGTTCACCTCTTGCAGAAACTTAGTATCTCCAAACATCTGCCTGTTTCTCAAATTCAGCTGAAGTGAGCCAATGCGTTCCACAGAGCTGGGTGTGGGGGACAGAGCAGGACAGCATGATCACATATGTCCTGCATTCCTCAGAGGAGGGGGGAGGCAGCCTGGAGAGCTGGTAGGGGTGTACCACCAGATTAGATAACTGACTTCCCGCTGCTGAGAGAGGGAGAGACACTGCTGCTTGCAGCACTCCTGCTCCATTACAAATAATTGATGTCACGGCTTTCAAAAAATATCACCTACTGTCCTGTTCTGCTTTCCCCACAGATTGCTAAAATGGCTTGCTTAGAAAGAATTAAAATGTAACAGAGATGGATAAAGAGAAGGAGAAAAAGTTCAAACAAACTACTGAACATCCTGGAAAAATAAGGCAGTGTCTTTTTCCCACTGTGGTTTTCCAAGAGTATTTAACATTTGGCTATTTCCTTTCATTGCTTTCTGCCATTCAAACTTCTTTGTTATTTAGCTTTTCAGATCAAAAGTGGTTTTTCTCCTATAAAATCTAAAAAAAGCTCCTAAGGCAAACTGCATTTCTGGCTGAGTTAATAATGTGTGGTTATCTGAAACAGGATCAAATGGAAAAATGAAAAACTAAATGAACTTACTGAGCAGACCAAATGGTTCAATAGGTGCCTAAGAGTCAAACTCTCTGATGGAGAGTTTATTCAGAACTGAACAGCCAGGTTAAGGCTTGTGCACCATGGCACAGTCTGTGTGCCATTCAGGGGAGAGTTACAGGAGTGAAGACTGGTAAGCTGGGAACTCACAGAGAAAGATGTGGACCGTGATGATGAACACAGTTATTTTCTTTTCTTTTTTTTTTTTTTTTCTCTTTCATAAGAAAACTGTGGAAGAACATTCATTTTTCAGGTAGAGAGGGTCAGCATTCAGCTTCAGGGGACCTGTTCCCATAGCAGTTTAGGCTCCTGGACTGCTTGAGGTAGAGGTGAAGTTAGGAAGGCTCCAAATAAATAGGGTAGGAGCAAGGAGTGAAAATTAACTATCAAGAAATACTGAGCAAGGATGGATGGACAAAATAAGAAGGGAAGAAAAAGCCAGAGTCTGAAGGAAGCAGTGCCTCTCTTGACCTTAACAATATGCAAGAGGGGCCTGGGGTCGGATTCAAGGACTGCCCTTGACAATGCAGCCTCTGTGTTTCCCTGGAGAGATAGCGATCCAGCTCGGAAAAGTCATCATCCCTTCTCCTTCTGAGGTCTGCAGGAGTCAAGAGCAGCTCCCTGCCCACTAAATGGAGGCTGGGCTGCCTGATCTGAGTGGCAGGGAGGGGAAAAGTGGAAATAGCCAGGATCCTTGTTTTGCACTCCTCAACTCTCCTACCCACTGGGGGCTTCATTCCCTTGGGCAATGCTGCAGTCACTATGTGGGCATTTAATGAAAGCTGCAGGGGCTTAGCCATGGTCCTGACCAGCAAAATTGCATTATGGTCTTTGTTTGGAGCCATTTGTTGCCTCATCTAGAACATGGGTATTCAGCCTATGGGAAGGATTTCAAGAGGTAAACTGGGAAAGTGTCCCTACAAGAGTCTGTGGGGACATATGATAAGCTACCTTGTGCAGGTGACAAGGGTCACAGCTTGATCCCCCAGCAGGGATCAGGAGTCCACTCCCGACCTTCTGCACTCACCAAACATTTGAAGGCAGTTCCTTTATAAGGACTTCAAGTGCAATAACATCTGAGGAGAAGGATTATGAAGGGAAAGGCAGAGACTGGAGGTTTAGGAAAGAATTAACAGGCCATTTTGAAGAGTACCAAGTCTAGCTTTGAAGCCGAACCTGCTTTGAATGATGGAGAGGGTTGGATCAAAGGCTTGAAGGGAAAACCTAAATTATTTGGTTTCATGCTTCTAAGTGAGTAGCATGATTTGTAAATTTTAAAATTTTTCCTATTCTCTTTTAGGATAATTGCTAAGGCAGACAACAAAATAAAGACTTTGATAAGGAAATGCCAGGAAGAATTATTCTTGCTAATACCACCCAGACTGACAAGTGTGATATCAATAAAAAAGAAAATCTGTCCCAGACACAGTTTGATCAGAACATGTCTGCTCATGAACAGTCATAGACAACAGGACAGGACTCCTTTGAAAAGAAAAGAAACACCTTTTCAAGGGCAATGGGTCCTGAGAAAGTCTTCAAAACCACTGCATTAATAATCTGTACACACACACGATGCAGAATGAACAGCCTTATAAAAACAGAAACTATCAGGTCATTCAAACAACATTCAGCAGCTTTCTTTACCCACCCAAACATTTTTATAGTCCTAATGAGTATAAAACAAGCATATGATTCCTTCAGGATCACCTTCTTATCTCTACATCTCTCTCTTCTTATGCCTGCTTTCAAGTTGGGTGCCTGCAGATGGTTATTATTAATAATAATTTCTTTTTTGGCAACAGCATCCAGTCTCAGTCCATATGGGACCTTTTTTGACAGACACTCCACAAACACACAGAGCAGGGGACAGACCCCAACATGAAGAGGCTTCAACTGAAATGAATATCTGTTGCCAAGGCTAACAGGGAAACAGAACATGTCCAGTGCCCAGTGGACACATAAAAAACCAGGCTCTGAACCTCATTACTGTTCCTGGGACAGATTACCTCTCCCTAGCTGTGTCCACATGCATTCCTTAGAGAGAAATTCACTTGACACTGACCTGTTCCACTCGGATATCAAATTCTCCATTCACCTTCTTCCCCTGGAAATATTTGGCCCTGCAGAAGAAACAAGAGAGACAAACATGGTTAAATAAGACTTTTTGCTTTCATTACATACAATTTTACTTCTGCATTTCCCTTTTTTGCTGAAGAATTTCTATCCAGGTCACAGCATGTTTTTCTAATTCCTATCTTCTTTTACCTTTCTGTTCTCCAGAAGAAACCTGCCAAGCCAGATGAAAACCACATTGGAAAGTTCCTTCAAGGCTTTTTACTTTTTCATTTAATTTTCTAACTGAAAACCAAATGTTCTCCTAATCTTTTCCAGGGAACAACTCTAATCAGCGATTCCTTGCTATATCTCATTTAATACTCAATCTTTATTCTGTAAAAGGAGAACAACATATGGCACAGCATCAGGAACTTCTTCTGATGTTGAGCAAGGAGCTTTATCATCACAGCTGAAGTACTTGTGAAGCCTGTTCTCATGCTCTCTCACTCAAGAGCTGCTTTCCTCTTCTGTTTATTTTTGCTATTGATTTAGGGAAATTGTATCTGCATCTCTACAGGGTCACTGATGAAAGATCTCTTCTCCTGAACTGAGAAACTGCCTTTGTTTTGGGATTGAACGCTGCTGTGAGAAGAATATACAGCTTCCACCACCTCTGTTCCTATCTCTCCACACTATGCAGACAACAAAGCACTTCTAGAAGGTTGTTTGTGAAAGGGGAAGGCTGACAGTAGTGCTGGAGAAGAAAACAGAGGAAAAAGACAGGCAGTTTTAGCTTTTTGTACTCATATTTGTGTATAATGCCCTTTCTATTGATTGGTCAGTGGGAAACTGCCAATATAAATTTCCCTGTGAATATTTCTCCCCAATTCTCCCTTTCACAAAACAAGCTTGACAGAAGAAAATATGAATTTATTTTGTCCTCCTGCCCTATAAACATTCAGAAGGCCATGTAGGCTCCAAAGGGCTCTTCTATTTGGAAAGCATTGAAAACAGTTTAGCCCTACAAGAGCTGTTTCCAGAGACAAAGTAACTCTGGGTTCTGTTTCCAATTGGCAAAGACAGGACAGAATAAAGAAGTAAAGGAAAATGAGGGGAAGCCGGCTTTGCTCCCTATTTTATAGTATAAGAAAAAAAACCAAAAAAAAAAAGCTGGCTCACATTTTTACTATGTGTCTATTTGTTCCAATAAAAAAAGGAGAGACAGTAGGAAGGCAATTTTCCCCGTGGCTGAATCACCCCAGCTTATA
Organism: Ploceus nigricollis; assembly: GCA_013399945.1. Classification (NCBI taxonomy): domain Eukaryota; kingdom Metazoa; phylum Chordata; class Aves; order Passeriformes; family Ploceidae; genus Ploceus; species Ploceus nigricollis. The sequence goes on from VXBC01010660.1 coordinate 824,863, forward strand.
GCTAAATGCTCCCCTCCCCCAGAAATGTGACGTGTAAATAAAAGAGTTGTTTTGTCATTCTGGCTCAAAATTAAGTAAAAATTGTTCATTATAATAGAAAAATACATTAAAAATTACAAAAGCCTTCTGCTTAATTCTAACAAGGACATCTGAATGCTGTATCACACTTCCCTTCCCAGACAGTCCATCCATCCACATGTAAGACTTCTGCATAGGTGAGGGACAATGTAGCAGCCAGGTGTAACCAAGACCAGGTGACTCGAACAACCCTGTTTTGTATAAAAAGCAGATCTCTGTCCATTTATCCTTCTTTTTTTTTT
>VXBC01010660.1:825224-1005517 GCA_013399945.1 Ploceus nigricollis
AACTCAGCAGACAAGCTAAGACATCATGCCTCTAACAATAAACAGGAACTCTAAATGCACTTAATAATTCCATTAAATTTCTGGAGGCATGGCTCAAGAGGGTCTGGCAACATTCCTCACTCTTAAACATTGGGGATATTGCTGGAACCAGTGACTTCTTAAAAACTGCAATAAGCTTTCAGAGGGCTCACAGGAACTGGTCTGAAATTTGAGGCGTACTATTCCCTGGTACAAGTTTGTTTTTATTCCCAGCATGCTCATAATATATATTCCTTACCCACATTCATGGAACACACTTCCTCCCTCTATGGCCTCTCCTCTTTGTTGACCAGCTGGCTGCAAACTCCTTGGTGATGCTTTGCTTCAGCTTGTAATGAAGTGTGATTGACCACAGTCCTCAGCCTGGTTCAGAGGCATCAAAGAGGCCTCCACTGCCTGGTCCAGGAAATTAGCCTCCACACGCTTACACAATCATCCTTCTCCTCTCTGTACTACGGGCTGGGCTTATGGGTGGTCACACAGAGGGTGCACCCAGCGTTAGGATGTAGCGCAAGGGATCTCAGCTGAGACACTGTGTGACCTCTCTGTCCTATCCCTCTTTCCACACAGGTTGTCTCATCCAGTGTCCCTAGAACTTTCCTTTAACAGTAAAATATATCACTTTCTTCCCAGGACAGTCCCCCAGGAAGCTTAACCTGCTCTGAGTGTCTCTGAAGACTACAGGTGCTAAACAATTTGCAGCCAAGTATTTTGCTCCGCTCATCATTTTTCACAGCCCAGGGTAAGAATAAAACATTTCTTACTGAAATATCTCTGAAATGGATGGAATCATGTTTTCAATTCTCACTTGGGGTTTTGGAGTCCCTGGGCAGTAGAGGCTATCACAATGAAATGAAAAATGGCCTTAGCATCCTCCTGGAGCCCCTCAAAATTTAAGCAAGCTGGACTCATTGCCGATGCTGTGGAAGTATCATACCTCTTGCAAGAGACTCTTTTGGTCAGTTCTGCACAATGTCTGAAATGGCTTGTGGTCCTCACAGTGGGCATGAGACAGAGGAAAGGAAGACCACACTGCCGTGGTGGGGATGCATGAGAAAGAGAGATGGATATTTCTGGCAGTCTCCTGGCTGTACAAGACATTTGTGGATGCTCTCTGCCCCAAAACCACCTGAACAAGTCTCTTCCAGACCTCTGTCTAGGACGTGACTGCTGCAGAGTTATCTAGGCAGCTTGTAGTGCAGCAGAGAAGCTGTGCCCAGAAGCTGTGCCAAGTCCAAAAACTTTCTGTGAATTTCGGAAGTGTCCCCACTCACCTTCAGCTCCCAGAGATGAGAGGAGCAGCTCATGGCCCCAAGTGGGCTCAATGTCCCCAGCTTGGGACACTGGGCAAGCCACTGGCCACACAGACCCACCGCCTCTCCCAGGCAGTCTGCAGCGCTGACCACTGCTTGGCTGCCACCCCTTTATTTCCAGCATGTCAGATGTTCAGCTCAGCAGAACACAGAGCTGTAATTTGGCTAGGCAGGGTGCAGATGGGCTGGTGCGGTTGCTGTGATCTCAGTGAATTAGCATGTAAACATGTTTTGACTGAAGAAAACTGCAGGGCCATGCTCAAGAGCAGTTCCTGGGTGGGATTTATAGAGCCAGGCAATCCATTTAAATGTGGCCCCATGGACTGGGAGGGAGGAAGCACCGTGATAAACAGACAAATGTCTACCCTGGCTTGCAGGAAAGAAGCTTGCCTTGAACCCCTCTCTCTTTCTGATTAAGAAGCTGCATGCTCTGGAAAAGGATGTATTTTCTGGGTGCAAAGGCATCAAACAAATCTAAGTTTTGCCTTCTGCCCCAGCTCTGACATGATTACAGGGATATAAGAAACCCAATGCCTCTTCTTATGAAGTAATCTGGAAGGGATGTAAGTTTATTTTGTAGAGATATTCTTTATACCAGCCCCAGTCTGCCTCAATTACCATGGCTGGAGGAAGAATATACAACAATTTTCTGTCAGATATGGAGTGTACCTTTACCAGCAGTAGGGAATAATAAATGATCATTTCACCTCCCATTACCTACCTCAGGATAATTCACAGATTTTCAGATCTTCCTAGGAGAGACCTCAGTGGAACTGATACAGCAAATATTGGAATGCTGTATTGGAAACTGGGAAGCCATTCTTCAGATGAACTAATAAGCCTGAGCCCAAATCCCCTATGATGTGAGTGAACTCTGACTCACGTCTCTATCACTGTTCAACAGAGGCCTTGAGCTACAAACTCAAGAGCTGGCTTGTACCTTCAATCCAGAAATGGGCTCTCCTCACTGACAGAATGCAAAAGGACACTGGCATATTGTAATGGCAAATTCCTCCAAATCCTCTGACTGGGCTTGTGCCTCTGGATCAAGACACAACAAGCAGAGAAAGCCAAGCCAAACCTTGCATGGAAACCACTTCTTATCTAGAGCAGGAAGCAGCCTTTCCTATGCTGTGGAGGGGCCAGAGCAAAACACAATGAAGAGAGAAATGCATGGGACTCTCGGGGAGAGGTGGGCAAGGGAGCGGGTGGAAGAAAGAAGGAGAGAAATGGTAAGAAGAGACTCGGGTAAACAAACCAAAAGGCATCCATGGGTAAATGCTGGAATTATCTGAATTATTTCCCTGGTATCACATTACACATATTTCTCTTGAACTCTTGGGAAAATAAGGCACGTAATTTCTTTCTGCATAATCTAGGAAAAGGCGAGGCTGAAGCCCCCTGGTTTGGGTGTGGGGGCACCTCAGGGAGGGTGGGGAGGTGGTGAGCCACTGTATAAAATCCCCATGTCAAAGGGCCTGGGGGCCCAAGTGATGCACAAGGCACTCACTGTATGTCCGCATTGTCTCCTTCATAAAAGGGGCTGGGACTGGGAAAAAGGAGGCAGTTTCCAGGATACTGGCCAGCAGCTGCTGGAATGCCCCGACCCCCCCAGCCCCTACACGCTATAAGGGCAGCAGGGAGGGGAAGGGGGAGGAGAGATGCATTTGTGCCCTTTTTTTTTTTCAAGGGTGAAAATAAGGAAGGTTTTCCTTTCAGGAGCCAGTTCTCACCCGCTCCACCTCTTTTCCCCACTTCAGAAATTCTTAGCCGTACATAGTAAGGAATTTTGAGGTGGTCAACTCCTGACTGCCCAGGGCATAGGGATGGGAAAAATCACTCCATAAATGCTGAGGTCTGCATATTGCTGGAGCTTTTGTCCACATCTACTTTGGCCCAGAGACCTTTATGCAGTGTTCAGCTGTGAGATGGACTGGTTGGTATTTATTACTCTGCAAGAGCACCTTGGGGCAAGGGGTGAGGGTGTCAGAAGGGCGAATAAGAGCGATGGATGCGTGCTTTGACACCTCAGAAAACAAGGTTTGAATTAAAAGTTAGATGGACCAGAGGCAAGTGCAGAAAGAAAAGTTATTCACATTGTACATACCGACAGGGAAGGACCAATGAGTAAATCTCAGGTTTGCGGTGGGTCAAAAGGTAACCCTAAACACACTGATACTTTGCCAGGAGCTCCATAGAAGTTTCAGCTCCATCCCTGGGGCATGGCAGTGCTGTGACCAGCCCTGCTCCTCCCTGGGGCAAGATCACCTTGTTCCTGGTGCTGTCACCACCTGACTTGCTGTGGCCACCGAAGAGAGAGCCAGCTCCGCAGTGCTGCAGGTGTGTCCTTGGTGTCCTCAGTCGGGCTGTGGGAACAGACTTCTTTTGTTGCCTTCTGGGAAGAACCACAAAACCCCGCGCACTCTGGTTACTGTAAAACCACCCCCAAAACATTATTAGTTATGGGATCACATCAAGGGAAGGAACGCCTCGCCCGAAGGGGGTTGTGCTGGGCTCTGATGGCAGGATGGGTTCGGGTTTTTTTGGATAAAGGAAGTCCTTCTGGTGAGGTCCTTGATGAGATCTGAGGTCCCAGCCTACAGGGCTGGGAGGATTTTCTGGGCTTGACTGCCAATGGCAAGGGAAGTGTTGGGGCAGCAAGGGAGAAGGGTTTTTAAAATCTTCTTTTGTGAGTCCTCCCTTTCTGAAGGCCTGTTTTCCGGGGAGACCTGGCTTGGCGAGTCACCAGCACTTCAACGATCGCAGACACAACCATTCAGGCCACTCGCTCTATTCAAGGAATTGTGGAGTCCCACACAATAGTGGCCTCCCAGCATCTTCCTGTGCCACCTCCTGCTCATCAAACAGGGGTAATCAAAGCCATCCCCCCACCAAGAGAAGAAGCACTAGTTAGTGCAGCACTATTGCTTTTGGGCACAGCTTTTTATGCTTCTCCGAGCTGTCAGAATAGGAAGGACACTTTGCTGTAGGTCTGGTCCCCCACCCAGGCTGTGCTGTGGTCACATTCCTCCTGCCCACAAAGAGCTGGGGGTAGGAGGGTAGGGGGCGGAGGTGGGGTACTGCATTAAGTACAACATGAGGCAGCTATTTGATTTTGTGTATTATCAAAATAGTGCATTGCTGGAACATTTCCACACTGCTAAATCTAAATAATATGGCCTGGAACTGTTTGCAAGGGGTATCATTTTTTGTTGAGGATTTTGCAATATTTTTTTCCAGCCTACTTCAGTTCTCCTTGAATTTGAGGAGCAGTAGAACTGGCCTAACTTGGAACAACCCTGGGGCAGGGCTATGGACTTTCAGGCAGAAGAAATCTGGCTCACAAACCTTGAGAAATGTATCTGAGGGTTGGGTTTGTTGGATGGTTTTTTTTTTATATGTACAGGACTAGGCAGGACATTCTGAGGTTAAATTCTATGCATTTATAGGAACTCTGGTAAAGTAATTAAGGACCCAGATTTGACTTGCATTAGCATAGTTATAGCCTGGTGGGGAATGTTTTCCATATTCCTTGTGTCTATTTTTGTAACGATACTAATCCTTTACATTTCTGTATCACCTTTCATTTAGGGGGACTAGATCCCAAGATACTTTACATATGCAGGACAAAAATACAGACAGACATGATGGTGCTATACCTAAAACAGATTGAAAAGTGATGTGATAAATGCAATTTCTTGAAAACTTTTGACAGCCTTGTCTCCTTTTCACCCCTATGTCTGTATGCTAGGGAATACAGAAACTCTCCATGCTGCTCCCAGGCGTGCATGTGCACAAACACACACACTCATTTAACACAAACTTGCCTCCACTTTCTGCTTTCCACTCCTCAAAAAGAGGAATTTGGCAGTGTTGGAAGTGTAGGAACCAAAGTATTTGGTCCTGCATAGACAAAGCTAAATGATGAAAATATAAGGGCTTTTTAACCAGATTTGTGAAAATGTGAATTTTATGTGTAAGTTTTATCAAATTATTGCTACATTGTTGCACAGAACTTGTGAAACATTAAAAGCTCACCACTGTGTAAAAAAAACTTATTCATAAGAATCTATTGTTAGTGACCACCATGTTACATGATTTGGGACTTTCTTATCAGGAAATATAGACAAAAGTTTGCAATTTTACCAGCAAATTCCTAAGTTCAAGCTTAAACTCCAAAACTTCTCATTATGTTTAAATGAGTTAGGTACAGGAATATTCCTCTTAATAGGAGCCTTAGTATATCACCTTCAGCCTACTGAAAGCATGAAATGACTCATGACACTCATTGAATATTTTTAAAGGGAATTCCTTGGAAAAAAAACAGTATTTAGGAACTCCCATGTTACCAAAATTCAGTATTAGACTGTTATTATTCACAATCAAATTTTTAGGCAAATGGCATATTTAGGGCTCAATATTTTTATGTTTTGGAAGTAAAAATCATTTTCTTTTCAAAAGAAGTTGATTATTTCCTTTGACCAGTATAAAACAGTAATCCTGTCAAATCAGTCCATAATTAGACCTGAATCATGACGATATTGTTATACAAAGAACCATTTCAAATGATTTAAGAGGATTTAATTCAGTGCTAATCACAGTTTCTCTCTTCCTTGATCTTAAAATTTTTGGAGACAGTATGTTCAGGCAGATTTGGCTGCAAATTAAAGAGGAGATAAAACAATGCAATTTTTATATCCTCTGTGACTTATTTTTTGGTGAAGCATTTCACAATACTCATGTATATAATACTCACAGTACTCAACTGCTGCACACAGGGCACTTGTATTTTGGGCAAGGCAGCAAACACAGCACTGTGAGCTCTGGAAACAGCCTGAAATGTGGACAAAACACCCCAATGGCTTTGAAAAGCCACATGAGCTGTTTCACAAATGTAACTTAGATATCCAGCAAATGCAAAAAGAACAACTTTGTTATGCTGTCTGGTCCAGAAAGCAATGCTTTTAGCATGTGTGGCTAATAGGAGCCTTAGCTGTGCTTGATTACTTCCCCTATAAGCTGTTTAAACATGAGGCATTAGGCTGGAAAGCTGAGCACTTTCACAGAGGATGGGGGTTAATAATTCACAGTGCAAAATCCTGTTTGATCTGCTGAGAAATTCAATCCAGCTAGAGCATAATTTTGCTTAATAGCATGGTGGGCAAGGAGGTTGCCAGAGGTGGGATGCTTCCCTCCTGGCTGAGGTCAGGCTGCTGGAGCTGCCAGCACCTGGAGTTCTGCTGCCTCCCTTCCTCGTGGTCTGCTCCCTTTTGCTGCGTGTTTAACACACGCACGTGTATTCATGTCTGAGCTCCATTTTCTCTGGCAGCTGCTGTAGGTGAGTTGTGGATGTGTTTTTGGAAGTCTCCCAAGGCCCAGATACTCCCAGCCCACCAGAAGGAGCCTCATTCTCCCCAGCTGAGGAATGTGCCAATAATGAGAGAAGAGAAGCCAAGCTTTTCCCTGGTGTGTTGAAGCACAGGTACACTCACTGCTGGGCTGAGGGCTGACTGTCAAAGCCAAGAGCACAAGGGAGCTGTATAGGTAGGATTTTCCTCTCGTGCACATCCCACACATGGCAATTCACTGCGTGCTTCCTTGCAACGTCTAGAGCTGCGCCTCTGAGGAGAATGGAAAATTTGTCAAAATGTTGCCACTTTAACAGAAAGCTGGGTGAGTTCCCTTGTTCTTAATAGAATGTACCTTTCTTTTACTGCTGCTAATGCAGAAAGCAGCTGATCATATTTTGTGGGACTCACATTGTTTTTATAGTACTTTGCCTCTGGAATAAACCAGAGCATATTGCATGTCAAGAACAGCAAGGATTTTATGCTCTTGGAAGACAGGCCATGGATTCCCATGGATGCTCTTTCTTTCCTTCAGGCCTCTGAAAGAAATTGAGTGCTGTACTGTGCCATCAGAGACATAGTAGCTCCTCAAAAATAGAAAGGATTGTCATTTGTCTCTTTAAAGTGCATTCAACATTCACTTGCCTATTTGGGTTGTTAAAGCCTTTCGTCAAGCACTTGTGCAACACCTCATCCTAACCCACAACTGCAGCCTTTGCTGTAATACAAACAGTGATGATAAATTAATGTCTGGCTTGGCAATATTGCTACAGTCTCCAATTCTGAGAAAGTGTTTTCATTTAGAGAAGAGAAATCAAATGGCAGATTCCACTGTCTCTCACCCTTCCTGTCCGTGAACAAGCTGGTCCTTGTTGTAAACCTTGTGTAACTTGCTCTGGGGGAGGAGGCACTGTGGAAGCCCCTCACCCTTGAAACATTCATAGCATGTCAGTACTTATTTATTGGGGATTTCTTTAGTTAGCTATTTCGAAAGGAGAAGGAAAGTTTCTTGAAAACCAAATACGAAGGTATCACAAGTAGAAAGGCCAGAGCAGGCAGAGGTGAAACGCACTACAAACATGATGCTCTTTCCAAACCTAGAATGACCAGCACAGAAGTAACAATGTGCTGTTGTTCACCTTCCAAAGTCTGGGACTGTTTCCGTGCATGATGCAGAGGGGATAGTCAGAATCCCTGGATAATCAGCTTCGTCAGCTGGGCTCTCACAGGGCAAACACTGCTTCCTGAGACTGCTCAGCCTGAACTCACATAACACCCTGGCTGAGACTAAGAAGGTGACTGGCATTGCTCAGAAGTACCTTACCAAAAATAAACATCCACAGAGCCATGGAGCCACTGCTCTTCAGTGCTGCTCTCAAGGCCTCACTGAGTTTCCTGGAGACACAAAAATCAACCAGGAGGAAGCACTCTTGGCCCACTGGAATGGATGCATTGCTATGCTCTCTCAGAAAGGACCAGCCTTTAAGCTGGGGAAGTTTCCAGGCATATATTTCAGTCCATGCTACAAAGAGCCATGGCAGGCAAGGGTTAGTCATATTCTTTCCTTGTTTTTCATGTCATACATACATCAGGGTATGATCATGAATTCATACACTAATTTTGTTCAGTGTCCTCATAGCCTTAGAGAAAGTAAAGGCAGGGAGCCTTTGCAAGCAGCATTTGATACCTGCAAACTTGTAGGTTGAGTCAGAGAGCTGGGATAAGTGAAAGGGATATCCCATCATTCCTAGAAATGTCTAAGTTATAGACAGCAGAGGGATAGCCAAGACAGCAGGATGTGAGGAGTGCTTAGAGGAGTGGAAGAGTGAGGACAGCATGGGTAGCCTTGCTTAAAGGAAGGTATACTTCCTTTTTATATATCCCAGCTGCTGCTCCCTCAGCAAGCTCAGCTCACAGACCACAAAGTCTGCATGACAGAACAGCAGCTGGGAGATATAAAGGCAGGGATTCAAATGAAGTGTGTGTATTTTAAAACATGAAAACACTGCAGCAGGGCCCAACCCCTCCTTGTCTTTTGCCCTGCCCTGACTACCCCAGCACCATTAATCTCAAGGAAAAACTAGATTGGCCTTTGAGCTAGGGCTTTCCTTTCTGATTACAGTGTTTGGACTACACAGTGCCGGCTAAGCCCCAGATGCTGGAGCATCACAGGCACGCCCATTCCCAGACGGAGGATGCCGTGTTAAGGGACTGCCACCTGGCAGCATCTCCAAGGAACTGCAAAAACACTTCGCAGAGACAGAGGTTAGTGAGCATCAGCCTGCAGGAGACTCGTGGTGCACCCAGGAAAGAGAGATCAGGTCTGGTTGAGCCAGACTGGTGTTGCTGACTGATGGAGCTGCCGTTGAGGGGCTGCTGCTGTGATGAGAAACACTAGGCCAGGGAAACATTCATGATGACAACCTTATCAGGGACTTTCCTACTCACTGAAGAAGTTGTTCTTCCTTTGAGAAAAATCCCACTGTTTTCCCTCTCTTACTTCAAGTTGGCTGAAGATGCCTGGCCTAGTTGTATTCAATCATGGTCTCTTTTTAGGTAAGAGCTAAGCTTTTGATTTGTGAAGATACATCTAAAAAGGTAGGTCTCACCTTGTCCCTACTCTTCTAGTTGAACAGAGAAGACCAAATGTAACTACTGCACTGAAGAGTGGTGTGGGACGAACAGAAAAATAAACCCAGTAACCCAACTTCTTTCATTTTGAATTCTTCAATATTGCCCCCTTACCCGGCTACTCTTTCCTTCTTTGGTCTTGCGACAAGCTGGCAGATGAAACAAGAGCATCTTCTCAACATATTCTCTGGATATTTCCCCCAGATAAGACTCTCAGACAGGTTGCCTTGAGCTTTCTAAACCAGATGAATTTGAAAAGGAGCATACAAATGGCAGGAAGTAATTTCTGTAACATTTCAGGAGACTTCAATTGGGAACACTTTGGAACATTTGCTGTGCTACCCAATATCATAGGAAACAAACTTCCAAACTTTTGTTTGTAAAGAGACCTGCATGAACAAGACAAATCTGAGGCTTAGCTGAGCCTGAGATCCTTTTGCCAATAGTTGCTGCTTTGCTTAGAAGGTGAAGGGCCCTTGACAGGTAGTACGAAGTTTGGTTATCTTTTCATAATTCATGTATAAATTTGCATGCAGAGAAAAGCTCAAGAGAGATAGACAGCTGGAGAGATTGAGCCACTTTTAATTTTTAGTGTCAGCACAGTGGATTAAGGTCCTGAATGACATCATTAACACACCTTCAGCTGTGACTTCGTAGTTTCATTGCTGGATATGACATCTTAGCTAAGCCTGCTGAGCCAAGAACGCCCTATGTATATTCATATATCAAGGCTGTGAGGAAGTTGGTCATTGAATACCAAATGAACATTTTTTACCAAGAAAGTTATGAAAAATCCCACTTGCTATTCACACAAGTTGTCTGACAGACACCAACCAGGGGCCAGAGCTGGTTACCCAGATGTGCACCCCTGCAGATTATCCGTGATTCCCAGATCCCTGAGAACAGGGAGCTGAATTCCGTGGGGGATCACGGGTGACTTACCAGTCCGTGTGCGCGTCATCGATCACCAGGAGGATCTTGGGTTTCTGTGCCACGGGAGGTGCGGGGCCGGCCGAGTGGTCCATCAGCCCCGCAGCCGCCTGCGTGGTTTGCTTCATGGCGCTGGAGAGGGAGCTGAAGATGCTGCTGCCGGTAGAGGAGGAGTGCGAGGGCTGGGGTGGCTGCAGGTGCTTTCTCTCTGTGGCAGGGGACACCGGAGAGCTCGTGGAGCTGTCGGGGCGCTGCAAGTCCATCATGTAGCCATTGGGCAGATTTGCCACGAAGCTACTGTCTGAGAGACGCCGCCGGAGGAAATTCATCGTTGCAGTGTTGTGGGAAAACTTCCTCAGCAAGAGCAAGGCTGAACAGTGCTGTTACCAGTCCTGGAGGATGTCTGTGTCCGTGTGGGTACCTCCTTAAAGTCCAGGCAGGCAGGCTTTACCCCTTGAAATTGTGCTGGAGATATATGCCTAATTTTGTCAGCTATATTTTCTTTCTCTCCTGTGGGAACAGAATCAAAGACATATATGTGAGATACATACTGTGAGACTGAGTTAAGTAACCCCCTTTTGGTCTCTTAGACAGGTACCTTCATCAACAAGAGAAGAAAGGACTGCTGGTTGCTATGCAGTATTCCACACTGCTACAGTCAAACAATTAGGACAAAATATTTGTCACCATTCTCATCCCCACACGTTTTCTGGTCAGTAGAGACCAGCCTGCACTAGCTTATCTTCTATCGCTGTGGAGAAAGAAAAAATTACTCTGATAAATGTTAATTTTTAAATGAGAGGCACTTATTTTTGGTATCTTGTGTGTTGAAAATTACAGAATAACCAGCAAATAATCCAAATGGATATAAAGTTGTATCATCTTTGGTAGGCTTGTGAGCAAGATTCTAAATGCAAGGAACAAATGTCCAAAATTCAAATAGGATGTAAACAACAAATAGCAAAAAATTCCCAAATGCATTTTGATCAAGTTCAGTGACAGAAATCACACTTTTCTGCCCCTCCTCCTCTCTGCACTCACTCTGAGCCAGGTCCTCGCTGGTGGTTGGTTGGTAGATACTAGCAGGCTATCTGAATTTTAGAAATTCACTTGTAGGAATTTTGCAGGTACTCAAAACTAGAAACCTGGCTGTCTAATCTTCACAGAGTTTTTTCTTCTCTCATTGGTGTTTTTGGTTTGTTTGGTTTGTTTGTTTTGTTTTAAAGAGAATTTATTCTGCTCATCTCTTCAAGTGAGAAAATGAACATGGTGAAATAAAAGTATTTGACTCTTCTCCCTTGACTATGACTTTGTTTTTACTCAGAATACTAAGTATTTCAGCAATTAAATAATCTCACAGTTTAAAAAAAATTTCACCTCTAGGCACACCTCAGAAGACAGACTTCCAAAGAAATTTCCTGAGAAATTTTTATCTGCTAAGATGGCCTTTGAGTCTTTGTTGGTGAGATTTAGGGGAAAAACAAGAGAAAATGATTACTGGTAAAAGACATAAGTTTTTCAAGACATACCTATTTGCAGCAACAAAAATGAGTGTTATCCCATACATCAACTGAGATGAGTCTCATGCATCCGTGGTATCATTGTTTAAATTATGCCTAACCCCCTTTAAGTCTCTTTGAATGACCCCCTGCAAATACTGGAGCTGCTTGCCTTCACCTGGTTTGGTCTCCCTTACTGCTCACCTTCTTGTCCCAAACTCTGATTGCCTCCTGATGGCAGAAAATTGTCTTTTCCCAGTTGTCCAAGAGAACTAACTAAATGTGAATCTCCCTCCTGGAGCTGTGGGTGAGAGCTCATGGAGCAACCAAACAGCTTTCTTAAAGTAAGCTTTCATTTATTTTCACCTACAGGGATTTACAAAGCTTTACAGACAAAGGAGTCAGACCTGTCCATGTCCGTATCTCTTGTAGCCCCCAAACCCTTAGAGGGGCTCAGATGAGCCTACCTGGAAGTAAGCAAGCTACAAAAAGTCCCTTGGCATGTCCCCAAATCTCGTTATCTGTCACCACCCCAAATCTGTGGGCATAGGATCCACCTGGAGCAGAGGGCTCCCTCCTGGAGCTGCTGACACTGGCTTATTAGAATAATTTTTCTTTTGATTTCTAAGTCCTGGCAGTGCAAGTCCTCTGACTTTGCTGGAGCCTGGAGGTAGTCTTTCCCAGGGAATGGCTCAGGAAATCTTTAATGACTTCCTGCCACATTCACAGTCGATAATGTATCTCGGGGTATTGTGCTGACTTCCCGCCTGGTCCTGGTGCACCCGGTGACTGCAGACACACACCAGGGAGCACTTCAGTAGCACTGCCTGCAGCAATTGTTCCAAAAAGCAGGTAATGGAGAGGACCCATTAATTGTGAGCTAGCTACTCACCCCATATACTCACCCACACAATACTCGTCCTGCTGCAGGAATGGTGAGTGCCAGCACTGAGCTATCCACTGTTACCTGTCCAGAACGACCTGGGTGGAACAGCTTACAAAGGCTTTGGGGGATTTATATACCACAGACTGGGAAAAAATGTGCTGTGCTGTCCTCTGCTCAGGAGCCTGTGCTTTCTGCTTGCATAACACAAATAAGAAAAATCCCTTCCCTTGAGTGACAATCCATTTTGTCACCAATAGGTGCAGTCCTGGTTAAAGAGGTGCATCCAGAGATCTGCCTACTGTCAGAAGGGCTCCAAATGAGTACCCCATTACCGTGTACAGCTATCAGGCATGCTCTCTTCTAGGGCCCTGGTGTTAACTGGCAAGACATGGGGCATACATTCGATACTGGTCTTGGGAGAAGCACCTGCAGCACAAGTTTCCTGCTCTTTGCACGACTTGCACAACATCACAGAGCTGCTGGCTCCTGCTGTGGCAGCTCTCAGCCACGGGAGGGAACCTGCCCCCAGCCATACAGGCTGGACAAGGCTCTTGTCACAAGCCAGTGTCCTTGGGACAGGGCCCATAAGGACTTGCATTTTTGTGTGCTTCTTCCCCTCTGCCGGGTGTTTGCATAGCTGTTTCCTCCCCTGAGAGATCTGCACTCTCCAAATGAACATGGGGAACTTGCAAAGCATCAGCAAGTAAATAAATGGGCAAACGTCTCTGCTGGGCCCTGCAGTGAGGGAAGAACAGCATGGAGGCTTATGACCTAGGGTGTCCCAAAGCTGGGTAGGGCCAGAGTATTCCATGAGGTGCATGGAAGGCACACAGTTTTCCTCTGCAACAGGGCTTCCCAAATTGTGCCCAGTGCTCGCACTAAACAATTGATCATACTTAATGCAAGGCCATGACCACTCTCCTCCTTGGACCCTTTTAAACAGGAACATTTGCAGTGACCTGTCATTTTTTTCCACCAGGGGTTTCATAGTGGGAGTTGTTGCCCAGAAGATGCTGGGAGCTGGCAAAATTGTCTTGTCTAGAGAGTTTGGGACATTGTACTTAGCCTGGCCTTTCCCTCTGCTGGTTGGCACAGCCTCCACTATCTGCTAAGACTGGGCTGCATGCCGCTGGCTGGGGGAGTAAGGAGAGGAAGCCTAAGCATGGATGTCACAGAGAAATCTCCCTCTGGCAAAGCACAGAGGTTAAAATCAATGGATGACACTGCTGCAGCAGAGAGCAACGCCTGGCTCCACTCTGGGGTTCCTGTCAGGAACCTCAACTTTGGGCATCTCAGAGTCATGGTCCTCCTCTCATTACATACAATTTTCTAATGATCTGGGTAATGTATTTAAAATAGATTTTATCTTTTTTTTTTCTTTAGGCTTCACTGTATCCATTTGTCAATTGCAATTAATGCCACCACAGAGGAGATCTTCTCTGCAATGGGAGCAGTGCAAACTGCCAGGAGTTTTCTGCCAGCAGTTTACACTGCTTTGATTGCTGGAAAACCTCATAGTCTGCTTTTGCATCACTCACACTTACTGTTATTTAACTTTCAGAAGTAGGTGTTTTCATACAGGCATAGGATAAGTAGGTTAGGACCTCATTTTCCTGCTGCTTGAAACCCTCTGTGGACTTCCTGAGGGCTCAGCCTGTCAGGCCAAATCTGGCTCTGTAGCTCTTACGCAGCACAGCGTCCACCCAGTGCATGCACAGATCTGACTCTGGCAAGTGAGCAGGGCTGCAATTTTAACAAATGCAGGAGCCTACACCTCCATCAGAAGCAAGACAGATCTGCTGAGTGTTTTTTTGTCACTCCAGAGCCACAGGCAGGAGAGCTGCTGGCTCTACACCATCAAGTCGTACGTTCCCTGTGTACACCAGTCTTCCTATGGCTCACACGGAGACACATCCCCTACTTAATGCTGTGCCAGGCACAAGCTTGCCTGCAGGAAGGGAGCTCCCTGCACAGCTGGAAATACAGCCCATGGGCTGCTTCCAGACCAAGCAACAGCTCCTGTGGAGTTCCTCAAGTTGCAAGACAAGCAGCTGCTTCTCACCAAGCAGGAGTCATCTGCTGCTGAGTGAAACAGCTGCTCCTGAAAGCTGGCTGGGAAAAGAGCATCTGGGCCATGGAGCTGCAGGCTGGGGATCTGGTCTATACTTCAGGGTGGGGAAATAATAACTGAGGCACAGGAGAATGAATGATTCCTGAGGAAAGAGAGCAGGCAAGAGAGATGGGAAGAGGAGCAAGAGGAGCAGAAGGAGGATGAGAAGGCACAAGTAGAAAGGGAGGAAGCAAGCAAGAATAGGCTTAACCAGCAGACAATGCAGGAACACACAGAAATCCCAACAATGTGAGCACCGTCAGGGAATCAGAAGGGAACAATGTGAGCAACTAAATGAGGCAAGAAGAAAGTCAATTAAAGCTGACCTTGAAAATAAAAGCCAAGAGGATGGCACTGTCAGCCCCTTACTAACACGCAGCTAAACTTCCTGGCTGATATTTTTGGAAGAGCAAGGGAGGATATGCAATCTACTCACTCAGCACACTGACAGCAGCCAAGCACCTACCTGCTTTCTCTCAAGGATATACTCCATGGAGATGCAAGTTATCTCAGAAAACCTGTTGACATGTGTTAGAAAACAAGAACAGAATGTTCACTTAAACCTCTTGTTGGGTTATTTTCTGACGCACAGCAGTGTCCGGAGGGAACCCAGCTCAGCTGGCTGATAGCTGTTACCCATGCTTAGCTTTCCCCTGAGCTTGTTATCTCATGCTGTCAGGTAAAGAACTGACACAACCACACCAACCTGCATCTGATTACTGCTCTTGACAGAGCAACGCTGGGGGAGCAGGATGAAAAAACACTGCAGAGGGATTATCCTCCCACCTCACCGTTAGGGACTGCACTCTTCTTTCTGCCCCATGGTGGGTGGGAAGGTGAGGGGATGCTCCTCACCTGGCAACAACCATTGACTTTGACCCCTCACATCCATTTTGCAGATCATCTTCAGCACACATTCAAGTCTTAATACATTCCCATGGACCTTTCTGCCTTCAGGCATACTGACATTATGTGGGAGTCAATCTCTGTGGAGGGACAGCCGTGTTAGGAAACTCAAAATCCAGCTGGATGCCTTTCCACACACAGTATATTTTTTAAAACTGTATTTTCCACATTTCTAGTGTATTTCAAAAAGAGGAAAGCAAGAGGTTATTTATTATTGTCAAGCTTTCAGTGTTTCACCCTGAATGGTTTCAGCATCCCAAGCTTGGCCTAACTTGGCATTTCTTGGGAAGAACTGAAAGCACAATAAAACAAATTGTTCTAAAATCAATTAGAATTTTTGTTGGATTTTTATTTCATTTGCCACAGTCCTGGGCTCAAGAGGTTTACATGTTTAAACATTTCTTGGCATTTTTCAGCAACAGCTGAAATTCCGTAGATCAGGAAATTACAACAATATGGATAAGAAAAGGGAAAGGAAAAGGATACCCCACCAAATACTCCACGTTTTGTAAACCTGAAGCACATACAAAAAGCATAAGAGTTGGAAAGACTGTATGCCAGCCCAAAGAACAGAGGGAAGCAGAGTTTCCATGTTGGTTTTCAGTTTGCAGAGAGCTTTCCCAAACACCAGCTACAGAATACAGCTCTAATGTAGACACTGGTTTAAATTTTCCAGAGTGTGTAAAACTACAGCACAAATTCCACTGACACCAGCAGAGCCATATGGTGTCTTTTGAGGCAGTCCAAGAAGTCAGAAACCTGCAGCTGGAGGGGATGCCAGGGCAGGGGAGCAGAAAGAGCTATCAGGACAATAATCCTACCTGGAGCCTGAGTCTCCTGCTATGTGTTAGACAGCAGCTCACCAGAATCAGAGAATGGCCCAGGCTGGAAGGAAACCTAAGGATCATCTAGTTCCACTCATCCTTCTGTGGATTTTCACAAGTCAGTCTCATGCATTTGATTTCTCTGCTCAAACAGAGAGATTGTCAGAGATGACAGGATGTCTCTCTGTCAGAAGCGAATCATTCCACAATGTTCAATGTGCTTCCCTAAGCCACAGAAGCATATAAAGGTGCAATGATTCCATTGTCTTATTGCTGCATTCCTGTAAATGTTAAAAAAAATCCTCTCTGCCTGCTTGGGTGTCTATTTAACTGGAAGTCTAGGTTTCACAAATCTTATCTGTATTTTCCTTTTGCAAAGCTGCCAGAGCTTTCTACGTAGCAGTTTCATGGTGGGGGGCTGCCTTATCTCCTGAAGATAGTGGGGGTATGAACATCAAACCAAGTGCAAATGGGACCACCTCCCAAAAGCTACACCCTCTTTCACACAGCAAATGAGTAAGTCTGCTTCCTCTTTTGCCTATTATTTCATAATGGCAAGTGAGGAAAGGAAGATAGGGAAAAACAATCTGAAGTGAAAAAATGCCTCTGTAAGATCATCAGACTTTCAAGTAGATTGCAAAGGAAGATGACTAAAGCCATGAACAATAGTGAAAAACTTTCTAGCAAAAATAAATCTGAATATTATGACAATACTCTCTGGCTTGAATATCCCCCAAGAACAAATTACGACGTGCTACTTCTTGGAAACAATATATTATTTCATCATTTTAGTCTCACTTTGGTAATCCTGTTGGCACCTAATGGCTGCGGTGTTGTCTCAGTGGTAATATCCTCTTGTCAATGAGCTTATGGAGGCCTTTTGTGGCCTGTCTGTTCAGCATCAATAATTGCTTATCAGCAAAGCCAGACCTAGCACAACTGGAGCAGGCAGTGTGTCTAATCCTTGAATGCCACAGAGTCATCTCCATCTCAAAGTCAGTTGAGTTTGCATTCTGGCTCTATTTCTTATTTCCCAGGAGTGCTGTGGTCATTCCTACCCCAAGCAATAGCGACACTAATGCTTCCATTAAGGCTGATAGTTACACACATGCCAAAGTGGCTCCTCATGGTGATAGTAAAGGAAAGCAGGAGACAGTGGTACAAACCAGAGAACTTGTGGAGATAAATGCTCGGCATATTAAGTGGATGAAATCGTAAGAAGGAAGTAAGCAGGGCTTGGAAGGTCCTGTCTTTTTCCTTCCCAGTCTTGGATCTGATGCAGTTCATGTCGTGTGTTGTGAGATATGCTTCAAGTTTACAGCAGCAACCATGCAAGTCCTGATTTCATGGTGATAAGAGTGAAAGTGGCACCAGACACGCCATTAATAGAGCAGGGATTTCCTTCAGCTGAGAGGCGTGCTGCTTTGAAGAGTGCTGATCTGAATAAAATCAAGAAGCTGGGTGTATTTAATATGTAGGGCCTGCCAATATGCATTAGGGCTCATGCAGATAAGAGGTGCCTCAGGGACTGACAACTCACAGGGTCTCAGAGGAAACTGCAGCAGCTTGCCCAGTGCTAATGGGGCTCATGTCTTGATTGTGATCACTTCTTCATTCCTGTGCCATTTTCTTTCTACTCTATTTCAGTTCTGCCACAATAAACTGGTTATTCAAAATGCTTGTAAACAAAATATTTCATTACCATAAAGTGAACTAGATATGTTGTAGGGAAAAAAGTGCTATAGGCTGTGAAACAGGAAGAAACAATTAACTAAGAGATTATAATATACATCAAATAGATAACTATTGGTTAACTGATAGTGATAAGAAGGATTTTCTGTTTGGAGCACAAACTGTATTACTTTTGATATGTTTATAAGACAAAAATCTATTGCATATTTCCAAATAAAAAAATCCTCAACCACAGCTCCATAATTCTTGCATCTATGCTTCTGATTCATTTTAACCTGCCACAAAAACTCAATTTCTTTCCCAAATGTTCGATGCTTCTAGAGGTTAAAAAGTCTTCCTTCAAATATTTGAAGTCCTCCAAACTATCTGCAGTACTAACATATTCCATCTAAGCTTTGCTGCCATTCGCATCTGCCTCATTTCTTTCTCTTGCATCATTCCAGGCATGAGCATATTCCAGTTTCCCAGATTTTCCCCATATGGCAAGGAACCCCTTATCGTATACTTGAGATTTACTTCAGCTGATGGTGTGAACAGCAGATACCTGGAGAAATAAAATCTGCAATTTGCCTTTGTGTAGTTCCTTTGCTTTCTAACCATATGTGCCCATCTTATGTAGCAATACAAAGACTAAGCCAAGAATTGGAGCACGCTTACTGATTTATTTTGATGATGGAAGAGAAAGACAATGTTTTATTGCATTCTGGGCAAGATTTGTGACGCAACTGTAAGACAGTTTGATGCCAATTCTTTCATGTGATGTAGAAGAGGTGGGAGATTAACTGGCTGGACTATTCCTGCCAAAGAGACACAGAAAATGAGGATTGGTAGACCCTCAACTGGAGCACCGCAGGCATTGTCTCAAACTCTGTGACAGCCAACCCAAACCATGCTGAGCATTTGTGGGAGATGTTTTTCTTCACTTTTTTACATCTTTAGTATTGATCACATGGAGACACATGAAAAGATGTGTGGGTTTGTGGAGCATGTCCCTTTCGCTCCCACCATGTACCCACACACTTCTCACCCCAGCAAGGGCACATTCCCCTATCCCAGAGCTGAACTGAGCACCCCAGTCTTTGTGACATTGCCAGTGCCTGCTTCCCTGTTGCAACCTCAAAAAAATGCATAAGATCCTGCTCTAGCATGGCTGCAGGTTGGAGAGATGCAAGCCAAACATATTTGTGGTACCAGCAGAAGCCTCTGCAGGACAGTCGGGGTAGGTGTTTAACTCCCTTACACTAAAGAATCTGGACAGGTTTTGAAGGCCATTTATGAATTTATGCTGTCTCTGTAGGGCCACTGTGTTGATAAAGAGTTGCATCACCAGAGGTGCACTGCTAAGATTAGAAAATAGCTTTTAAAAAGCTAGTGATAAGTTTTACCACTACCTTATTTCACTCTCTTTTATCTGGCTGTCTTCTCTCCCAGTTCCTGCCTGCTCTCCTATCCGTCTTTGTACTCATGCTGGATGGTGTAGGAGCCCTCCACAACTGGCTCCAAACATAAGACACTATGTTTAGACAAAAAGCATCAGAACATACAATACATGAGCGTGGGAACTGGATTAGATTCTGGACCCAGGCAAAGTTCTGAGAGATCAGGCTAGTGGGCTGTGCCCAGAGATGGAAATAAAGCACAATGTGATTTTAACAGACTTCTGCTATCAGCTTAGGGAAAGGTCACGCAGCGTCAGTGCCTTGGTTTCCCATTTAAGAAGACAAGCTTGATTTTGCAGAGATCTTGCAAGGGTCAGCTCCTACACCTCCATGCTGCACCTCTGAGCCAAGCACAGGCAGCTTCAAGAGCTCTGCTTCCCCTGCTGATCAATAGCTGAATTACAAAGCTTTTAAGAGTTACAAGAGTGGCCAGCCTTATTTAAGAAACCAACCACCAAACCTTTCAAGACCTGGAGAGTATATAGCCACCATGAGTGGGGGAAAAAACGAAAAAGCTTTCTTGGAGGAAAAAGTGGCACTTAGAACCATTTTGTAACAGGGAACACAAAGGATGGATCTGCACAGCTATTTTAGGTTCTCCTGCTGTACTTTGAGAAGTTCTGTCTCAAGGAAAAGAGAGAAGGAAAGGGAAGAGGGGAAGAGGAGCATGTAGCAGCTCTGCAGCTGGACAGCCCCGGCAGGCGCTGTGAGAGGAACTCAAGGCACAGGCACTGATGTGAGCCCTTGCTGGGTGCACACACAAGTATGGTGTCAACTACTGCTCACGGAGAGCATGAGCATTGCAGCAGGCAGAACAGAAATGGGGACATCCTACAAACCTCACAGAGAAGTTATCTGAGAGCCACTCTGGAGCCTCCCTTTCCACATCTGTGTCCTGACTAGCAGGACAGGTAAGCAGTCACTACTTGTGTACACTTGTACAGTGATATAGGTAATGATAGAAGCAGCATTGCAAAGTATTCCTATTCCTCTCTGGGGCAATCTGTATTTTTCAGAGCTAAGTAGTGCTGTCCCACATGACTGAAGCTTCCAGACAATAGCCACTTTTACTCTGGATATGCATTTACAAAACAAAAAGATGTGCCCAAGAGTAGACTGCAGTATCAGCTGAAGAATCCAAACCAAACTCCACAGAGTTCTGAGTAACAGCTGGAGAGTTACCTTGTTCTGCTGGGTTTATTTCCAGCTCTTGCCCAGACAGAGTGCCTGTGCTCTCAGGATCATTAAGGCCAGAAAGTTTGAAACTTCCTGGCCAACTGTTAACAAATGCCTTTCTTTGTCATCACTACAGAGGCACAGAACTGGTTAAAAAACCAAACCAAACCACAAACCCCAGAGTGTAACTTCATAGCTTCAAGATTTCCATGGCTGGCATGGATGGCCAGATGTTAAATAAGGCAGGCTGAGGAAGTGTGCTTATTTCTGCGGCTTTGCAGAGGCACTCACCCTGGACTCCTCCTGTTCAGATGATAAGCCAAAATCTGCCTGTGCCTGTGCATATCCAGTGTCTACCAAAGGTTTGACCTGAAGAGCAGAGCTGATATTCCTGCATGTTGCAGTACAGCAGTCAGTTCACTAAAACACACAAAACATTACACTTTATTTCAAGACTGCACGCAAAGGAAAACCAGTCTTTGGGTTTTTGTGGATCAAAAGACCTGTTCCTTTCTCTATTTTTTTCTAAAGGACTTTAAGCAAGTCACTAACTATATAAATAAAGCATTGAAAGGTTAAATTGGGTCACATTTTAGAGAGACTGATCTCTGCAGTGATACAAATACAGATTGCAGAGGTGTTCAATAATATACAACGTAAGTACAGCAACTCTTTAAAAATAAATCTACCTGAAAAACATATTACTTGTTAACATGGAAGGATATACAGAGTTCTCAGCTCAAATGAGTACTATTAATGTCAGTGGAGCCGAGTTTCAGAGCTGATTACTGCAAAAACTCTTGTTGATGCCCAGAAGATGATAATGTGTAAGAAATTAGTGTATGGATGATCTTTTATAAATAAGCCAGGTTAGACACAAGGAGTTCTGTCTCCTTTTTTATCTACCTCAGTGCAAAACCAGTAACCAAACATGTCCCAGTGATGAGATTATAAAATCTGTTATTATCACTGAACTTCACCAAAGTATTGAATCCCCTTTTACATGTTGGCGGCAGGCCCTGCACATCCACGTGTATTTTCCTAAGAGTTGCCTGAGTGATCCTGGTTAAATCACTTCATATTGGAACACAAATGTAAAACCAGGACAAGAAAGGGCCATATTGTGAGCAAAAGTAATGTACACAGCATGATAACAAATATATAGAAGTCCTTCACTATCATCAGCTTAATCACTTGCTCTTGTCTCGCTTCAGCTCTCCATCATTAGTATCTCATTTCTGAAAGAGGATAATTGCTTTGGATCTCTTCAATTACCACTAAAGTACTGCAGAGCACTTGTAAAAATCAAATGAATTTGAAGACTAGGATCATTGAGCTTGTCCTCCCACTAGTGCAGCTTGTGTAGTTTCTCCTATCTCCTCCCATCACAAGTTTATAATTTCTGCTTGAAGAAACAACTCCAAGGCTAGTTTGTAAATACTCACCAGCTGGTCCAAACCAGTCCTGTAGCTAAGCCATAGTCCCTGCAGCAAGAGCAAAGCAACACCTCCCTGAAAGCCTGAGTGAAGAAAACAATGTTTTCTCCCAACTTCAGCAAGGATTGCGTGACCATATGATACCCCAATGAAAAGACACTTGCTTAAGCATCCCAGGAGAGCTCAGATGTTCATGCTGTAAACCAGAAGCTCTCTCTTGGGCAGCTAGATCTTGAGCAGCAGCTGCTGACAGCACAGGGCTAGGCAGTGCCTGGCAGCAGTCTTACCTGATTTTTTGGTTTGTGTTGCCCTGAAAATGGAATAAAAAATATTGCCAAGTGATGCAGGAGAGGGAAGCTGGTTTGTTATTTATTGCAGATGACTATTGAACAGGGCCCTGAGCAACCTGACCTAGTGTAAGGTGTCCCTGTCCGTGGTGGTGGGTGTTGGAATTAGGTGATCTTTAAGGTCTCTTTCAACCCAAGACATTCTATGATTCTCTTCTTATTTCACCTCCCCCATCAGCTGCTACCTCTGGCCATACCACAAAACAGGCAGGTGCTGTGCTTTCCTTAAAAAAATCAGTTTTTCTTACCTGCCCATTGCCTTTGTTGCCCTATCACTAAGCATGAAAACATGCACTTAGGAATTAAGACAACTAAAGAGTCTATTCATTCTTCACCACCTACTCTGTTCTTGAAAAATATACTGGTCTTACAGCATTGTGTGAGGTAACCAGCTATTGCTTCTATTAGCAGAACAGGGCATAAGGAAAAACTGTAGCAATGCTACTTATTTAACTGGAAACTATCTCAGAAAGCAGAAAGTCAATTCTTTCCCTTCTAGCTCAAGCAAAATTCTCATCAACTTCTAAGGGGTTCTCTTGGAAATGAAAAAACTTTGGAAGTTAGAAATGACCCCTCTCTCATCCTGATGATGGTGGAAGACTGATGGTCTTGCACAGCTGGCATGATTTTTGCAGGAGACACCAGCTGTCTGAGTTTGCCCTGGGTTACTAAAGGCACTGTCCTGCTCTGAGGGTCATGCCTGAGGAGGAGACAGTCTGGCCATGGGGCCCAGCAGAAGAAAGAGGGGGCACTTTCCTTCAAGAAAGAAGCATGACATGTAAAGCCAGAGGCCTGTGAACTGTGACCAAGAGTCAGAGACATCAAAGAATCTTCCCTGGAAAAGCCTGCCTGCACATTAATAGGAATTGTCAGCTCCAGCACTTGACAGGCTCCATCCTCTCCTATGCCTTGTATTTCTCAGTAGCTGGTGCCTTGAATGGCCTCAAGAAACTCTCATATGTGAAACTGCCCCTGTGGGGAACAGCGTGGGAAGCCCGGACTAGAAAGGCTCTGCTGAATTATTAAGGTTGCCCAAAGTGAACCAAGGTAACCTTCATGTGGATTCCTGTCAGCCTCTTTCAGTTTTATTATAAAGCAGCAACCCCCTGCCTCGCCTACTCCTCTCTCTCCTGCTAAAAGAAACTTCACAAGACTGCTGAAGTAAGAAAGTCTGCCCAAAAGATTAACTAAATATACACAGGCCTATTTTAGATAGAAGCATCAAGCTAAATACAGCAGCCTTGAGCTGCTGGAGGGAGAGCAGTGTTTCATCCAACCCCTCTTGCCAAAGTGCAATCAATGCTTTAGTGAACATACAGGGAAATACAGGCACTGAGTCTCATCTTTAAGCAGTAAATAAAAAAAACACTTTGGGGCTAAAAAAAGAATAAATGCTTCCTAGCTTGTCACATAATTTGGTTTTGTCAAGCCCACTTCAGAAAACAGCCATGCACCAAGTGTGTTTCCCTGCCCACACACTGTGTCCACAGCTCCTGGCAGCTGCCAGTGATGGGCACAGAGCATCAGAAGTGTGTGTGGTGACTCAGGGACAGAAACACAGGGTACCATCACCTCTGGCACCATGGGGTCATTCTTTATCCCAAATTTCCATTTTATTGTTCACTGCCGCACAGCAGTGGCTATAAAAAACTGCGCTGTGCTGGTAAGTTCAGTGAGAAAACTCCTGACTTTCTTTCTCCAAGAAGGATCTGTATTTTCTAGCATCGTCCTCTGAAGTTTATCAGCTTGCTCTGCAGAGTCAGGAAAAAGTATTTCTGCAGCCAAGAATGTCTTTGATATGTTCCTGGGCTGCAATGCACTACAGGGCTCTTCAGCCCTACTCTAATCCCAGCAAAGTACAGTTAAAAGTGGGGGGGAAAGATGATGGCATAACAGATATGTTCATTATGTTTTACAAAAGAAGACAACCACATAGGGCCAGAATACCCTATATTAAAAATAATGCACTTCATCTAAAAAAGGAGTGTTACTATCTTTTAAACGACAGATTTTAAGGGTCTGAATCATCTTGGAGCTGACTGTTCTGCTGCTATTGGTTTTGCTTTTCTAATACTGCTATGTAAATATCCTTGTGTTTGCTTATAAACTTAATTTAGTGCTGGTGAAAGCCTACCAGTCCTTCTAGATTAAAAATATTTTGCATTGGCTACATAAAAGATATGATGTAAGCATTTCTGGCTGGTTTTTTCCAGCAGGCTTGGAAGTCCTGAGTTGCAGAGGAGTGGGACTTTCTCCATTCACTTGGATGGGAACCAGTAAACTCCTTATTTGACTCCAAGTAATCTGAGTGGCTTTAGCTGTGGCTTTTATGAGCAACTGGTCAATGAGTATCTTTTCTTAAATATCTTTGTGATTTTAAAGGGCTAGAATCAGCAAGTTAAAATACTATTTCCTTCTTGTGCCATGGTCAACTAAATGTAACATTAAACTGTAAATTAAAACAAAGGGCTCAAGGTAGCATGCTTTTTAAACTCAAGGCAGCTCAGCAAACAGCCATTTCAAACCATGAAGAGCTGGCCGAAGACACTGTTTGCCATCTTATTAAAGGAGTTGGTATGTGTATGTTTGCTCCTGTGTATGAGAAGAAACCAAGAAGTCCCCCCTTTTTTCCCCCCCCCAACTAAAGTATACAGGGAAGGAGTGCTGGCTCTGGATCATGCTGAGAGCAGGAAATAAATCAGCCAAAACCCATAAAGCTTGGCAGAAACCAAAATTTCCTTCTTCCAAAAAAAGGCACACCCCTCTCTGTTACTTTGTCCAGCTTTTCACATGGCTTTTCAGTGCTACCTTTGTCCTACCTTCCTCCTTCTTCTAACACAGACTCTGATTTATTTTTCAGACACACAGGAATATAATGCTGTTTGCTTTCTTCAGGCTGGAGTATGATACAACACAGCAGCTCTCTGTCTTGTTCATATCCCAGTCTGATAGTTCAGAGCAAAATTTAACGTGCTTTTAAAAATGACTGTAGTTACTCTCTCAAAGTGATATGAAGGGGATACTCCCAGTTTCAGGAAATCTAGAAAAAGGGTCTTTCCTACTCCATCCAATTCACTTTTCCCCCCCTCCCTCCATGCCAGTCCCCCACAGACCATCCTGGGAAGCAGACAATCTTTTCTTCCCCTTGCTGTCACTGTGATGGCGATTCAGCCCTTTGCAGGGGAGGGCTGCCACCAGGACAAAAGATTATTCCCACCCAAAGGCCACACCACAGACTCTTCCTCCTACTTTTCCAAGGCTGTGTCATTACTTTTACTCACTTTTATGAGTGGGGTCTAAATTACAAGCACATGCCCTGGGCCACCTTTCTTGTGACCAGTGTAATCTGCTAAGAGCAGCAGAGTCAAACTGCACCCTTGCTTTAGCATTTGATCTGCCCAGACATAGTAGAATTATTCCTCATTAAACAGACAAGAGATGAACGTCTGGAAGCTGATAGCCATTAATACAGGCATCGTTAGTTCTGCATAATCACTTCATTTTCCTTGATAACTGTATTATAAATATATATGAGTCTACAGTACTGGACTGGTAAGTGATCTGCTACAGTTGCTAATCAAATCTCTGTTATTTGTCGGCATTTAAAAAAGCTCCTTGACATTTTCAAATCTCTAGATGAGGTAGGAGATACCACAACAAATCACAAAGCATGGGAA
Source organism: Ploceus nigricollis (assembly GCA_013399945.1). Classification (NCBI taxonomy): domain Eukaryota; kingdom Metazoa; phylum Chordata; class Aves; order Passeriformes; family Ploceidae; genus Ploceus; species Ploceus nigricollis. The sequence goes on from VXBC01010660.1 coordinate 851,478, forward strand.
AAGTGAAGAATTATCCAGAATGGAGAGAGAGCATGGCTTCCCCACTGCTTAAACAGAATGGAAACCATTTTATCCCATAAATTAAAGGCCAATCTAGAAATTGGAAGATTTCCATTTGGTCTTACCAAGTCTACTTGAAAACTTATGATCCAGGGCTTTGTACACCTCTGGGGATGCAAATCAGCCAAAACCACAGAGGCCTGAAGTGAGAAGAACAGCACTGGAGTGAGCTAGAGGGAGGGATCCATGTGGCAGAGCAGTGACGTCGTTTGACACAAAATGCTCTTACAACAGCTCTGAAAATGCCCTGGGTGGTTTGTCTGACATTTTGAGTTAGTAGTTTCACCTACCAATAGATTAACAGATCAAGTTGCTGCAACTTTATCAGCTATTAATTGTGTCTGGGCCAGGACAGCTCTTTGTAATGCCCACCTGGGAATTCTAGACTTACTTACTTAGCTAGTAAAGAGACAGGAAAGGGATTTTTAGCCTAAAAACATCCCAAAAGAATTAAATATCGGGGTTGCTCTACTGCAAAACTTGACATTCTGGGGAATTTCCAGACCAACTAAAAACTGATCCTACACCCCTAAAGACTGAGCAGGACCCTCTGAGAGGAGAACACCACAGTGCAACACACGAGCCACTGTGCAATAAGAAACAAACACATTTATTTTTCTTTTTTTTTTTGCTTTTGTCTTTGTAATAAGGATAATACTGTTTTTTCTAGTTGGAAAATGCAATGTAAACTACATAAATAAAGTAGTTAACCTGAATATAATTAAAGCAAAAGTCCTTGTTGCAGAGTAGCTGTGCAAGTTAAGGGGCATTACAGTTCAGTCCTCTGGTGTAGAATTTGCAATACTGCAAATCTCATAAGAACACTTGGTCGCACATCCCAGGGCACCACCCCCTCACCCCCCCTAAAAAACCCAAGAAAAAAGTGGTACCCTTTCTGGGGGAGGAAGGATGATGTGGAGCACGCAGTGGCTGCTTTGTTCTAATTAGTGTTAACACCAACGAGGAGCACAAGTTTCGCATCCCATCACGCCTCTTGTTACTAGAGTACATAACCTCCTAACCTCCACCCAAGAAAATGATATCATTGCATGAATTAATCATCTGAGCAATTAATGGCAGAAAAGCGACCTCAGGTTTCCAGCACAGTGTCTGGCACCAGTGAACTGGCGATGACGTCAGCTTCCCTGGGAATACGCTGGCATTGTGCCCGTTCCTGAGCCTCCCTGTTGACTCTGAGGGCAGGAGCAAACAATGTAGGCACCCAACCGGCAGTAACTGCTGCAAGCCAGCACCGGGCTGCTGCTGCAGCGTCACAGGGATGCTTCTCCTGCCAAATCCCTGCGGGCATCTCCCAGGAAGGTGCGCTTCCCAAAACCAGCAAGAGCAGAGGACTTCTTCTGATGTGCAGAGAGAGGGACTCTCCAGGAGGAATGAGTATCTGCCCACTCTTTAGTAGGGAGAACCTCCTGCTCTGCACCTGGGAGCCATGCAGCCTTTTGTAGTGTGTGAATAAGCAAGTTATTTGACTATTCCTCTGTTTCTGGGGCAAAGAGAAAGAATTTTATTATACTGGGGAGTTTATTCTCAGATGGTCAGGATTGTTTTTTTCATTTCTTCACTCACTCTGCTGCTGCGTGTGCTTTGAAAGCTAGAGTCAAACACAACTATGACCATATGCCCTGAGTTAGATCCATTTATTAGTCAGCTATTGCTATTCCAGGTGAGATGAGGAGAGCCTGCCTCTATCCTACAAGAATCTGCAATGTTTCCTTTTTTTCCATCACCAAATACAAATACCCTCCGCAAGGTGGAACCTTTTCATACTTTTACCAAGTGAGTATTCCTTTGGTGTCACTTGGGGTGCATGCACAAGCTGTGAGACAGAGGGGGTCAGACTCAGCCCACCACTCAGAGAAGCACAACCCAGAAATGCCAGGAGATGTCATGGGCAGAGTGTAGACATGAGCAGGGAGGTGCTCTCTGATGGGGATATCAGTCATTTTCTAAACCTTCAGGCCATGTGAGAAAAACACAGAAAAGAAAGAAGCTTAGGTAGAGGAAAGCTGACCCCTGATGTAAGAAATTTGGTGTCAGGAAAGAAGAAGAACCTATTTGGGCAAAAGGGTTTGGATAATCCAAGATAAACCATTTTGTTGCTTCTCCCTATGGGGTTTTCTGCCTTACTTCTTTTTTGGAGGCAGCCTCTGGCTGCTGCTTTCTGAGCTAGCAGAAAAAGAACATCCCCTCCACACTCAACATAAGAATGAGTTTCCAACAGAGATGAGATATCCACAGGTGAGCAATGTCTTTGTCTCAGCAACACTTTCCTCTGGATCCCAGCTTGAAAAGAATGAGGTGGTGAGCCTCTGTGAGAAGCAGCTAAAAATTTTAGTGCCTTACACTGAGCTGTGACCCCTGCTTCAGTTAGTGACCGGAATAAGCGAACCCCAAATTCAGGAGAGCCTTGTCTTACATGCTTGCAAAGATGTAAGCTGAAGAAGTGTGATTGTAACATCATCACTGCAAACGACACTCGCTGTCTGCATGGCTTAATGCCACTTGCCACGTTTGTAATCCATCTTCCCCCACCTGCCCTGTCTGTTGAGCCGTCACTTGTTACCAGAGCAAAGGCAGCGAAACAAAAGGAAGGGCAGAGGCTAATTTGCTTGATGTGCTCCTGTTCTTCCAGACGATGTCAATTTATGGGCTCTAACCTGATCCTCAGAGATGCTCATATTTGCATGATTAAAAGGGAAATAACAAATCTGTGGAAGCAACTCAATAAGCTACCACTTCAGCAGCAGGCACAGCAGGCAGGATGGTTTGAGTTTCCCTAACCAGTCACATTACCTGTCCCGATTCCCAGCTCTTCTCCCCCTTGCTTTCCAGGTGTAGCCAGCTCAGCAGACAGGATTAATCCACTTCCGTACTCACTTGCATTCTCCATGTTAGAGAATCTGATTACACAGATTGCCTGCAATTTATCTCCACCTGCGACACCTAATGCTCCAGTCTGATCTCCTCTTTCCCATTTTAACATCTCACTGCAGATCCAGTACATACACGGACAGATGCACAACACACTTGCTCTGTTTTGTTTGCAAACAGCTCACTAAGAACCTCGGGGTTTTCATTTTCAATCAAACCAGAAAGCACTACTGTTTTCCCCACTCTGCCCATGAGGTAATTCCTCCCTTTGGACTCCCCTCGTTACATTTATACTGCACAGGCTCCATGCGCTGCTGCTGGATCCACACAAACCACAGGAATCTCTGCACAGACACGCTCAGTGAACATGCAGCGTTAGAGAGCCCTGCAGCACGTATAAAGACAAAGGCACAGGCTACATGCACTGAGCAAGTGCCACCACATGCATTCCTGTTCCCTCCAAACCCTGCAGGAAAACATTGCCTGCAGAGTGCTTTCCTATGAACAAAACCAGCCTTTCAGCACAGGGTCAGTATATGAATCAGGCAAATCCCATTCCCACCCGCTCCCTTACCTTTTTTTTCCTTAATCTGCTAATCCAGGGGCCCTGGACCGATTCCTTTTCCCTCCTGCACACAAACTGCCAGTCCGTCCTGCTTCACATTCACAGCACACCAGCAGGATTCACCGTCATCCCATTCTGCCGGATCCTTATCGCCCTATTGGCCAATGCCAGACAGTAAATTCAATTAGGCTCCTCCTTATAACTATATTATCACAGGAACAGGAATGAATAATTTAGTAAAACAACAAGGGTGTGCAGGCTCTGGTGTCACAGACTTCACCCCCACTGTCAGGCTTTTATCAGAGAGGTGGGTAAAAAAACCAGAATCTGTCTGTCACTCCTGAAAAGGAGACCTTAGATTACCCACTTGTATTTCCCATTCCATCCCTCTTGTCCTCCTCCCCCTAAGCCATGGCATTCCCATTTTACTGTTGCACCTCCATCCTGAGCCCACAGTACAGTATTTCCCTTGTGAATGGTCATTACCATCTCAGTGAATGCAGAGATTTCTGTCCAGGCAAAGCGATACTGCAGCACATCAAGCACTTTGCCTCTTCCCTGAATGCAATATGTGAGAAAAGAATGAAACTGTTCTGGAGAAGGGAGTGACAAGACAAGCAGATCACAGAGAAAAGGGAGAGTCTGCCTTGTATCACAGTATCCTCTGTAAAGCAACTGCGCTGTCATCCCATCAGTTCAGACACTCAGAGGATGCAAGTACATGGTTCCTGAGAGAGAAAGGTTCACTGCCCAGGGACTGCGGTTTCACATGCCTGCTGTGAGAGTTTGAATCCCCACATAAAAAAAACCCATACCAAAGTGGCAGTTTTCCCCCAAACCAAATGACTAAAGTGCTCTGTTTTGGCACTTTTTTTTTCTGTGATCAGAAATTTCTAGAGACAACTATCTATACTTGCATTTCCTAAGAAGTAGTTGGTCCCAAAATGAATACTTCTGTTTTTCCTCAGGGGATGCTTTGTTTGAAGAGTTACAGACCATTGCAGATTCCCTCAACAGAGTCACCACTATCTAAATCAAGCCTCAGACCACCTTGATTGCCTAAAGAGTTTTATTGTTATGGGACGAATAGTGGAAGTGGAGGAGCTCAGCAGGACAACCCTTTGGTATCCTCAGAACAGACCAAGCAGCCAACGGGGATTTTTAATGACCATTCACAGCAATATTGAAAGCTACTGCTAATACAGGCTCATGTGCACAACATTAACAAACAGATGTGTCGTTCCACCATAACTGAAAAATAAATAGGGAGGATGAAGCTGCCATTCTTCCTCCCTTAGAGTCCAAGAACACCCTTTCTACTCTGCTTTCCATGTGCTAATATTTACTCTGTAGAGTCTATATATCTACTACCACAATGATGAGAGTTTCAAATTTGCACTAGAGCCCAAAGCAACCCAAGCAACTCCTACACCAGCTCTTGGTTTGGCTCCTCTCCCAGGCCTGGCGGGCTGGATAGCCTCAGGTCTGCCTCCAGAGGCAATAGGGACACCAGGGTGAAGTCAAGCCCAAGTACCAGCAAAGATACAAAAGCAGTTCACTGGTGACAGACCAGAAGTTTTCCTAAAGGCATTGCCTTTCCTTCGGCACTGCCTTCACTTGGAAAGACTAGCAGGAAGCTGGGACAATGCATGGGGATTGCCACCTCCTAAATTGCTGGGCTATCTACCTCCATCTCAGTCCTAAAGTAGGATCGAGCAGTGCTGCCTTCCCTGGGAGAATAGAGTACAGGATCAGTGGATGCTTTTGCCCTTCTCACCAAGTTCAAAGTGATCTAAAGAGTGAAAAAGCAACAGTCTCAACTAAGCTTTTGTCTTTCTCTGTTATGGGCTTCTTTGCCACAAAAAGGGACAAAACTGCCCTCTTGCTCCTGAAGTTGCTTCACTTCTGAAGAATGGCAGCTGCTCTTTTCCTCCTCCTTTTTCCCTTGCAGCCATCCAAACTTTTTTCCTGTGTTAAAGGAAACCCTGAATTATGCACTTGGTGGTAGCTTCAGAGCAATTAAACTGAGCCACGTGGCAAGTTGCCCAGTGTCACTACCAAAGCTCAGGATGTTTTAGCATCATTTATTGAGGAGCTTTTACATGATGCTTACTTAAACCACAAAAAGAGAGCAAATTAGGCTGTTGCCATGACAACTAGGGAATCTACTCAAAATTCAGGAGATGCTGGGGAGGGGGGAGAGTCCTTCAGTGGAGATCTCTGCATCATGAATATGGCCCTCGGTTATCAAATTCCTTTCAAGTTAATTCCTAGCATCAAAGCCTCCCTGACAAAGGCTTTAATAATTGGGAGCAAAGCTTGGCTAAAGAGGGAACAAACCAGCCCTCCCAGCACTAATGTGAATTTCACTCTGCTGAGAGTGCTCAGCTGTGAGGTCCACAGAGCAATCACAGAGGTGGCAGTGCTGCTACAGGAACATGTATGGGGCAGGGTGGAGGAAGGGGCAGGGGCTTCACTGCAGACAGGCACTGGAGAGAGAGACAGACCCTGAATCTGTGGTGTAGTAAAGGGGAGTGACAACTTCCACAGGGGAGAGGGAGAGGGAGGGAAGGAAGAAGGGTCCTCACCACCTCTGGTGGAAACACTCTGGAAGTTGAAACGAGCTGAGCAAATGCTTTTGCCAACCCCAAGGAATGGATTAAATCAAATAAGAGAAAAAAATCGCAGGATCAATGGCATCAGAAGAAGCTGACAAACTAAACAAATGGAACACAGGCTACTACACTGCAGTTCTTCTGAAGGAATTAAATCCTTGGTAGGATTGTTGAATATTTCCCATCAAAGCTGGCTCTTTCTAATTTTTCTTTTGTTTTAGCTGAACATTTTTTCAGTTGCAAGCCTTCTAAGAAAATCACTATGTTAATAGAAATTTTTCAGTGAAGTCTTCTGGTTCTCAATTGCAATAGCTGAGGTATTCTTGGCTGAAAACAAAGTACATTACTTTGGAAAAATTCCAGAAAGTTTTGTAGTTTTCATAGAAGCTCTCTCCTTCCTCACAATTATTTTTGATCAGATAATTTATTTCCAGTGGAAGTTTTGGTGTTCTCCTTTGAAATGATGCCTTACTGGGCATAAACCCTTTTTGGAGGGTAGCAGCAGTAAGTGGGAGCAGATCCAAAATTAGGGAAAATTAAGCACACGGAGAAATGGAGTAAATTGCAAAAGTTTCTCTTCTTCCCTTTTCATCCCCAGATGAAGAACTGTGTTTAGCATGAAAATCAGAAGCAATTGAGAAATTCAAGGATAGATAAATTATTATATTGTAGTGAGCATTACAGTCCAAGCAGGATACTTGCCAAGCAAAAGCTCACATAATATAGAGATCCAAAATTTCAAGAAATTGTGAAAAAACCCCCGTTAATAAAAACTATGCATTTTCAAGATATGAATGTTCCCATACCTGATGTCCAGTTCATCTTTTGAGGCCCAAAATTGATTGTCAGTCTGCCTTACTTGGGATGTTGTGGCAATATTTCAACACCTTGAGTCAGTGTTGATCTTCTGATGGGGTCTTCTTCCCAGTGCCTGGGTATCACATGCACAAGTTGCTAAGAGTGTCCAATACCTAATTGACTATAACTGACCAGAAAACAAGGCTTTAATTCATCATCTACTTGCAACTGAGACGGGCTGTTCCTTTTCCTGCTCCCTCCCTGCCATTTTGCCAAAGCCTTGCACAAAACATTTGTTAGGTGATCCCACAGTAGCAGCAGGAGTAGGCTGGGCAGCACACAAGGAATGCAGGCTTGTTTTGGACCCGCAATACATGGCAGAGACAAGAGGTTGAAGTGAGCTTCTTTTTTCATGGTGTGACAGCTACTTTAACAGACGCCAGTTTGGCAAATGTGCTTGTGGGATGGCAGGAGCAGAGGCATTCAAGGGACAGGGTCCGCAGAAATAAATCTGAGGAACCGAGAACAGGGTGATAGGAAGAACAGAGCAATGCATAGCAGGAGAGGAATGGCTCCTTAGAACTGTCTCTATTTTCTGAAGTGGGATGCCTTTGGGACAAGCTGAATTTATTTTATCTAGTCAGAGTGAGGCATTTTTCCGGGGCTTCAATGCTACTGCATATGTGTGTGGTGGTCTCTATAAAAAGCATATTACCATCCCACTGAAAACATGTTTTATTATCCTAAACATGTCCTTAATTAAAATAGTTTTTAATTCTTCAGCAATAGTGGCTTATTTAAATAAACTGTTCAAGAACTTCTAGGTATCATCTCTTAATCTAGGGAAAGAAAAGCAAACAATTTTTCTACTGGCACTCTTTACTTACTTCAGTAAGTAAAGGTGAGGAGCAGCTGAGGGAGCTGGGGTTGCTTTGCCTAGAGGAAAGGAGGCTCAAGGGAGACCTTACTGCTCCCCACAACTACCTGAAAGGAGGCTGCAGCCAGGTGGGGGCTGGTCACTTCTCACAAGTGACAAGCAAAAGGATAAAAGGAAACTAGCTCAAGTTGCATGCAGTAGAGGAGGTTTAGATTGGATATTAGGGAAAAAAAACCCTCACTGAAAGGGTTGTCAAGCATTGGAACGCTCTGCCCAAGGAAGGCACCCCTGGAGGTATTTAAAATGCATGTATATGTGGTTCTTAGGGACACAGTTCAGTGGTAGACTTGGCAGTGTTAGGCTAATGGTTGGAATTGATCCTAGAGGCCTTTTCCAACACAAATGATCCTATGATTCCATGATTCACTAAAATTTTTCTATAATTAGCTTATTCACTGCAGTGACTTCTTGCTATCTCAAAGACAATAGCAATGAGGCCTTAAAAAGCCATGTTTCATCCCACTCTGCTATTCTTACACAAGAAAGCACAAATATAATTTTCTTTCCACGAGGTTCTTGGAGTGTGAATCTATTTAATAGCTTTAATCAGCTTTAAAAACACATCACATTTTCACAAAGTCCTGTGCCATAGTTTGCAAAACACCTTTTCTAGGGTGTTTTCCAAGGCAAAAATAGTGCTCCTGTTCACTGATAGTATGGGTTTTCCCCTCCCAAAGATCAGAAAAGGGAGAGACCTGCCCTAACTCCACGTCAGCATAGGCAATTTGTGGCAGCAGCTCTCTGGCTACAGAGAGTGGCATACAACTTTCCTAGGCATTGCCCTGGGGAAGGCTGTGAGAAGATCAGAGAAAAGAATGATAAACAATTATTCTCTTCACTTGCTGCACCTGTTGTTGTGAACACGTGGAATGTGTCATGGAGATTTGTTTACCAAAGGGTGATTTCTTAATTGGCCAGTGGTGATGGTGTTTGGATTCAAGGACCAATTAGGAAAAACTATATCAGACTGTCTTAAGTTTCTTAAGATGGGTTTCTTAATAAGTATAGTATAATAAAGTGATTGATCAGCCTTCTGGAATCATGGAGTCAATGCTAATTATTATCCAGCCGGGGACACTGTGCTATGACAGCAATATCCCAAAGGTTACAGCACCCATTTAGTATGCAGGAAACAGAGGGCCCAAATTTGAACAAAGCCAACAGGACACTCACCTGTGGGTCCTCTCCAGCACAGAAAGTAACTGCACCAAGATTTTTGTCAGCTATTCAGAGGAGAGACTATCGTTACACCTCCTACAGAAATCATTCTACTGTCTGGAGACTCTGCAACATTGGACCAAAGACTGAATGAATGTCCAATGGCCAAGACACTCATCAGAAAGTGACACTCATTTCAGTGGCTTGTAGCTCACAGAGCACAGGTTTGACTTCTTTCTCCCACATTCCTGCTGCATCTAAGCTTATTTACATCCAAACAACAAATCCTACACTGGACATTTAATTGGAGATAGAAACTTCTACTTTTCTGTTTCTTTGCTTTCTTGATTAAAAAAAAACCTACTTCACCTTTTAGAGTTTCCAGCCCTTTTGACAATTAAGGAAAACATAATGTACAAGATCTGAGGTTAAATATCATATGCAGAAGGGACAACTGATCTGAACTCCTCTTTGGCTTCCTTTTAGCCAAGGGGCACTGCTCAGTCACACAGCATACCTAACACAACACAGGGAAGCTCTGGGCAATGGTAAAAGCTCTTTTCTTACCTCACTTATTCCCACTGGAGAAGAAGAGTTCTGGCACTGCCAAAGGATTCATACTAGGATGAAACTCTTGCAAAATTACAGCAGAATCACGGTCCTCACCTTTGGCAGACAGCCATCTGAGGAGGGCCAGTAGGAATGACCTATTGCAATGGAGTAGCTCAAGAGAACCAAGAGCTGATTTGCTGCAGATAATGATGCTTTAATAATAATGTTTGCTGACTGGTTTGCTACAAATAATCTGCTTCTTCAGATGCCTACATGTTCTCACATCCTTCTCCTCCTCCTCCCTTCCCTGGTTGCCAGGCAACTACAAAAAGGACCAGAGAGCACGCTGGAGGAAACCACCTTGTGGGACACTGCATGGGTTTGGGTTTTCTTTCCTAGAAAATGCTCCAGGGCAAAGAGGCCTCAGCTTTGGAGGCAACATCTCACTGTGAAACCTTGCTTTGCATGAACACCTGTCGTGGGGCAAGTGATGTATATCCATAATTTCCAAAACAAATGCCTTCATGGACTTGAAGTTCGCTTCTGGGATTTTTTTGTGGCTCAGCTGCTCCCCATCAATTCCAAAGATCAATAGTTTAAGGAGCTCAGGCACAGAAGTTGCCAGCCTGTGCAGCAGGAGATTTCCCAATTACAGACACCCCATTCAGCTGAGGATCATTGCTGTAGCTGGCCAGAGCCATGTGTTTACAGCTCTTACTTAACAGCGTGCCCCATAGGGTTAATGCAAGAGAACCACATTTTTTGACCAGAAATGTGCTGCTCATAACAGCTCAGAGACTTTTAGAAGAGGACTAAGTGAGATCAGCCACCAGAAAGTGAAATGGAAAGCCCTGCACTGGTTTCCATGAAGTCCCTTGGCCAACTTGGTGTGAGAGAGGCTGTCTCATTCTCTCAGGTCTATCTGGCTTCCTTATAATTGAGGGATAAATCTCAAGTATATGAATAACTACCTCTTGGGATCTGATTGTTGGAACCATTAATATCTCAAAAGGTAATTTAGTTTAAAAAATGGTGGCATGAACTAACCAGAGGTATAAAGTCAGATAAAAAGAATACCTGGAAGCTTAGACACACACACACACTTATGACTTTACTTTCAAAACTAGCTTAATTTGCAAAGTCTTATCCTGTATGACTGAATCCAGCAAGAAGGAGAAGAAACTTTCCATTTCACCAACTTCAATATCACTTTTCATTTTCACTTACTGAATTCTCGAGGCTTTTCAGTATTTCAGGCATATTTTTGAGACTTATTAACACACCCCAAAATCTGGTTTATACTGCACCTCCATACATCATGCCAGAAAAGCCATCTTTTCTAGGCAAAGTTTTCCATTTCTATTTTCTTTTGTGCTGCCTAAACTGATAAACGCTGTACCCTGAGGCCCTTCAACCTAACAGCATTCCCTACAGACTCCACAGTCTCAGTTCACATATCCACTTTACCACATATCCCAAATATCTTGGGAATTTCCACAGTTTCCCCTGAACTCTTCTCCCTCCCAGCCCTTTTGAGTAGCCACCTGCTACTTCTGTATAGCACACAAACATGAATTACTGCTGATCTAGATGGCCAGTCCCTGAACAGACTCACATATTGCTCTCAGTGGAAAGGAGAAGTGCTCTTCCTCCCCTACTTACACCTCAACCAAGGTTGAGTTTTACTAGCCATGAAATAATCTCACAACTGCAAAGGGCCTATTTTGAGTCCTGTTGTTCTTCTTTAAGGTTTTCTTAAACAGCTGCATCCAGCCTTCAAGTTACCCCTTGCATCAGCCACGAGAAGCAGATTTCTCCTTCAGTCCTCTAGCAGTCCAACAGAGATAGTCAATTTTTTCCTGATTGTTTTTTTTGCTTTTTCCTGTCAAATCCAAGGTCAAATTTTGGCTTACTGTCTTTTCTGCTGAGGTTTGAAATACAAAGCAGTATTCTATGACAAAATCTCAAAAGTGCATTTGCAGTTTTTGGAGTGGAAAATTGAAGTTTAGAGTGACTAAGGAAAGGAAACTAAGATTAGGAATTTTTTTTTGCTGAGCTGTCCTTTTCCTCCTTTTAAAAATCTTTCAAACTTAGTAAGAAACAAAACAGCTATTCTAATGAGGTGTTCATTTCAGCTTTTTAATCTCAAGGTCCCTGCTATTATTCTGAGAAGGGTAGGGATGGGATTATGATTACTGGCAAGCAAACCTTGCCATTTTTTAAAATGGTCTATCCCTTTCCTGGCTGTAGAAAGAAATGTCTTGAATAAGAAAAAAGGATTTGAAAGGATTTCCTGAAAAGAAAGGGATAGGCAGGACTGCCTGGACACATTTTTCTGCATGATACAAAAACCTCAACTATGCACTGTTGTGCAGCAGCCTCAGCCACGGTGGCCCAGCTGGGCTCTGGGCTGGGGCAGATTTCACATTGTCCCAAGCCCCAGGGTGTTGCAATGGGCAGGCTAAGGCAAGAGGAATTAGGAGGGGGAATACAAGGGGGCAGGGGAGGGAATTGGGAAGGGAGGGGATGGTGAACAAGTAGAGTGGCAGGCAGGTGATGTGGAAGGAATCTGGTGTAGTCATGCAGATTCCTCTTGTTTTAAGTGGTTAAAGCTTTGTTCAGCATGGAAGAAAGGTGAGGGAATAAATTCTTCCACAAGTGCAGACATCCTAAGGGAGCATTTCAAATAGCAGCCTGCAGTGGGCAAGAAACAACTGCATTTAAATACAGCTCACTAAGGAGGGGTATGGGAATCAGATACTCTTAAGGCTTCAAAATTAAACACAGAAATCGTTAACAGAAAAGTCATGTTATAATTTAGAATTACTTGCTGATTGATAATGAGAGTCTAAATATGAACACATTTCTGAGTGCTGGTGGCTAAATGCCTTCCTCTGAGCATGCTACAGGAGAAGGAGACACTGGTAGCAGGCTGGAAGGAATTTGAGAGAGCTGGGTGTATGCTACAGCAGCAGACAGAATGGCTAGGACCAAACAACACAGCAGAACAGCGCAGATATTGACCACTGTTCCCCCTCAGTACCTTTGGTGTCTCCTGTAGGGTATTACAAAAAGTGTGACTTCACAATTATTTGGGAAATAACCTGTTCTTCATTAAAGATAATTTTTCTGGGGTTGGGTAAGTCAGTCTTCCCTAACATTTCTTAGGTTACATCTTTGAAGCACCCAGCACCATGTGAGGGTGCCTTCAGGTTTGTATCTCATTCCAGCTGAGTTATTGTGTGAGGAGCAGGGCCAGTCCCTTTGGACAGAAGAGCATCCTGGTGTAATTCAGGTGCTCCTGGTTCTGGTGCTGCTGCAGCCCCAGCTCTGTGTTTGCAGCACAGTGCTCTGTGCTGTGCAAGTACACTTCCATGTTCTCATAAGGCAGCAGCTCTGGCTTTAGGGACTGTGGTGCAGATTAATATTGTCTACAGCCTCAGTAGAAAAAATTAGCTATATGTGGTGTCTATAAAGCCTGTGAGTGAGGGGTAATGATAACCCATAAATTTTCACTGGTTTTCACAGGTACTGTGCCGCAAATACACTTAAGCAGAATCACACAGTAATCCTGTCTCCTGAACAGAGAAGACTTTCATATCTACAGCTCAGTCAGACTTGGTACAGATCTCTACCATGGGATCTTCCCTATTTCTTAATTGTTTCTACTTCTGCTGCTGCTTAAATGACTTCCTGCCTATATGACACAATGACAAAAAGATGGATGTCTTTTCATTTTCATGGGTTTTAAATTTATATTTTAGGTATACTTCTCTCTCCAGTTCTTTATGCATTTAGATTGAATATATCTGGACAGACTGAAGATTTCTATACCTTCCAGACCCAGGACTCTTTCCCAGATTACTTGAGACATCTCAGTCGAATGCTGCTTTCCACACAAGCTTCTTTTCTCTTCTCCAGTCAGTAGATTCTAAGGAACCCCATGGAGAAGGAAAGACAACACCGAGAACCCCAAATGTTGTAGCTGTAGCACCTGTGCTTTCTTTGTGTACACTGCTGGGAAATCACTGCCCATTCTGTAAGTCAACGTTGGACTTGGAGCAGAAGTTCAGAAACACCTTGCAACATCCTCCCACTGCACCTACATCCTAAGCACTACCAGTAAAACAGAGACATTTATATTTTCAGAAAAGAGCTGCACCAATTTATTTGTGCTGAGACTTCTTCTCCATGGGGTCTGTTTACTCAAATAAAGCAATGTGTGAAATTCAACAGGCACAGAACATCAGAGAAGTCTTCTGTCTGCTCTTATTAAAGAGAGAAGGAAAACACCAAAGGATCCTTTACTGTAGCAAAAGCAAAAAAGATCAACAGGAACCACTGTGGGTGGATGAAGCCTCTACATTTTAAGGACTTCTGACATATCTTTAAGTCCTCCAGGCTTTCAAACCATTGCAATACAAGGAAGATCACTGTGGTCACTAAACAGATAGATTATGTACTGCAGATCTCTGATTCTAATATGTACATCACAAGTAAAAAATAAAGAAAAAGTCAAATCTTGAGAATGTCAGTTAGGAAAAATACAATCTTACCTCTGCAAAAGGGAGAGATTCATATGAAAGTAGAACCACCACGCTTTTCCATATGCCTTCCATGTTGTGTGAGTTGAGGGTTGATTTGTTTGCAGTATTTAAAGCTCCTTTTTAATGAGTTGTGTGAAATCTGGCAGACACATAACCTCTTTGAACTACAAAGCATTTCCTGCATTAATGAAGGAAGAAAGAAAGCCAAGAATTAATTTATTACAGCACATTAATTACTGCATGAAATAAAAGTTCAAATAATCAGCAGAAACCACAAGGGTGAGGTAAAGGTGAGAGAGAAGATAAAATATGTACATTCTGCTTTGGTGATGGCTGAAATGGGCCCCATTAGTACCAAACAAAAATATAAGAAATGCAGCTGGAGTTTGATATTGCAGAAGAAAGGAATTATACTGAGGCAACTTCTAGAAGTCTTTTCATTTGGTAAAAAACTGCTCCAACCTTACACAAAGGGAATCAAATATTGCAGACATTGCATGGTCTGTACCTCATATATGATGTGCCACATACAGTGGCACTGACCAGCCTTGGTGGCTGTGCCCTGTCCTGGCTGATGACCAGGAAGAACTCACTCAGTGCTACTTGTCCCATTTTCATTTAAAGGGTTACTGGGAAAAAGCCATAATACTGAGTTTGGGCTATGAAATTGCTGACTATATACTTGCAGTATTAGCTAGCAATGAAGAATTTTGCAGAATCCACAGTTGGAATAGTGACTGCCTTCTTTAGTTTCCTGTAAGATGGTCTGCAAATCTTTTCACTGGAAGCACCAGAAGAATATCTGTGTTCTTTTTTGCATTTCTGTGGTTCTAGGTTTCCTCAAAAGAAATATGGTTTTACATTAAGAGATGCAGGTGATAAAGATTCATCATTTAGATGTGAACCCACAGAACCTAAAGCAGAGCTATGGGTGGAAGCTCAGATGTCCTGTAATGCTTCTGACATTGCCCTCTGTGTGAACACTCAACGTTTGATAGTCACGTTGTGCAGAATGTCTTTGGTACTTGTTTCTGGATATCCCACAAGACCACGTGGAATACAAATCTCTTGCTCTGAGAAATAAAGGATGACATGAGACTGTTAACTGAAAAGGGAAGTGGATCAACTAAATGCAAGACTGACACACCCAGAGGGTAAAAACAGGGCATACTGAGAGCAGGTTTGCTCTGAAGAGGACCACATCTTCAGTCCTCCTGCTTGGCCAGCACAGGACACCTCAAAGACCACACAGAGCAATCCTGAGGTGCAGTGACAGCCTAAAGAACCCCAGCATCCCCGGCAGCGCTCGCCCAAGCGTGTGTGTGAGGACAGCATTTCCTGGGATCGGAGTGCTGCTCCCTTCCCTCACAGCTCTCCTTCTCCAACGCTGCAGGTTGTTTTGTGAACAGCCTCATTCACTGCAGGCTGCACTTGCCTAAGGCTGGAAACTCATCTCCCCCCTTCTCCCTCCTCCCAGCCTGCCGCTAGTTTTGATGGGATATTTTTCTCCCCATATTAGCCTGCTCTCTGCTTCGCTCTCTTCCCGAGCTGGGCCTGTTTCCTCCTTCTAATTATTCAGGCAGGAGAGCAGATGGCAGGGGGAGTGGATCTCTCACTCACTCGTACAGACACAAGGCTTTGTCACACAAAGAGGGAACAACACCAACTGCAGAAGAAAGCAAGATATTCCAGAGCCTGGTTCCCAGCAGCCCCCTATTCTCTGTTTTTCTTTCAAGCATGATATATTTTGGGAAACACCATTCAGTTCTCAGTGTGTATTTATGTCAGTTACATCACATCATGCCTTCTCCTTCTCTTGTTTTAAAATTTTAATTTAGCTGAGAAAACAATTCACGGTGCAACATTTCTCAAAATGAATACAGATTTTTTCATCTCGAGAAGTAGCTGCAGTTCAGGAGTCACAAACATTTGGGATCCCCATTTTCAAGTCTGCAGTGGAAGCATCGGGTGCCCTGCGCAGATGTTCCATAATCAGAGCAGGTCAGTTGTGATGGGTAAGTGGGGCACAGGCAGGATCTTTCTGACCTGAGGGGAGGACATTTGTACATCCAGCTTGCCTGCAAACTGTGCTGGGATACTCACCAGCCATCCCTGCACCTGGTTCTGTGATGAGGGCATTGCTGGGAGTGTTCCCAACGGACAGATTGTACAAGTCATGCTGGTTTGTAGTCCAGCAGTATTTACTGTCACAGAATTAGGCCACTCCACACCAGTTGGCCTCAGTACCCAGGGAAACTCCTGGACATGCACAATTTATTAAACTGGATGTAACTGTGCCTCAAATACCCACACAGCTGTCTCAGGTGTGTTGGCTCAAGTGGCCTTCTAATCAGTGTGCCAAATTGTTGCCACTGGAATGCAATTGCAACCATCTTTGATAAAGCTTCTGTTGCAGTTACCACCATGACCAAAATAAAATGCTGGTGAGAATACACATATACTTTCCCAGCTCTTGCAGTCTGACCAGCTCTAGCTGACAAACCACCACTAGCACCTAACAGCAAAGCAATTGTTGTTGCCTCATGGATAAAAACCAGCAATGCTTTACATGAAGTCTTTCAACCAAAATTTTGCCTGGTAGGGTCGGTAGCAATAACAAAGTGCAGTCACCTTTTGATTTACAGTGATTTTCCATGGTACCCCAAGAACAGGACAGAGAAATCATTGGTAAAGGCCACTGGGGTCTGGGCTTTTTTAACTGAAACAACAATGCTGTCTTTGACTGCTATACAAGTACTGCCAGACTTTCAGAGTTTTTGCTGTTTTTCAGAAAGCCTGAACTGAAATAACCTTGCAGAAAACTATATGCAACTGAAAACAGCTATTCAGAAAGAATGGAGAAGTCAACCAAGTCCAGATTTTAATCTGTAGTTTCAAAAGCTTCTCTCATGCTCTAAATTAAGGTAAGTACTGAGTTTTAAACCAATGGAGCTGCAGTGGGAGAAAGCTGGTGAGAGAGGACCTGCCTGATGTTTATCACGCTAAAGCAAAAACTCAATTTTATATCAGGAGAATGAGCAGCAGGAGCCAGTGAGCTTCCATTCAGCAAATTTACGAGTTTATCAACAGAAGTATTACAGAAAAAAAGCTACCAAAGAGGAAGGAGGGGGAAGAAAACCTTCATGTGATAAAGCACTATAAGGTATTATCTTCAGACATCAGAAAAAATGTAATTAAATCTCTTACTAAAGAAAATGCCATCTTGCTTCCATTTGTCATCAGTGATGCTAGACTGTCAAGGTAACACAGACAAAGGAAACTTAAGGCACGTGCTTTCATTATATCTCTCACAGACAAAAGCTTTGGCAGTTTGATGACAAATAGGAAGAATTAGAACATTCTCTTGGTTTCATTGTATGTAACACACAGAGAATGTACCTCCCTTCTAGGATGGCTTCATCATTACAAAACTTAGGCTATTGTAGCGTATCTCAAGTTGGATGGGATCCATAAATGCACCTACTAATCAACTACTCTTTAACTGGGCCCTGCCATGTGGCTTTTGCCATGAAGCCAGTCAATAAATTTCCTTGTCACACATCAAGGACACTCAAAGAGAGGAACCATAAGCAAGGCAAACTGAATAATCCTTCACAATTCTACAGGGAAGCATGGACTCATCTCAGCCATGTTTTTATATATCCTATAATGGCCAAACAATCAATCATTGAGGAGTTCAATGCCCTGAGCCCAAAGCTGCATGATTTCTTTCTTAACTGCTTTAAACCCATGCCCTTCCAGCCCAGTTTAAGTTGAGACTTGGCCAAACACCTCAGAGTGTAACTGTTTTGTTGAATTGGGAATTTAGCCATGGGACAATGAAAAGAAGTTTTTTGTGTAGGACTGTTGTAAACATAAAACCTGGCCTCATGTAAGGCTATTTACTTCAGTAAAGACATGGAAGACTATCAACAGCTTTCATAGTCAACCAGGAGGCTCCTCTGAGCAGTTTCAAGTTATGTTTACAGAGCAGGGTCTTGGAAAATCATTATGAAACACTTGTCAAAGGGTTATTCAAGCATTCAAGCCCAGTCACGGAAAAGCCCAAAACAAAGCTTTCCAGTCATATTAGCATTTGCTATTTGTAAAACCAGAAGGCAACCCCATGCCACCCCCTCCTTATACTTTTATAACTTGGATTTCCTCCTCCTCCACTTCCAACTGTTGTTGACTCACTGTCAGAGTTTTTCTTCCAATTTGCTGTAATTGCTTTATGTTGAGGCTCTATTGATCTGTTGAGGATGTGCAAGTGGGGGAATTTCTTGACAGCTCTGATGTTCCAGGTTTCTTCCTGCTGGCAAGCAGGCATGGACAAGTCAGATGGACAGAGGTGAGGGGCCAAATCTCAATTTATTTTTACTGAACACCATCCTTCCAGTGCCAGCAATACCACCACCACACTTTCCCCATCATGACAAAAGCATTTGAAATGACCACATGGAATTGTCCTAGTTCCTGCCTCCCCCAGGCACTAAGATGAACAGAAAAACAAACAAAGCAAAGCAGAGTCTAACAGAAGAAAGGGCAGGCTAAACACAGATATTACCCACAGCAACATGTATGTGTGATCCTTCAGTTGATGACTGAAGCCAGATCTTGCAGCCCAAGCTGCTGGTTAGTCTCCTTTTCCAAGCAGTTTTTGAAGTACTGTAGCTGTCTTCCTGCCATCCCACCCACCTCCCACAATGAACATTTTCTCTTCCTTAGGCGTTGTGCACTCTCCTTGGGTAGCACAGCCCTGAGCACAGCCACAGTGGCTCTCACTCACTGAGTCCTTAATATTGATAGCTTGAAGGCTACTAAATGTTTATCCTGGCTCATGGCAATGGCCAGGGATCTTTACAAGTCTCATTACTGGTTGATGAAATACATATTCTGTTTGTTGTGAATCATCTGACATCGTTCACCCAACCTGCCTCCTGCCTGATGTCAAATGCCAAGGTTTCCCCAGCCAAGCTTCCAGGCATGAAGGTGACAGCACTTCAAATCTTACTATTCCTAAAGTCTTTGGACTGACTTTGTTGTGTGGATGCAGACCAAGCTGGGCCTAGCAGAACACACCAAGCACTTGCTTCTCTTTGTATCACACAAAGCTCTTTCATTAACAGTTCCTGCCATGCAATGTCATTTTGCCATTCAGGGTAAGAATTGTTTGTGAAAACAGATTAGTCCTTTGATATGCAGTGCTCCCAGCACACAAGAAGAGGGATTTGATGAAATTAAAGGTCTGTGGTGGTTCAAAAAGGAACCTGATGTGTACCTAGGCTTTTGCTAGACATTTATTCTCAACCCATGTAAGTTGCATTGCAGTCAGTATAAGAAAAAAAGGAAAAGATGAGTGGATGTAATAAGGCAAGTGCAAATGGGGTGTGCAAACATAGAAAACACTTTCATGTTCTAGCTTGAAAGATTTTTATAAGCAGAAATAATGAGGCCTGACTGAGTTAATATAAAGGAAACACCAAGCCAGTTTGACTAGATTACAGAGACGGTCCTGTTAGAGAGCAGTGTTGATGCTGAGCAGTGTACTTACATCACATGGGATATTTTTCCCCCTCTTCATGACACCAAGATTTGTTGTAACACCCAAAAAATTTGATTTTTCCTACTGTGACTTTAAAGGCTGGAGACTTTGTATTGTTCTGACAGCACAGGGTCACAGGAATTGTTTGGACTTGTCCCAGTGTAAGCTTATTTTAGAACGTTCTAGCAACAAGGAAAACAACTGTCACTTAACTTCGGCTTTTTTTCACTTTAGAGTAGTAACAAAGAGTTTTTTGTATGTGTTGTGTTGCTTGCACCCTTCCCCAGCTCTGTGCTATCAGTAACCTGCTTCCCTAATCCTGCACACACAAGGCTTCCCCTGCAGGACTTGTCACTCAGGCCGGAGGCACTGCACTGTCACTCACCACCCTGTCCTGCAGCGTGCAAGTAACTAGACAAAAAGCAGGGAAAGCAAAGAACCTTGTTGGTGTATAGACACTCTCAGAGATGACTGAGATGACTACAGAGCTCCCGAGGATTCCTCTTTGCTTTGTCCAAGAACATAGCTCTGTTGCCCTTGCCCCTCCTGCAAGCAGGCATGGCAGCTGCCCTTTGCTGCCTGCAACACTCAATACTCAGTAAATTTATTACTGCCAACATATTGGGTGAGCAGCTCAGTCCTCTGGCTGCCTAATTCACCTCCTTTAATCCAAACACTTCAATGCTCACTTTATTTAATACAGACCCCTCTAGATATCTCCTGGCCTGCAAGCCATTTTCAGGTAGCAACACAGCTGAAATACAGCGCTGGTAGAACGTGGGCTATCGGCTTGCTTGCACATCAAAAGGCTTTTGCAACTCAAATCTGACTGTTCCAGCACCAAGACTACAAGGCAAGACATATGACTCTGCTTGAACAAGATCTGTGCACGTGGCTGCCTGTGACCAACAGTTCTCTGGGTTTCTGCTAAACCCAGAGCACAGCTCCCTTGGGAAGAGCCACTGGCAGTGCAGCATGTTCCTCAGCTTTTCCTGCACCCAGTCCCCAGAGAACAACAGCAAATGAACATTGAATGGCTACTATGGAAATGTGAGTTCCTGTTGTTCAGGTAAGAGAAGTTTTAGAGACAACAATTAAAAGAGAGCATGAAAATAGAATGATTAAAAAATAAATAAACCAAACAGGAGCTCAAGACTAAGGAAGAAATAGTTGTTAACACCATGCACTTCTAGCTAAAAGAGAGGAGTAAATACCCACTGTAAACAGCACAGTCCTCCTAGAGAAAGCCAGAGCACTCTGGCAGATCATCACACCCTTCTCCCCTAACACACAATATTCTGTATAACATTCTAAAACTGTATTAATGAGGTTTTTCTGTACCATTCTGGATTATGAATGTATAGTATTCTAGCAAAGCCAACAGGTAAGATCAGACAGCAGTCAGAACAATTGCCATTACCATTCTTATCTGCAATTCTTCTGGTGTGGAGAGTGGAGACAGTGGCAAGGTTTGTTTCCATGACAGAGAGCTTGCAGAGAGCTGACCAGCTCAGGCTCTCCAGGATACAAGGGTCAGATTTTCACCTTTGTATCCTCTTCCTTTCCTGATGTCTTCCACAACTCACTTGGACATACACCACAGGATTTGTCCGTTTTCAATTTCATTCCAAGAAGAGATCTCTGTCCTTATCTGTAAACAATGCAGGCATTTTCGTGAACATCAGCTAATCTTCAGTGTGTTATTGGTATCCTAGCTCTGGGGCTTCTATGAACTTTTAAAATCACATTTCAGCCCTGAAAAAAGAATGGTAACCCCTGAAATTATCTAACAATTTCTTCTGATCTGATATCATTAGCTTCAAAGGAGGAGCAATTATGGAGCAATGTGGTTAGAAATGAAATCATGAAAACATTTAAGCTGGAATTTAATCCACAGTGGATCTCTAATTGCCTCACTATAATTATAATTA
Organism: Ploceus nigricollis; assembly: GCA_013399945.1. Lineage (NCBI taxonomy): Eukaryota > Metazoa > Chordata > Aves > Passeriformes > Ploceidae > Ploceus > Ploceus nigricollis. The sequence goes on from VXBC01010660.1 coordinate 873,075, forward strand.
CAGCACATTAAAGAAAAAAATCTTGTTCCCCAATCCACTTCATAGAGGATAAACCTAAAAAAACCCCACCTATAACAGAAAAATCATGGAATCATAGAATAGTTTGGGCTGGAAGGGAGCTTTAAAGGCTTTCTACTTCTTCCTGGCAACAGTCTTAATCTTGATCCTAAATGGTTTCTGAATTTTCACATGCAATATGTCAAAACATTAGGAACTTGGGCATTTTTAACAACTGAAAATTAGGTTGAAGCCTTGATAGAAGTAACAGTCTTGCATTAAAAGTACAGAAAATTCTCAGAAGAGTTTGAAAGTACAATTTTTCAATCTTGTATATAGGAAGACTTGAAGTGACAACCCTTTAATTTTCCTTTGTCAGAATGAAAGATGCAATTTCTGATCAAAAGAATTCAGCACCTCTAATTTGAACACTTTCAGAAAGTGTTTTCTCTCAGTTAATTTCTGCCTCTATGGACAAAGGGAGAGGCTAATTTTTAAATGCTTAAGCTTTCTAGGGATGGAAGCTATTTCTGGACCAGCTCTACTGAATATGTTATGTGCCACTTGATCTTTGTGCCAAAAAAAAGCTTTCAAATCACCTTTCAGATACACAGAAAAAAGCCAGCCTAATTCTGCTCTTTGGTCATGGAGTTTAACATCACACAGAGCTGCCACCAAACTGAGAGGGTTTACATCACAAATGACAGATGGCAAGATGGTTGCCACCTCTATCAACCCTATCCTGTCACCGGTTCTTGAGTCTGAACGTGCCTGACACAAGGACAGCCCTGGTTTATAGCTGCTAAAGCTGAAAGGATGTATTTTTCATGTCAACAGAGTGGAACAGTTGGTAATTTTTCCAGAGGAGAGATTGCAGCAGGCTGCCAGGCAGCCATCAATTCTGACACGCTATTCGGAGAGTCCCCGTTGCTGCACACCAAATGTCTGATCCACAGCTCAGGAAAGGGCTGGAAGGTGAACGAGCAGCTGACATGCATAGAACAAACTGGCATTCCCACAGCATGGCCATTTTTCTAACAGTCCTTAAAAAATCATAAAATATGCCCAGCCATTAGCTGAACTTCAATTAGTCTGAAACATTTAACACATTTAGGTTTGGAGATTGAAGGGCAATCTCATGAAAAAGGATCACAGTAATTTTCTGCCCTTTTTCCCCTTTGCAGGTGGGGAAACAGTGAAAGGGCTTTCTCATAAAAGGGCAAAAGTGGGCAGGGGGACTTAGAGAAGTCTATAGGTTTGAATAGGGACTACTAAATGTTAAATCAAAGCCACATCACCACGTCTGAAGTGAAGGCTTATTTCAGCCCTGTTGATGAAGTGCTCTGGGAAGCTCCAACACTTGGTGAGCAGGTTGCAGCTAAAGGAGAAGGCAGCCTGCCTAAACAGCAATTGCCCCTTTCCCTGACCATCCTGTTCCCTCATGAAGGCAGCACTGCCCTTAATAGGTCACTGGATCCCTCTCCCAGGGAGAAAAAACATCCCTCAGGAAGCAATGTCTTGGCTGTTTGTTGTTTGGGCATGTGTACAGATAACTCTCCTGCTCCTACCCTCAGAAAGTCTCCACGAGGCTGATCCCTACTGTTCTGAGCCATCTGGATATATCAACTCCCAAGTACTGCGACAGAAAAGCATTCCATAGTGTACTGGAAGAAAATAGTCAGTGTTAGCTGGGCACCAGAGATGGGGTGGATTAAGTATTCCTCAACAGCTGTGCTGTGCCATTTGTACTGTACCTGTAGGGTGTGGGGGTATTTAACAGACACGGTTCTTTCTCACTTGAAACAAGACCTCATTGACCAGAGTGTTTTACAGTTAATTAAAAACCCAAATCCATATAAACCCATGTAGTTCCCTGCTGTGAGAAAAGTATTAGGTTGAATAGGTCACTTGCTACACTTTAAAGGTCTTCTAGCAAAACTAGACTGCAGGGCTCCCACAGCCTTGGTTCAAGCCCTGACACTGGCAAGGCAGTCTTTAGAACACCAGGAAGGATAAAATTGCAGCAGCTATTATTTTTTTATTCTTCACTCAAGAAAATGACCCACCACCTAAAACTAGGCTAAGATAGCTTCCCTTGCATTAAATTAACTATGTAAATTGCACGCCCGTCTTTGAGGAATTCACGTCTCCTAAGCAAGAAAGAAGGGCAAGGCAGTTCCTGCAGTAAGTTAGCTCTTACTCTGTTACATGTCTGAGGCAATTCCTCACCTTTCTTACAGAGAGGAGCATGAACATACCCAGGCCAACACTCTTTGTGATAGAATTCCATCCAACAAAAGAGAATTATGAGATTACGCTAATGCAAATACATCAGTAGGAAAAAGGGTCATCTGCTGACTCGCCTACCATTTTCCTCACAGCATTTCTGTCACCCTGATTTGCTGCTCTTCTGTCTACAGAAGGAAAGGGTAATCCTGTTGTGCAATTACCTCCTTCTCCCATAATTAATTTGTTGCTTGAAGGAACAAAGCTAAACGACTTTTAATTTTATTTTGAAATAAACTGTGCTTTGCAACTTCTTTTGCAGAAACGAGAAAAGAGCTGATTTTCTTCTGGATTGTATTGTTCTTCCATAGCATTGTGTGCTTGGTAAATTATATTAGCACAGCATGAAGCTGGCACAAGATACGTGATGCAGTCTCAACTGTAAAATCAAAACTGCTTGGCTAGAAGAATAAAGGATATTTCCTCCTCCCCCTCTATCCACAATATTCAGGGAAGAGGAAAAACATAGCTTGTCTGCATTTCTTAAACTGTCATTAAAACATATAGATATGTCCTACAGCAAATTCCTTTTGACTGATGCTAAATGCCTGACTAATTCTGTAGGCTGAGATAAGAAGTGACAAATCTACACAATTTTCATTAAGTCAGTTTTAACATGACATATATTATACTTTCCTTTCCTGGACCAGAAGCAGCTCACAGACATCACTTTAAAGAGTTTTCCTCAACCACTGCAAAGAGTTCTGCCAACTGTATCGACTGGAAGGCCAATAAAAAATCCAAGATCATTGATTCAGGATCTAGGCTCTATATATTCCCTGTCAAAAGGAACAATTTCAACACTTTCTAAGGGGGAGGACCTCTTTAGTGTGCCTCACTGAATAAATTTGGCCAAGATACTCAATCCACTCAAGAGGCATGTTGCCATGAAATATCTCTTTTGCTGCTCCCATAAGGCATGTCTGGATTTCAGAAAAGTTCAGAAGCCCCAGAGAAAAAGATTTCCTTTTAAATAGCCCAAATTTTCTTTTGGATTGATTTGATGTTGAATAAGTGTTTTTTTCCTGTTCAAATTTTCAATGGACAAGAGGATTGGATATGATGAAATGTCAAGCAAAAAGCATTAAAGGAGCTTTATATAATTTTTAGTGAAGTTGTCTTTGAAATCCTCTACTCCATGTTTAACACCAGTTTTGAAACTTACTTAATGCTGATTATTTCACATGGCAGGGCTTCATTCATGTTGAAGACCATAAAATTGCAATTACCTTAAAGGGACTCTCTACCTTACCTTTCTTACCCTAGCAATAAGCAAACTCTAGAAAAGTATTAGCTGAAGTCACCTATGGCACTGAACCTCAAATTCACCTGTTTTAGTGCTGAAATAAGCTCATGCTCAAAAAAACCTGCAATTTTTGGATTTAGATGAAGACCTTTGATACCCTTTTTTCTATATCTTAAACACTCATGGATCATGTTAAAACAGAGTAGGGCAGGAGACTCCCGAATTTCATGGGAAGAAGTGAGGATTTGGCTTCACTTCAGGTGGCACCCCATAAAGAACCTTCCCCTCTTTGGGTGAGGGAACAAAGGTGAGTCAGTCAAAGGTGCTGGACAAGCAGCTTCCCTCCCACAAATAAGCATAGACATGAACCCAGTGGTGTTTCTTCCTAAAAGACAGCAACCTATGAGGGTTTTTTGTACAGGAAGACTCCAAGAAGTCCTACAGTTTTGACACTAGCAATAAGGATATTAGGGAAAAAGTATGGACAGAAAAAGTGGAAGAAATATGAAAACAGTCGCCATTCAGTAGCTACAATGTAGGGGCAGTGAGGTGAAGAATACTTCTTAATCACCAGAGCTGTGAAAAGTTGCAAGAGTTTTAAGTCCACTCAAAGAAAAGCAGTGTAAAAAGGAAAAAATAATTAAGGTATGTGGAGTCATAGAGTTACTACTTCTGCTACATGATAGCACATGCTGATAAAGTGAGCTTAAAAAACAAAAAAGGAAAGCAGCTAATATGATACACTCAGTGGATGGGTGATATCTAAGTCATAAAAGACCTTCAGAACCAATGAATTTCCAGGAAAACAGTCCAAGAGTACACTGAAGTGCTCTATAATTTCCTAGGTGTCTCATCCTCTTTTTTTTTTTGCTAGCATTCTTCAAGTAAAAAAAAAAAGCCTCACTTATTTTGACAGTCTTGCCCTTATTTTTAAACCTCAGCTTATTCACTAGAGAGGAACAATTAACCTTCCAGCACAAGTACCAATTCATATACTTAAGAAATTGCATTGAATGAGTGATGTGCAGTCTGAAATTAGACCACACAAATGTTTTAAGCTCTTGAGCAGACTAATGAAGGTAATTATTAGGACAGAAAGGCATTCTCTGAGGGAGCCTGCTGAACTGAAGGCACCAGTCTAGCCTCTTCATTATGTACCACGACATGGCACAATAAGCTGGCATCAACTAAAGTAGAGAACTTTAGCCCAAGATACTTCCAAAAGATGTAGCTTTCCTGAAGAACTGCTTTCAGACTATACCTTTCTATTAACCTGCAAAGCAATAAGGTCAAATAGTGTAACTGGGCAAATGAGATGAGACATCTGACAGAACCCTCAATCCCATGGCAGTTTGGCAGTTTACTGTAACTTACTTGGCAAGAAATACAGGGAGCTTGGCCACTATCTGGAGTGCAGGTTTGAGTCTCATCAGCACAGCCAGTCAGGGCATTCCCAGAAAAACGCTGTGGTACTTGACAAGAGCTACAGGGACCACCAGCAGTGCAAGCATTTTTGTCCTTCAGGAAATCACTTCATGCTTCTGATGTGCATATCTTTTAAGAAAGCTCAGGCTGATTTTTTTTTTTTTTTTTTGTCTAGTCTTAGAGCAGCACTCTCCCAACAGTGTTATGCCACAATTAGGGAGATTTTGAAAAAAAAAATTCCGTATCTGTTTATTTGAAAGACTTTTACAGAAGATTAGCAGCAGTTGCATACAAAACCCAGAGGAATTTGGTGTCAGAAGGAGATCTAATAAAATACACACTGAATTTTGAATTCAGGCAAGCACATTTTTCATCTTCCCCAAGAGGGGAAACAAAGCTGCTGTGGCAGCAGAATGTGTTGGTGTTCCATTTCAGAGCTATATGCAGAGAGACTAATGTTATCTTTGCAGAAGCATCATTAGGAAGCTGCCCAGAAGACAGAAAAATAGAGCTTGTGTGGGGCTGCACACACAAACATAAAAATTTAAATTGCAAAAAGCCTGAAGAAAATTGTCTGCATTTCAATTTTAAGTAGAAAAATAAATTCCACAGACTAGACAATTATTCTCACAAGCTGAAGACTGGAAATTTTTCTGTATTTTCATGCAATATTTTCTAAAATTCTTTTATTGTTCTGAAAGATGACAGAGGGCAGAAATGCTTCAGCGTGTTTGATATCACTATTAATGACAAAGAAATGGAAGAAAATACTGCATTAGTGCATTCTGATGGACTCTGTGGGCATGGTTAGGGTACCAATTTGATTAAAAGACCGAATCCTGGCCTAATTCAATTACTAGGAGGAATTTAATTACTCTCTCTTGCTAGAGAGGGTATGCAAAATTGTGCAACAGACTTATCTCCATACTCAACTCCCATAGCTAGGTGAGAAAACATTACCCAAAGTATGCTCTACCTGAAACTATATATTAATCAAAACTTAAAAATCTAGAGCAAGGACTAAAAGATATTGAACCAAAGAGATCTTTACATGAGCTACTGAAACTCTAGGTCAGCCACATCAGCTAGATAAGCCAGGTCAGTTGGACTTGATTTAAGATACAACAGCTAGGGGTGAACTATATGCAGTCTATTTAATGTGAGTGAAGAATTTGCTGTAATAAAACAAAGTTTTTGAGGGCAGTAGAAGGTTTTGAGACTCTGATTAACTTTTTTTCCTTCTGCTGCTTTTACAAATCAGAATAATATGCTGTACCTTTTCCTTAAATTGAAGCTCCCCCAGAAGGTTGTTTAGAAACTCCCTTTTCAGAGGGAGCTACTGAGCATTTCAATGCCAGGTACCTCCTCTGCTCTGAGCTTTAGATATTTTTTATAAATCTTCAGATCAAGTTCCTTGAAAGAAATGTGACAGATAAACAGAACAGGTTAAAAAACAAAAAAATGAAAATCTATTTCTCAAATTTTTGAAAGTTGCTTAACAATCTCACTCATTCTCCAAGTATGGGACATTAAGTTACATTTTCATGGCTCTCAAATTAGACACATTAACTAAATTCTGAACTTCATCTTTACTTCAGTTAGACTCATTTTGTGATGATGCTTCTAAGTCACTCTATGCTTCTGGGAATCTGAGTCCTTGTTTGCAAGGTACAATGTCCTTCCCTCTCCCTCTCCATTGGTTCCCACACGGAGTCCCTGGAGGAGAAATCAAACAGCAGCAGGCTCACCTGGAGCACACATGTCCAGGCAGTGAGACCCTCTCAGCACAGTAAGACAGCAGGACACAGAGCTGAGTGCCTGAGGAGTTTGCTACAGCCAAACTGGGATACACTTTAGCTTTGGGCAGTTGGTTTCTGCAGCCACCTAAAGCTTCACCCTTGGGGGCCAGAGGTGCATCAGCTCTTCTTCCCAGCTTGTGCTGCCCTGTTACATTGACTGCATGTTTCCCATTCTGGGTGGGAATTTAGTACTATGGGAATACAAATATAAACTGGTGATGACAGGGATTAATATCACATGTCACACAATCCCTGCAAACACTTTGAGAGACTTTTGCAGTTAGAGTGTATTTTGCTGACCACTGGTGGGACCAGCCAGGATGGGACAGCCCAGCAAACAGGCCAGGATTAGCAGAATAGACAGAGCTGCTGCCTATCTCAGGTACACCAGAGTTCAGCTAGCCAGGAGGAACAGGGTGTGTGGAGGACTAGGTCTTCCTGGGAAGGGGAAGAAAAGAGCATGCCTGCATCCAAGGATGCTTCAAGAGCTGAGAGAGTGGGAGAGATTAGTGTTCAGCACATGCACCCAGAGCAGCTAAAAATGGACAACCTACATACTTCAAAGTAACTGCTTAAGTATCACTATCAAGGTCTACCTGTGCCTAACTTTTCCAGTGAATGACAAGAAGGAAATTGATAACTCCTCTCTCCCTCCACCCAGACAAAACGCTGGCACCACTGATGGGAAGAGGGAAGCAGGGTAGAAGACAGATTCTAGTCTTTCTCTCATTGGGTTTGCAATGGAAATCACATCTACTGATAAATGTGTTGCCAAACAGGCAATATATATTTACTAATTTTGGTTCATTTGTCTTCATGGAACCCATCAGAGAAAATTAATCTCCTAGCTGGAAGTATGCCACTGCCAGAGCCAAACTCCTCCAGCCTGCCTTCAGGGGATTCCTCACCATTCACTATGATTGAAGGCCTGTGCTGCACCACTGAGCTGCACCTCATTAAATTAGCACTGAGCAGACTTCACGGAGCTGCTTCCTTTCTAGCACCATGAGAGTCAGAGCTTGCTGCTGCCATGAGGAATGAGCTGTTGAATGCCATGAAAACATCAACATTAGCTGTAACGAGGAGACACAAAGGTAAATAATTTCTGTGCCTCTCTCCCCAAATGAATCAGAAAGAGATAATGTTCAAATTTTGGTTTCAGCAGCCTGGCTTGCTTCTGCTGGTTCTAGGGGACTTCTATCAACTTTGAGAAAAACCGGGCACAAGGAAAATTTTTTGACTCAGATTTTGGTCAGTGTTAAAGGCTTCATCAGCAAAGCCCACCTCTTGCCAGGGTGTTCATGCAGTTTGCAGTAAGGTCTGTATTTAAATAACTGCAGACTTCATTCCACTGATTTTGCAGAGCAAGGTGGAAGAAATGAAATGTTGAAGGCATAGCCTTTAAAAAGATGCTCATCTCTGGATGCTTTTCCTTTACAAATAAAAGGAAAACAGCCTCACGAACAGCTACTGAGAGCAAGCATAAGGCAAAGCAGTTCCCTGGTAATCCTGTTTCCAAATTCAAGTGTAAAAACCATTGTTTATGCGGCTGAGTAGCTGAAAGTAGCAGATAAAAACTGTTTTCACCAATTGCTATTCAAAGTGTTGTCTGAGCTTAGAGAAGTGAAGCTGGACAGCCTGTAAGGAAAAGGATTTCAGAATAAGTGATGCAAGGATTATTGCTGGCCTTAGGAGTTTAAGCTGAGCTCTTATCAGACTCTTCCTGGACAAATGCCCACACTTCAAATGGCAGTGCAAGCAGCATGAGGGTGAGGTGCTGGTTATCATCATCATCATTCACTCCTGAGATCAAGCCTGCCATGGGCGAGTCAGATCAGTCTGTCAGAGCTCTGCAGCTGGTACCAAGCAGTTTGGTGCAGCTCTCAGTGCAGCAGATCTGGAGGCCATGCTGTTCACTTTGTGTCCCCTTCCAAGCATACCAGAGTACACCACAGAGAGCTTTAGAAGGCAGTTCTGGAGACAGAAAGCCTGTTCATGCCATATCCCATGTTAGTGTCCAGTTTGCTTTCTGCTTTGACACTTGGAGCCCCCGCTACGTATCTGAGAGGCCTGTGAAGTGAGATACTCTGGCACTGCATTCATGAGGCTCAGTAGGACTTTCTCCTGAAGGAATCAACTCAGCTGCAAACAGATGTTTTCACTTGGCCTACAAACATAGCATTAGCATGTCTCACTGCATATTGCTGCCTCCCTGCTAGAGCACAACTCAACCTAGAAGGTTTGTCACAAGAAATGCTAAAGTTTTCTCACTGTTAAACATTATCCTCATCCAATCAGAAAGATTAGAGAGGTACTGAACACCTTCAGAATATCTGGAGATTTATCCTTTCAAGCTGTGACATCTCCTTGCAATTCAGCTACCATGTATTAGTGCTGGTCATACCAGATCTTGCTGTATGGCCAAGGACAGACAACCAAACACTGAGCCACGTGCAGGCTGTGAAAAATGAACGTGCCATTTTTACTTCTACTTTGTCTGAAAGACCACACCCACAACTCAAAACTTCTCTTGCTGAACAGCCCAGCTGTTACCTCTGATCCTTTTATCAGACCAGGCCTTCTGACATTATTCCCATCTATTGAAAGGAGATGGACTGTGAAGGGCACCTGCCTTATCCCACCTGCAGCAATAGCAATGCCTTCAGGTGCCTTCCCCCCAACTGAACTGAGCCTCTTAAACACAAATGCAAGCTGAGGAGTAGAAACAGACATTATCCACCAAAAAAGCATAACCTTACATTTAGAGAGCCAAGAAACGGCCATGGGAAGAACTTTACTCATATCCTGACTTGTGGCAATTGCTGCCTCTCTGATGCTTTGGGAGCCCATCTTTTTATATTACTTGATATGACTTCTGCTGTTTCATTAACTTCTCACCAATTTACTGACTAGCAAGCAGCAACTTGAGCACTTTCTGAAGATCAGCAAAAACACATTTTTGTATTGCCTACTACTGCTTAAAAAAAGAAAAGAAATAAGACAGATCTTTCAGCAAAAGTAAGAAAGACAGCTCAGCCAGTGTGGGCTGCAAATCACTTTTGGACCTGCAACAAACCCAGCTGAATTACACTTATCTCTCTGCCTTACTGGCACAATGCTGAAGAGGGAAATTGCCCTGGTCTCACTGGGGCTGTTTACTATTCAGAAGTTAGGACTCATATTTAAGAAGGGATCATATTTAAGTTTTATCTTTCTCAGTAAATTCCTAAGTGCCTTTGCTCAGCTAGCTCACTGCTTTCAGTAAATGGGCTACTTGAAACTAGCTGAAACTTAAGTCAGGATAAGGCTAAGACATTTGAACAGAAAAGGCTTTGGGCAGACACCTTTTTTAAAAACCTTTAAACCAGTGTGTTAAATTAATGGTTCAATCAGTTTTCAAGGTTTTTGTGATGCTTCCTCACTGGCAGAAAAGAAAAATCTTTCAGTGGTAAAGCGAGCCTTTTCTAGACTCCTTTCAAAAACGTTGCTGATAGGAGCCACAGCTCTTTGGAGTCTCCTGGAAAGGAAGTTGTGAGCTTGGCTCTTCTCACCAGAGCCCTGCTCAGTATAAAGTGAACATCACACACAGGATCTTTCCTGCATTGTGGTAGTTAGCCTTGGTAACTCAGGGTATGTCAGCAGTACCCCCATGCACCATGGCCAGGCCACCAGCAAGGCACTGGTCGAATCCCAGCTATTTTGGTGCAGTAACAGGTACTGGGTCCCAGATCATCCCAGGTCCCCTGCTCTCATCTCCTAGTTCTTATCCTGAAGCACATTAGTTCAGCAATTCACTTTTTTAAAGCAGAAATCTCATGCTGTACTAATAATTTCACAGGGTCAAAACCACAACACCACTAAAGCACATCCAATCTGGAAGCTGGAAGGTGAGACCAAACTTCACAGCTGCAGAGAAAGGAACATTTGCCAAGAGACTCTGGAGTTTTGAAGAGCACTATAGGACACAAAGAGCAGGCAGGTTGAGCTTTCCTCCAACAACCACTGCACAGCCAGTTGCACAGAGCTCTTTCTCCTTCCTGTAGCACCACACAGCAATCTGCTTCCTGCCATGATATATGCCAGCAGTTCCACAGAATCCATACAACCTATGGTACCTAAAATATAAAACATTTCATTTCTAGAAGTATATTTCTCGAAGGATGAAGACCCTTCCACACCCACCTTCCCTGGTTTCCTTCAGGAAACGTATTTCAGAGACACCTTAAATACCTGTAATTAGCTACTTTCTTATCCATTGCTGTAAGTACGTGAAAAATAGGGTATAATTTAGTCAGCACATGTAACATGCAGAACAACTCCCTCACTAACACTAGGTAAAACTTATTATGCAAATCATAGTTTTATAAATTTAATTACCCATTCATATCATAGTAAATTTCTTGCTGGACAAAGCCTCTATGATGGAGTGAAATATGTTGGAAGCAGAAAATAAAAATTTGTGCCGTCTTTTTAAAAAAATAAAGAGGAAATTTGCACTGAAATAAATTCTTCATAAACACGTGTTAAGAGGGATTTACTAAACAAGAAGAAAAATATTTCTGAGGAAGAAGTTAAGAAATATGAACATGTCTTAATATATGCTTATTATAATGTATAGTACACTCCCAGGGTTATAGACACTTGTAATATATAGCATTTGCAAGTATCTAGAAGAAATTGCTATATCAAAAGGAATATAATTGGGCAATTACGAGGCATTTTGAAAGACTGAAGTTTTATGACACAGTTACTTTGAATGCTCTTGTGCAGTTCTTGGAATGAACATTTTACAGATCTTTTTTGACTTCCTAATGCTCCTGTATGAAGCTTCAGAAAAAATCCCTCCTTCCTTCAGGTTTCTCCATCTAATTAGAATATCATGCTCTCCCTGCATAGCCAGTATTGGTTAAGAACAGATAACTACAGACACCGATTTTCTCAGTGAACAGACAAGTTCAGTTTGACAGGCCAGCTCTCACGATTTCAAATGGACAAGTTCCATTTAAGAAAAAAACACACAGGAAGAGACATCAGAGGCTTCCTTCCTTCACCTAATGGGACCATGGTGCCTACGCTCCACGGGGAAGTCTGTAATAGCTTTGAAGGCTTAACTGACAGGCTACTAATTCCATACTTTCCACATCAGCTGCTTAAATATTTAATCTGTTAACACTTCTTAATGATATTGCTGACTGCTGAAGGTTCAGCTTTTTGAAGGCACTTACTGCTGCCCAGCACCCTGCTGCAGAATTCCAAGTGGAGTCCTGTGGGAAGCCAGCAACCAAGGAGTTAAAGCTGGAGACGAGGAGTGTACACACACAATAATTGTAACTAGCCCTCGTTCAGGCCTGCTTAACAAGCATAGCAGATCATTTGTGACACAACCTCAAGCAAGTAAAAAACCCCAAATGAATTTGATGCATTCCTATATGGCATGGCTAAGCAGAGGGGCTTTAGCAAGTTTAAGGAGAAATGTGAGAAGGCAAATGGGGTTAAACAGCTTAGATGGCAGCTGTTCTTGTCCCTGAAAAGAAAATGTGTTCAATTATTCATGTTCAGCTTAAACGAACAATGAAGCCAGCTTCAACAGAGCAATTCTTCTGCATTATTCATACCATGGAGAGGGCAGAGTCTCTGCAGTGAGGTGTTTTTGCAGATGGATGAAGCCTACAAATGGTTCAGAAGCTGGGCTTGTTCATAAACTCAGTGGAGAGAGAGCGTGTGTGTGGTATTTAAATATAACAAAAAAAAATTTCCACTGAATACTCCTGGGAGCAAATAGATAAAGCTTACATCATCTGGAAGCTAGAGAGGCTTAGAAACATTATTGAAGCAAATTTGAAACCATCACAGAATGGTTTAGGGTGGAAGGAACCTTAAAGCTGATCTAGTTCCAATCTCCTTTCATGAGCACACCTTACACTAGACCAGATTGCTCAAAACCCAATCCAACACTTCCAGGCATGTGGCATCTACAACTTCTCTGGACAACCTGTTCCAGTGCCTCCGCACCCTCATAGTAAAGAATTTCTTCCTAATATCTAATCTAAAACAACCCTCTTTCAGTTTAAAGCCATTCCTCCTTGTCCTGCCCTTCTAAAAAGTTCCTCTTGAGCTCTCTTGCAGTTCCCTTTAGGTACTGGAAGGTGCTGTAAGTGCTCCCTGAAGCCTTCCCTTCTCCAGGCTAACAACTGCAGTTCTCTCAGCCTTTCCTCATAGGAGAGGTGTTCCATCCCCCTGACCATCTTCATGGCCTTTGGGCTCATTTGAGCAGGTCCGTGTCCTTCTAAAGTTGGAAGCAGCACTCTGGGGTGTCACCAGAGCTAAGCAGAGGGACAGAATTCCCTCCCTCAACCTGTCAGCTGCACTTCTTCTGATGGAGCCCAGGATAGTATCGGCAAGCATCACCAGGAGGAAGCAATGAAGTTCATATCTCAGGTGTCTGGTCATTGTATCTGTTATTCTGCAGCACACCCAGAGAAAAATCCATTTAATGTAGTGGTTATTGCATCCCAACAGGTCTTCTGTGGTCACTTATGCTTAACTGAAGGGTCAGGAGTTCTCAGTTTCTCCAAAGACTCCAGCTATCCTTCAGACCAGCTTCAGCAGACAGCTGCATGTCTTTGCTATGTCTCAAGGAATTCCAACAGCTGAGCCCTTCTAGCTGCCAGCAGCTGGAGAAACTGCTCAGGTCTCTGAAAATTACATGAGGGGGCAGTCAAGGTGGTACAGCAGCAAAGGAAATTCTTCAGAGGTTATTTTGTGAGTAGGAATTTTAAAGGAGTCTGGAAGTATCACATCACTTGCTCATGATAGCAGAGCAGAGCTGTCCTGCAACAATTACAGGGTCCTATTTGATGGGAGCACCACGCAATCCTGAGGGCTTCATCGCTCCATCACCCAAAGTAGGACCTGCACCTATCACAGTCATCCCTTCCATTCCTCTCCCAACTTGTTGTTCTTCAGAGTAACATCCTACACAGATGCATTCATTAGACCTCAAAGTTCCCTACAAAAGTTGTCTGGTTTAGCCACAGAGTGTAACAGAGAATGGGCTGGAGAAACACAGGAGGACTCTGAGAGAGCCAGACTGAGCTCTGCTCTGCAGGCAAATGCTCAGAAGTCCTGTCAGCAGAGCTGAGAAGACAGTTTTCAGGGAACCCCAGATGATTTCCCTCCATGTGGTATAGACTGAGATGGCTTCCTTTCATTCCAGCCGATTTTTACAAACACCACCATAACTCTGCATGAGAAACCCTTCATTTCTAGTCTGATGAAAGCAGCAGTATAACAAAACCTGATCAGGAAATCCCACCACTCTTTGCAAGCCAATACAGCCTCTCTGGGATATGCCACTCCATTTATTTATAAGCACAGGGGTGCAAACTCAGCTACAGGTATCTATCTGAGGCAAGCAAGGAGCTCTGAACTCCAGAAAGGAAGGAAATGTGGATGAAAACAGATCCCTGACTACAGTCATGTGGGACTGAGCATCAACACAGCCCTCGAGGTGCATGGAGGAATGTGTCCTACCATAAATAGGTATCCAAAACAGTGAGGTCACAAAATCTTAGTTGCCACTGCAATGGAGAGAGAATAGTGCCAACCTGCAATGACACATCAGACCACAGATGAGAGCAGCTCCCTTTGCTAGCTCATATTCTGTGAAAGACCAGCGCCAGAGATAGTGAAGGTCTATAATCCAGAGTGGAGATTTTAAGCTGACCTCCTGCAGCCAGTGGATGCCAGTGCACAGCCAACAAGGCACAGCAGAAACCTTGCACTGCCTCCTCTGCAATACTCAGCTCCAGGGAACGCCCCTGTGCACGTTTTAGTGACTGGTGTCACCATGCAAAGCTCATTTATCTCATCTCAGCCTCATCCATGTCACATGATCCCTTATTCCTACTCAGTTCCTACACAACCACATTTACCAGATCTGAAGTTGCTCTTCTAGAATCGCTTTATTTCAGAGGCTGAAGTTCGCCCTCTGCAGAGCAGACCTAAAACGTCTGTGGAAATCTCCGCATCCAGCCCAAGCCCAGTCTTGGGGATACAAAGCACTTTGAGAGTGAGAGCCAGGATTTTAATCAACATTTAAGTCACAGACCTCATGCCCTCCCTGCAATTAGTCACCCCATTAACCAATTATCCTCACTGCTGGGAGCTGGAACTCGATTTTTAGCCAGACTTTGTCTCACTTCAGGTGCCAACCACTGTGCATCATAATTTTCTCTTGGGTTAGAGAGCCATCTAGCAGTGGACTCATCACCTTGCAGTTTCCAATAGCACATTAATCCTTTTTCATACAAGCTTACTAAGCATGGATTTGGCTACATACCTTTTCCTGAATTAACCTCAAACATTTTCTGAACTTTCCAGACCTCCTCCACCACCAATTATCCTTTTGGAAATGTAGGCAACATAGACTGATGAAATAAAAGCATTTAAGGACTTAATAAGAGGTGAAAACATTACTGTTTTACAGGTCATCATTTTACTGACTTGTTAATTGCAGGATTGCCGCTCACTAACCAAACCAATTGATTTTCAGAGCTTTATGCATTTTCACATCATATGTTCCCAGTATGCTACACAGTAGATTGATCTTACACTATGTTCTTTATTGGAATCACAGTATTGTGGATGGGTTTTCAACATTCCACCTGAAGTTTGTGCAAGATATTTTATGGAAAGCCTTTTATTGCCAAGAGGAACCCAAGCTAAACATAGCAACATCCTGTCTTTGCATGTGTACTGCAGGAAAGAGCACACCCTTCCCTCAATGGCTTCTCCTCCCCACCAGCCCTGGCATAAACCACAGCACTGAAACACAGTGGCAGAGCATGACATGTCCAGAGCAGAGGCTTTCATCCCCCAGCAGAACACACACTTGGGTTTAACAGCATGATTACAATAGCAGGAGAGTAAGCACCAGAGAAAGAGGAAAAGGAGAAGGAAAATAAGATCAAGAATAGAGCTGAGCCCTGGTGCAGTGAACATGGTCAAACACATTTCTGTTTTGCAGATGTGTTTGTCAGACAAGTGGCAGGCCCCATTCTGGCTTTATTCCTAATCTTTGAAAATACTCATTGATGTAGGTAACCCCAGACTTACACGAGCCAGAATCTGTCCTTGAGCATTTAAAGGTATTTCTGACAATACAGCAGTCCTCAGGCAGGCACAGACCTGAGATGAGCAGCAGAGCAGAGGGCAGTGCAGCTCTTCCCCTCCTGGGCCCCCACACTCCTCCACATTCCTGCTTCCTCCAAAGACAGCACGAGCTGGCAACACTGCCACAGAGGGCAAGGGGACAGGGACTGTAGAAAAGTAAACTCAATATGGCCCCACAGTCAGAAGGTCAGACTCAGACTTGTGACAGGCATCCAAGACACAAGTTTGGGCTACTCTGACCTCAATTTTATTATTTATTTTAACCAAGAAGGATTCTAGGCCTTGGATTTTTTATGGACCAAACTGATATTATGATGGAAGATTATGGGTCCAGGAAATTAAAATATTATTTTAAAATTAAAAAAATATGTAGGGTGATGTTTAAGCTGCTCAGATGTAACTTTTTTCCTGATGGAGGTGATGCTCCTAATTTTTTTTTGCTTTCTTTCTTTTAGCTAATATTGTTACTACAAACATAACTGTATCCCAGCTCTGTTGGATATGCTTCTCCCTACACTTGGCTTATTAATGGAATAATTTAAGTCCTTCAGATCACTAACAGGCCACAGGACCCAGGATCACCTCTGCACCTGTGATTCACCTAATTGCATGGTCTTCTAGCAAGTATGAGTTACTGGATTTCCTTGTATGCCGAAAGGAAAAAACCCACAGTTTACACAGAATCAAAAATTCTCTCTAAAGCACCTTTTCTTCTTTGGGGGAGCTCACATAACAGAGGTTTAGTGCTTCAGCATCTTTTAAAGAAGAGAACAAGGCAATTTTCAGTGGCCTTTCCGAGGGACAGCTCTGCCTGCCCAGGTGCTCACTCACTGCCTGCCTGTGCAGCCCAGGCAGGGCCAAGCCCTTTGGTGCTGCCATCAGCTGTGCAATTCACCCACTCACCTCCACAGAGTCATAGAAGAGTTTGGGCTGGAAGGGACCTTCAAAAGCAATCTAGTCCAGCCCTGCCCTGCGATGAACAGGGACATCTTCAACAAGGTCAAATGCTCAGAGCCCCATCCAACCTGGCCTTGAATGTTTTCAGGGAAGGGGCATCCATCCACCTCTCTGAGCAACCTATTGCAGCATTTTACCACCTTCACTCTAAAAAAAGTACTCCTTTTATAAATTTACCCTCTTTCAGTTTAAAACTATTGTCTCTTGTCCTGTTGCAACAGGTCCTCCCAAAACATCTGTCTGCATCTTTTTTACCTGTGCCCTGTCAGTACTGAAATGCTGCTATAATATCTGTGCTGCAGTCTGAACAATCCCAGCTCTCAGCCTATCCCACAGGAGAAGTGCTCCAGCCCTCTGATTATCCTCACTGCTCTCCTCTGACCAGCTCCCACAGGACCACGTCCTCCTTGTGCAGGGGGCCCCAGAGCCGGATGCAGCACCACGGGTGGGGTCTCACCAGAGTGGAATAGAGGGGCAGAATCCCCTGCCTCAACCCGCTGGCCACGCAGCTGCTTGTTTTCCTGGAATAGCATCACTGTTTTCCCAGGATTAGCGATCCGGAGGCACCATCTAGTGGTGTCTAGAAAACGCAGTCTCTCATTTCGTTGCCGGTTCTGAGACCTACAGAAACAATTCGTGTCATCTGCTAAGTGTGCACCCTCCACCTCTTTCCAGACAGGGAAGGAAACCTAACACAGGACAGACAGGAAGCCCTGCAGAAAGAGGTTTGACAAGCAATTACCCACCAGAGTCACAGACAGGCTCTAGACTAAACTAAGCTTCATAAAAAGCTGAATAAAGAGACTCAGCTGGGTGCTCAGCTGAGGGAGCACAGCACAGGGATGTTGCTCCTGGACCCTGACCTGGCTCCAGAGCCACAAATGGTGCTCCTAGACACAAGATCTCCATTGGGCTTGCAAATAAAGTGCCATTTTCATACCAGATCCTGACATCAAAACCCAGGTGGTTTTGTCAAAAGGAGCAACTCCATTTGATAATGTGGCCATTTAATGCAGAATTCAGTATGAACACCATATGACTCCTATAATTTTCCCCTTTAACAGCTACTTGTATTCTTCATCCTATCCATCTTCAGGAAAGCCAAAAAAAGCAGATGCTGATAGAAAGTAAGAAACTGCACCTCACCTAATTCTTAGTATTTGCAATTTATATTTAGTTATAGGCACTCAAACAAGTCACCTTTTTCTTGCATTCAAAGCACTCTAGACAACAGGCTTTTTAGTCCCCATTGCACTTGCCTTTTATAGCTGTGAGTATTTCACATCCAAGCCTTTTTGAGCTGAAGAAAACATACTGCTCTATAATTACATGACCCTGCACACTACTGGAAACAAAGTTTTCACACGTATTTGTTTACATATGGTGTTCTCCTATCATCCAAGGACAATTATGCCCAGCTTCTTTCAATAATGCTTGAGCCAAGAAAAAGATGAAGAGTTTTCTTGCAGGCATTTGCCTCACTTTGTGTCTCAGTGCAGAGTTGAGCTGGTTTTGTGTATCTACATCTCTGAGTTCTCCGTCACTTTTCCCCTCTCAGTGGTTTAACTTTTTCTGGCATTGACATTTTGTACATTCAGCTACCAGCACTGTACTCTGGCCCTTACTCTCCATACAAAGAAGAAAGCAGCTCCTTTACTCTTTATACTGTCTCTCCAAAGACATTTTCACCCTGTAGACATATTTATTTAAGGAATATAAAATAAACAGCATTTCCTCACCTGTAACAATGAATATGAATGTTTCATTTATTTTCAGTGTCCTCTGCAGATTCAGCACTAGAAGCACTCTCCCAGGTTCATCACGCTTTTGTCAAGAAACCTTCCAAAATTATTGAGCTATCAGGGTACCACTACAGCCACACTTTGACCTGTCTTGAGTCAGACTGGCCTCCCTACCAGAGCCTGCAAGGAGCCCTTCAGTGTCAGCCACTGTGATCAGCGAGGGCAGGATCACAGCACAGTCAGACTGAGAGGAGCACAGAGATTCTGGATGGTGCCAGTGTGAGAGCTGAGCCCAGTGACTGGCTCCAAACTCAAGACAGGAGGAGGACAGGCTATGAAGTGGGAGCTTATGACTCCATCTTTGGCTTATTGACAGGCACTAACATGGATTTAATCTCCACACTAGGAGGGATCAGGTGTCTGGCCCATGGTTATACTGGGAGCCCTCTTTTGGTATTAAACTGTGGTCAAAAGCAGGACTATTTCAGAAACTGTGGGTGTCAAAAATAATAAACAGCTTTACAGGGCTGAACCTTTAAATTCAGATTGAAAAGAATCTAAACCCCAAAACTGAAAAAAACCCTCAAATCTTGCAGATGTTTTTTTTTAAAATGGCAAAGTGCAGGTCCAGGACTGCCTCCCCTACTCTTCTGCAAAGGAGTTGAAATAGTTGGGCTGATTCTAGCTGGAGTGTATTCAGTCAGAGGTAGGTACCCACAACAGCAAACAGCAGCTTAAACAACCTATTGATGCTGAAAGCAGCAGAAGACATGCAGATGGGAATATCGAGAAAATGTAACAATAGTTGTTATTTCCTGCACAGCCTATAATTATATACTAGGGCAGTACTTTATACATACTTAAGATCCAAGCCAGAATACATTTTGCATATTTTTCCATCTCTCCATTCCCATCTGGGCTCCTTGTGTTGATGCTTGCCAGCTTTCTGACAAAGCAATATATCTGTGGCTGATAGTGGATAGGAACCATTGTGAAATACTTTTGCTTCAAAACCAAAATGCTATTAATTTTTTTCTCTAAATAAGTGCTGAGAACAGTAAAGTTTAATTTCCTGCCTCCCCCCTTTGCTGACTTCTCTTGTTAACCTCAATTTATTTTTTCACCTCAGCCTGTAAGAGAGCTTTACAAACCATGGTGTTATTTCAACACTTATTTTTCATCCTGGTGCCTGGCTTGGGAAGACATCAAACTGAGTATCCTACATTTGTTTTTTTAAAAAAAGACCCTTTTTTTGATGCCTAAGCACACCCTGAGAAACTTGACTTTAGAGAGCCATTTTTGGATACCATCCCTTATGAAAAGTGCTGCTCAGACTCTTATGTCCAAGGGATGACTATGGCCCTTCTTGGATGTCAAGAAACATAGCCCTTGCTTCAGGACACATTTTCAGTCCTGCTCTCTAACACCTCGGTAGGGAAGCCCCAGAAGATGTGTGTGGGCAAGGGCTGCTCCTGTGCACAACCCACAGTGCCCTTGGCACTGCATTTGCAGATGAGGGCAAAGGGAGAATCTGGCTGGAACATGCTTGTACCTGCCTATCCCCAGCTGGGATGCTGGCCTGAAAGTGCCTTGGGCAGTCCATACAACATCATATTGCCAGGTTAGTGACAGCAAAATGGCATCAACACTCACAGGCCACTGCGTGGGAAAGCAGGTGATGTACAGGCTGGGAGGAAACCCACCCTATATCCCCTCCAAAGAGCAGGCATCAGGCTGTCTCTCATTTCTTCTTCTATCTTTTAACAACTCACTGTGGGTAGTGTAGGCTTGAAAGGGAGAATTTAACCAGCTGATCTATGGTACTACTTGTTGGCTGAAGGCTATCAGATGAGACAAGGTAATAGAGTCCTATGGTAATGCAAGCACTTATTTTCCAAGTGTCTGAGTCATGAAACCATTTTACCTGTCTTGGGTCTCTCAGAGAGTAGGCAAAGTAGAAGAATGCTAAAAGGTAT
This sequence comes from Ploceus nigricollis, assembly GCA_013399945.1. Lineage (NCBI taxonomy): Eukaryota > Metazoa > Chordata > Aves > Passeriformes > Ploceidae > Ploceus > Ploceus nigricollis. The sequence continues at coordinate 893,677 of VXBC01010660.1, forward strand.
CTGAAAAAGTCACTGCACCTAGAAAAAACTGTGGTGCTGTTTTGGGGTAGTAGCAGAGAGTACAGCAGGAACTAACTTGATATTCAGCTCACAACCTGCTAAAAAGCCAGTGAGCATATAGAAGATCTGACTGAGCATTTTCCCTCTTTATGTGACCTAGTGTCAGGCACAAAGTTCAGAGAAGCATACCACAGCAGTGAAGATGGATATTTCCACACCAGTCATAACAGTACAGAAAAACCCCTCAGTGCCTTCACTAAAAATCAGTGGATCTGTGCCTACGCTGGGCCATAAGCTTTCATCTAACATTAAAAACCCAGAACTACCTAAAGCAAGTGAAGTCTGTGTTGAAGGACAGCACTGCTCTCTTCTATTTCTAAGAAAATTGAATCAGTTTTAAGGTTGCTTCACACTTCATGGAAGAGATCTGCAGCCAAACCCCAGCCCAAGAGCTCTGTATGACCCACAGAGGCACAGAATGGTAGAGATGCTGAGTTTGGAAGGTGCCTCTGCAGACAGTTTTGTTCAGCCTTCCTGCCCAGACCAGAACAGAAACGTTTCTCAGGGCCATGCTTGATGGGGTTTCGAACATCTCAAAGGGTAGAGACTCTACAACCTGTCCGGGCAATCTGTTCCAGTGGCCAACCACCCTCATGACAAAAGAGTAAGGTAGGGTAGAGTGGGGTAGAGTGGAATTTGGAAGGGACCTACAACACTCATCTAGTCCAGTGGCAGGGTGTGGGCCATGTGTTTCACCTGACAGATGCTGATCTCTGCTGTGATGAAGCAGTTGTAGGGCTGCCTGTAGGAAAGGCCAGGTACAGCCAGAGTAAGTTCTGATGAGACCTCCTGGCAGGCTTTACCTGTGACACAACTTCTGTTGAAGCATCGTCACCAGGTTCTGGATGTGATTATTTTGATGAATAACATTCATACATCACCTCCCTGCTGAAATTTAATTGACATAAGGAACAGAACATGGAAGAAATCTGTGCTGCTCAGTGACCCAAAGATACATGGAGGCCTACTTACAAGCTCAGGTGAAAAATGGGAGAATAATAACACCTATTTTGCAAGGTATTTGACTTATAGGCCTATAGCTCTTAAATCTTGGCAAACGTGCTCCAGAATGAGCTGGAAATATGAGAAATTTACTGCACACTAAGCATTCTCCCCCTAATGAAAGCAGCAGGGCTTCCCACTCCTCCTGCCATTCATCACTGAGCAGGGAAAAGACAGAACTCCAAAGCTCGTAGGTAGAAATATGATCCTCACACCAGGTTTTACACCTCAATGTACCCCTTATTTCAGCAAAGGCTGCTTTACACCATCAGCCTATCCATCAGTCCAGTTCACATGACAGAGGATGCAAAGAGGAGGGAAGGGACGGGATGTCAAGAAAGGTCTGTTTCTGAGGAGGTGTGAGGGAGGAGTAATTTGGGCAAAGCAGTTTGTAACTGTGGTGCAGGGGCTGCTGTTGGTTGGGGGCTGAGGTGACACACACCCCAGTTGTTCATGCTAGCCAAAAGCACAGGGCATGAAGCCCAGTTCCTTTTGCTACTGCTGCTACCACCACTGGCTCCTCAAAGGGGCTTCAAACACTGCCCAGGGATGGCGCTCAACCAAGCTGGCTGGGTCTAGAGAGGAGAAAGATCTGTGCTGGGAGACAGCCAAGGAAAGTGGTCTGAAAAAGCTCTGTGAAGGCGTTTAGAGATGGAAAAACGATAGATACCTCTTTGGAAATTGGAACCAGTAAAAGTGAGATGTGAGGCCATAGTGAGAGAAGCAGAGCGAAAAGGTGAGTGAGTGCAGGCAGAATGAAGATTTGTTTGCTCTGAATTAATGAACTATTTTGTCTGCACAGAGACAAAGGACTATAAAGTTTCAGTCTGCACTTGTTTCTAACGCTTATTATTTCTTGCCTTTATAGCAAGAGGCCTTTATAGCTTGACAGCAGAAATAAAGCAGTCTACCAGAAAACAAGCGAGGCGTGAACGGCGACAAGAACAAGGGGAGATCTGTTTACCAGGCAGGATGAAAATATAAGTAATTAGCTCACCAACAGGCAGGGACTGCTCAATCAAAAGGCAACATGATGCACAGAAGACCTTTACTGATGGACACATCAGAAACTATTTCAAGGAGATCAAATTTAAACTCAGCTAACAAGAATTTAATGACGCTGTCGTTAGTAATTCAGATAGCTCTTACAAAAGGCATCGCTTTCATTATCCAAACTTTTCCAAACCATTTTATTATTCATAAACTATTCATCTGGCCCTTTGCAGTGAACCCTAGGCTGACTGGAGATGCTACTGGTTAATGAACATCCTGTTCAGACTTACTGTGGATGAGAGACGGCCTGACGGCTTAGAGTCACAAAAGCAACACTTGTGATCTTAAAAAGGATTTTTTCAGCTGAAAAAGAAGTGTGGATGAAGGTCAAAACACAGGTCAGGATGTAGAAGTTCACAGAGTCTCTGTTCTGATCTACCAACGTTCTGTTTGATGCTCAGTAAAGTATGATCTCCACATGTATTCATTTCAAAATCTGAAATAATGGTAATAGTTACTTAATTCAAAAGGCCACTGTCAAGACTAATAACAAAAAAATGTTTATAGAACACTATCAAATTCTTGGGCATAACACATCACAGAAATGCAAAGTGTTGTTTACAATCACAGAGAAAAGCCTATGTTAAAAATATCAAGGTTGCAAATTCAAGCATTAGAAAGCTGCAGATTTTCAAAACTAAGGATATAGCTAAAATCTTAGTTTCACTTCTCTATTTGCATGTACAATCATAGAATCGTTAAGGCCAGAAAAAACCTCCAAAATCATGAAGTTCAACCTTTGACTGAATACCACCACGCCAACTAAACCATATTGTGAAGTGCCACATCTACTCATTTTTTGAGCACTTCCAGGGATGGTGACCCTACCACTTCCCTGGAGAGCATGTTGCAATGTTTAACCACTCTTTCAGTGCAGAATTTTTCCTAAGCTTGAACCTCCCCAGTGCAACTTGAGGCCACTTCCCCTTGTCCTGTCACTACTTGCCTGGGAGAAGCAGCCGGCTGCCACCTGGCTACAGCCTTCTTTCAGGGAGTTGTGGAGAGTGATCAGGTCTCCCTTGAGTCTCCTTTTTTCAGACTAAACACTCCCAGCTCCCTCAGCTGCTCCTCCCAGAACCTGTGCTTCAGACCCTTTACCATCTGCACTGCCCTTCTCTGGACACCCTCCAGCACCTCAGTGTCCCTGCAGTGAGGGGCCCAGCACTGGACACAGGCTTGAGGTGCAGCCCCACCAGTGCTGAGTACAGCATTGCCCTGGTCCTGCTGGCCACATTACTGCTGATACAGGCCGGGATGTCTTTGGCCTTCTTGGCCACCTGGGCACACCTGGCTCATGTTCTGCTGCTGACAACCAGCACCCCCAGGTCCTTCCCTGCTGGGCAGCTTTCCAGCCACTCTTCCCATAGCTTGTAGCACTGCATGGGATCATTGTGACCCAAGTGCAGGATCTGGCACTTCACATTGATGAACCTCATACAAGTGGCCCTGTCCCATCAATCCTATCTGTTCAAATCCTTCCAGCAGGTCAACACTCTCACCCAACCTAATGTCTTCTTCAAACTGACTGAGAGAACGCTTGATCCCCTGTCTGGATCATCAGTGAAGGTATTAAACTGGACTGGCCCCAAAGCAGCCATGGGGAACACTCCTCATCACTGGCTGCCATCTGAATTTAAGTCCCTTCACCACAACTCTCTGGGCTCGAGCAGTGCATTACAAGGTACTTTGCAAACACAACAAGCCATTTCAGGACAGTACGTGGCAGCAGCAGAGCAAACGCTCTCCCTCTATCAACACACACGCATGAGCCATCACGTACATACCAAGGGGACAGACTCACTCGTGGGGATGTGAGCAGAGCTGGCCTAAAGCTTAAATAGCCACAACCCCCAAAGTTTTCTGTAGACAAAGAATGAAGTATTTAAGGGTGTGTGACAAAAAATGATGCCAGAAGTATCCACCCTGGAGAGTGTATGTTACCCCTATGGAAAGAAACACAACATTCATTCAGTGTTATGTACGATGACTGGTAACACTTTGGCATTCGACTTTGTTAGACTTTGTTTTTTACTACCTCATCCTGATGTTGCTTTTCCTTCTATGGGATCACTTCTTTTGCCTTGTTTGTGGCATCCCATGCTGCTGCTTCTTGATTTCTGTATTTCTGCTTCTACTCCTTTCATCCCTTCTGGTTGTCCTTCCTTCTTTTTCTCTCTGATTTTTTCTTCACACACACTTCCAGTTTTTCTTCAAAAAAACTTTCTCTTCTCTTTTCCTCACATGCATTTAATCATTACTGTGTTATCTTACTGTCACCTCTGCAAGAGCCCCATGAATGCTCTTCCACTTCCACAGCCCAATACCTTCAGTTAAAAACAATTTACTGGCAAGAACTGAGGCAACAGATTAGCATAACTTTGATTACAAACTGCTCCATGAAACAGAGAAAATCCAAACTAAGAGAGGAACAAACAACAGATAGCAGAGGCCAAGAGGGTTTGTGATTACCACAGAGCTCAATGAAGCATCTACCTGCAGCCCTGGCAGTTGTGCAGCCTAAATGACTCTGTGGCAGCCTGTGCAAACTACAAGGAGGCTGCCCAGAGCTCTGCCTCCTCTTCCTCCTCAATAAGATTTCTGTATGGAATTACCCAGAGGAAAATTAGGCTCCTAGAGAAGAAATACAACTCAAAATTGGGCATGCAGTGAGCAAACTTGATAAGAAATACTGCAGGGGAAATGAAATTTCAAAGAGAGAAATGGGTTAGTGATAAACCTCTCACACCCGAGCAAATTTTTCACATCAATTAAGCTTGGGATAGGTCTATTAGGTTTCGTTGGAGTTACAACACTGTACACGAGATCTGAATTGTCCTATGGTATTTTGAATATTATCCCCTCTTCCCTGCCCTGTTCTCCCTACAGCATGAAAGTGTCTGTCTAAAGGACAAGAGTCACATTTGCACGACCCAAGTAAGAGGATTCAAAGTGTGCTAATGATCCAAGCTGTCGCATTTGGCATTTTGAAAGGGCAATGCGAGGATCTGAGATTATGGGCACAAAGACAGATTTAAGCAAATCAAATTCTCACAACTATTCCCATATAGGCCACTAACTTGAATTACAATGTTTCCAGAGGTGACATTTCACTATAGCATTTGGAGCAAAAGGACATGCCTTCCTAAGACAACTTTTTCTTTGTCCTCCTGAAATGATGTGCACGCCCAGGACAGAGGGATAGAGAGCCCACTGCGATAAATGAAGTGGAAACCTAAGTTAAAAACATCAGGTTTTTTTCACACAGAATTAAACATTCCTTTTTTGAGAAGAGTACTGACTTTTGTGCAGGCAGAGAAATCAAACTGGGTCTGAGATAAAACATAGACTACACTGGGCCACCTGCAGAATTATCCAGGAACAACAACTGCAATTTAGATTCACAGCCTGTCTTACCTCAGCTTACTTACTCCAGGCATGCAAGTCACCAGAGAGCAGCACAAAGCATATTTACATTCCCAGTCTTATACGCCCTTCAGCCAAGCCCACTGCAGAACTCTTGCCTTTCAATCATGAGCAAAGTTTCTGTCAATTGTACAAGCTGACCCAGTTGTGCTATACACAGTTTTAGTTGGTCTGGCTGTGGAGATAGGAATTAGCTCATTTGGCTGGTTGAAAATCCTGATTGGCTCAGTTTCCCCCAAAGAATTTCCACAATAACCTGTGTAAAACATGTGGCAATCACTGCTTAAAGTACCTGTGGCTTTATAGTGTCTGCAGGTAATCCAACCAACCAAGATGTAAATGACATAAACAGCTTGGGACACCCTGATCTGGAGAAGAGTGTTGTCCCTGTGCCACCATGTACATAAGACAGACTGACAGGCAGAGGGACTGAAACTGATCCCCTTTTCTTTTTCAGAGGGAAGAAACTGAGACAAAGCTCTGCAAAGTCTTCCCTGGTCAGCACATCCTGGACCCCATTTCTAAGTACTTCCTTATTCCCACAAAAAAAGGCTCCAGGCTAGTGGTTCTCTGTCAGAACTCATCCCCGTACGGGCCACCAATTGTTGGCATCGGTGCTGGGCACCAATCGACGGTGGATGGGAACTGACTGTCACCATTAGTTTATTATCTTACTGTAAGACTTTCATACCTTCTCTCTGTGAGTCCTCATGGGCAGCTCCTCGCACACTGACTCCTTTTCTCTTCCTTCCGCATGGCTGGCTGACTTCTACCTGTCCTTATCATGACTGCCTGACCCTATCTGTCCGTAGTAGCACATACTAACCCTTACTGTCCCTAACATGACCACCTGACCCTAGGTCTTCACATCAATACAGCCAACTGATTCCAACTCCCTGTCTCCCCTCTCAACCAGCTAACCCACTCTTGTATAACACCCATCCTTATTGGACCCACTGCACCCTATTAAGGGCAGGCCTTATTGGACATAGCTGTGACCTATTAAAGGCAAAGCTGTTCCTACTCTTTGGTAATTAGTCCAGCTGCAGCTCCTCAGGGGTAAGATTGACTTCAGCACTATCTCTATTCTTCTACAATCCATCCTCCCACAGTTCTCAAAGGACCTGGCTGACAAAACTTAGTCTTCTCCCTTTGCTCCACTACAAGAAGCAGCAGCATAAACTGCCCTGGTTACCTCATCCCAGAAACATCCTCCTTATCCTGGCACAGAACTTTCCAAAGGTGACAGATATGGGACTGCCACCCCATGGTGGGTAAAACTCCCAAAGGCCTTAACATCAGAACTTCTGTTCTCTGGTCTGAGTAAGTGGGAAGTGAAGGAAGCATTGTGCCCTGTGAACTGTCCTGCACAAGCACAAAAGCTCGGAAGTTCATTTTACCCCCGTGCTCCAGGCTGGGCTTCCCAAGCTACCAGTTATTTGAGAGAAAGCAGACCCACACTCCCAGAGGCACAGATGTTCGGTCCTTGGGTCCTTTGCTAAGGATGTCTCTTGTTTAACCTTATCTCCAACAATAAAGTCAGTCTGGCATATTACTGACCCTCTTCCAAGTGTTTCCAGCGAGTCCTCAGAGATTTCGCTACCTGATACAGACTTTCACCTTGTTTGAGTTGTTAAACCAGTTGTAACTGCTATGAGGTACTCAGGAAGGTGACTGATACTTTCCAGGAGTCTCTAGTGGCAGAACAGTGGCTATAATTAACCATAACTTGTTTTCCCTCCTTCTGCCTCTCACTCTCAGAGTGCACGCAGCAATGCATATCAGAAGTGTGCACTGAAGTGTGACTCCAGATGAAACTGTGCTCTCTGCTGAAAACAAAAACCAACCCCAAATGTAAAACAGGCAAATAAATTTTCAGATAAAACAAAAAAACCTCATCATACCCATGATTTCCCCAACAGCATTATTTTCTGTTCCCCAAGGAACAGCTGTTTTCAGACTAGATTAGCATCACTCTACTCATGACCCTTCAGAGTAAAGTTTCAGGGCAGCAGCTTCTCAAGTTCTACATGATTCACCATCTATATTTTTGTTGTTGTTGCCAAACATCTTTGCAAGTGCAAAATAACACTGCTCATTCTTGCTCAGCATGAGAGGAATCTCCCATCTCCAGGCATCCCTGTTACACAGGGAACCATGGAAGGGAAGTTAAGCTGAAAACAGTGCAGAAACAGCAAAATTTAATGCCTGAAATTTAATATGGAAAATAGCACTAAATACTCTTCTTAGGGTTTTTGGGGATGTGAGCTTTGTTCTTATTTAATGTGATGCCTCTAAAGGCAATGGGCCTGTGCCCATCAGGGAGTAGTGTCCCAGGAACTTAGGCAAGAGCAGAAAAAAATAATTAATCAGTACATTGTAAGCAAGTAAAACAGGAAAAGCTTTCAGCTTCCTGATTCTTTCCCTCCAAAGGGCTCCAGCCCTGTTTATCCAGCATTTTACACTGCAATGCTTAAAATTTGCTAGATGACTTATTAAAAACACTTGCTAGCATTTCCACACAGTTTCTACCACGGTACCAATGATGATCCTTACACAGAGGGACATTAACTTTTGTACTGAGAGAGAGAAGAGGAAGACAAGACCACAACTACCCCCACAGGAGAAAAGTAAGTGGGAAAAGCTCTTGTATACAAAGGGGTGAAGCAGCACCCTGCCCAGCTGCCGCCAGAGGAGCAGGAAAGCACAACTGCTCTCAGGCTATGTATCATAAAGAGGGAAGGAGAGACTGAAGAGCAGGACAAGAAAGCTGGCAAAGTCTCCCCGCATGCCCAGCATCACCCACTCGGGGCAGCAGCCAGCAGATGGCAATGCCAGCCCATGTACACACCACTCCAAAAGCAAACAGGGCGGCTCTGTGTGCCAGCCAGTGTCCCAACACTGCCTGAAAAGTGTGAATTAAATAGGATATTTCCCCTTTGCAGACCTGCGGTACTCTAGCAGTGATTGTGCTTGCTCTTTTACTGATGCAGCCCTGAGCAGCTCTGTGTGCCATGGCATGGGGAAACAGGGACCTGAAAGTGCACGTCTGGCCCATTCAATACAAAACCTTTTTATTTTTCATCAGCCTCACAGCCGTGCCTGGCATTGGCTTTCCTGAATCACTTGCTATGCACAATGGTCTGAGCTGTTATCCGCTGCCTTTCAGCTGTGAGGCAGGTAAATGGTAAGCAGTTTTGTGCTGCATGATTTCTCCGTACTTTAAAGTATGCTTGGTTGAGCCCCTGACACTGGACTGTGCAGCTTGACATCCTCAATGCCTTCCAGAAAGGTGCCAAGCAGAACTGCAGTCCCAGCTAACATGGCACAGAAGAGATGGGTGTGAGCTCACTCACCTAGGAGCTACAGCCATGGTCATTCTTTCAGGCTATTGCCTCTCCTGTCAGTTGTGCCCCAAAGTAAAGCAGTCAAGTTTTGTATTGTTGCAAGGGTTTTCAGGCATTACATAATAAAATATTGCCTGTGTATGACCAGAAGCTTCAGGTCATGGCAATATGAACTGCTTTATGTAGTGACAGGAACAGCGCACAGCTAAGAGAGACAAGGGCAGGAGAGCTGGTGTGCAGGGAGAGCACTTGAAAGAGGAGGAGAGTGCCTGGGCTTGCTGGACTCCCAGAAGGAGCTGGGACTGAGGTGCCAACAGAGAAGTGATTCAGGCAGATGCTTGGACAGAGTAGGGCGGTGATGGGTGAGAGCTGCAGGAATTTCTCTATGGGTCAGATGAGTTTAAATTAATCAAATAATTGTTCGGGTTGGAAAGGAGCTTAAAAGGCGTTTAGATCTAGTTCAAACCCCCCCTGCCATCGTTTGGGACACCTTCCACTAGATCAGGTTGCTCAAAGCCCCATCCATACCGGCCCTGAACACTTCCAGTGATGAAGCATCCACTGTTCCAGTGTCTCAACACCCTCACAGCTTGCCACCTCAACTTGCTTCAGATAACTCAGCTCTAAAATGGGCTAAGCCCTCTTTCTTACATCAAGGACTCTATACAAAGGATGAATGTTCAGAGGACGCAAAATATTACAGCCTTTAGCACAGGGTTTCAGCATTTGCTTCTCATCTCAATCCCATCTCCTGAATTCTGCAGCTGGGACAGGTACAGGAATGAAAGTACCTACAAAATCCCCCTCCACAATACCTCCATCTCGGCACTCAGCAGACCACTGCTTCTTGGAAAATTTGGCATGGCTTCTCTTCCCCAAAAGGAGAGACCCAGTCATGCATGTCTTATCTTGTCACAACACATGAACATACACAGCCCTGCACCTCTCTCTTCTAGTCAAAGTCAAGCAGAGATGTGACAGGCTGAAATATTTTCCCTGTCAATAACCAAATGCTCCAGTTTCTGTGCCTTCAGCTTTGCAACAGCTTGTAAAGCAAACTGCATTGACTGCTGGAATCTGCAGTAGAATCCCATTCAATTTTTTTTCCACACAACAGCTGGGTTAAAAATCTTTGACTAACATGGTTTCCCTGCCATACTAATCACTTTTCTTAATCAAACCAATGAACCATCCAATTTAAATCTGTTTCTCATGAAACAGACATTTCACAAAAATTCAGGTGTGATAACTAACCACAAAACTTGAGACACTGAGCTGAAAGGGGCCTCCAGCTCCCAGTTCCTGCCTTTCCTGACAGCCAGAGATGTGAAGAAAGCAGTCATCCAGCTCAGGGTCAGAGCTGTGACAGCTCCTCAGTGTGCTGGGAAAGGGCAGATAAACTGCTGGGTCTCTGCTGTGTTGTGTTGTAGCTGAGGGGAGTAGCTGTGGCACTGCAGCAGAAGGACTTTTAAAGGCTCCAGCTGAAATTTAAGCATCTTGTTATTTTAAAGGATGTTTGAAGTTAGTCCTATGCCTCATGCTCAGCTGCAATGAACAGAACAGGTGGACTGTTTCTAAGAAACTTCCTCACTGCAGGGGGAATACAATGAAATTAAGCCAGACCACACATAGGCAGATGTTCCTACAGCAAGGCAATTCCCAGACAGAGAAGTTCTGATCCATGAACTGCTTCAATGTATGGTACCAAACCCGCATCTGTGCTGGAGAGAAAAGCATCATGCTGCTGTGTTAATGGGTTCACTGTATGGGAACATAGTGACACAGGTTTGTGCCGCTGCTCTCTCCCTTCCTAGCAATGCCAGGGAAACCATGGAGCCTCACTGAAATAACCCAGGGTTTCCCACACTCTCTGCCAGCCAGCAGCACCTCAGAGGGACATTGTGCAAAAACCACCTCTGTGAGTGCAGCACACAGAGCAAGGAGGAATCTGCCATGGCAGTTGTCCCCAGCTTGAAATGTCCTGTGGTTTGTAGGCTTGCAGCTTACCATATGAGAGCACACAGCCTCACCACCTGAGCAGCCACTGCATAATGGGAAAACACAAAGAGAAGTGAAGAAAGGCTGAAGACAGCATCACTAAAACAAGAAATGAGCTCCAAGGAAGAATGTTACTTAAGGCTTGCAAATATGCAGTGTTAGGTTCAAAAAAAATTTAATAGCTGAATAAATAAATGCTGTCAGTACAAAGTGACATTTCTGGTCCTTGAAAGCTGTCTCTGCTGCTTGATGGAGCACTGTGGCAGCCCTCTGAGTGTGATGCCTATATACTATTACGACTGTTATTTTGGAACTGAGCTGACTGATTTGTCTTAGGGGAGCATCTCATCTATGTTTCCTTTAGCTGATCCTTTGAGGACTGACAGACACACATCTATGCAGTCTGAATCAGTGGTTTGCCTGTGAGTGTCTTGATGTTGCTTTGTTCCTTTAAGATTCCCTTATGGTTGTCCAGGCAATCCTGATGGATGAACCCAACTTGACAAACTTCCTCCAGATTACTACAAACCAGCACATCAGTAAGACATAGCAGTAGTACAGATCTCCCAATTTCTTCACCACAAACCTAAGTAAAGGTTTCCCACTTGTTGCAAACACTGCCCAAGCTGAGAAGGAAATGAGCAGATGTGTGGGTATGCACATGTCCTCCCCCTGAAACGAGAACGAGTAACCAGGTGAAGAAAGGACAAGGATTTGGGTCTCTCTAGGAGCAGTGATGAGACTAACAGGGTCATAACAGGTGGGCTGCTCCCTGAAAACAACAGGAAAGAGCTCTTCTCAGCAAGAAATACATGGGAGTTCTCCAGTGCAAGACAAATCCAAGGGCATGATAAAGGAAAGGCAACTGTGTATGGATTCTCACACTTGCCTATGCAGTTCAGGAAAGAGGAACAATTGCTTCTAAGAAATGTTGTTATGCCCTGGAGCAGAGGATGAATTGAACCCATTAGAGTTGTTCAATCTTCTCTCTGGTGGCCACTTCAAAACAGTGGCTTTTGTTTAGCAAAATGTGTACAGCAGTTATAATTGCAAAATTAACCTTCAAAATCAGAAACTAGCATAACTGAAGGAGCTGTATCAGCAAAAGCTTGGAACAAGAACTCTGAGGGGTTGTTGCCATTTACCACCTGAAATTGCCAGCTCTGGAGCCAGACTGGGGGGTGAATGTCAGCAAAATGTTATTTTTCTCCTGGTATACAAAGACAGTGGTATTCAGTGACCAGCTGATACCTGTGGTTTCACCACAGGCAGTAGTTGGGTTTGTACAACTGACACCCCCTTTATGCTTTGCTGTGAATAAGCTATGCTTTTATTTATGCTGCAACACAAAATTACCGAGGCTCAAGTTTTTAGGACATCCCAGCATCTGGGTTATGAAATCCACATTTTGGCATGTGAATGAAGTTTTGATTTTTCTTTTCCACACAGGCTCTGGGTACCTTACCATACAGGTCAAGGTAGAGCATGTGACTCATACTACCATCATGCATGTTATTCTTTAGGTATCATTTGGGCAGGGGGAGAAAGGAGGGAAATCATAGACTGTGCTGCTGTGTGGCAGGCAAATGAAGGAACTGTAATCAGATTTGGTCTGTGGAAACCTGAGATGGAAACTCAAGTGGCAAATTAGGGAGATATATAGCCCTCTTTCACGGCACTTGAATGGCTAAATGTGTGACAGAATTCTCATCAACATCTCCAGCCTCACACCTGGCTCTTGAGCAGCATAACATACCCCAAGGCAGCAAGCACACACACATCCCACATCTGTCTGTCCCTCCCAGTCACCAGCTAACTCCTCTTTTAAAACAGCTTGAAGATGAATGTAGTTACACAAAGACCACCAGAAATTATACAGACAAAGAGAGACCCTGGAGGAGAGTTGGCACAGAATACCCCATCACTACTTCAATCTTGGGAACTCAACTTCCCCCTTCTGATGAAATGTAACTTTTGAGCCCAGGCTGAACACACCGTAATTTGCCCTACTGCACCTGTCCTGGAGTATTAATAACCAACATAAATCCTAAAGGAAGCACTGTTCTTTCTTTCTGATTTGTCAGAGGTGGATGGATTGGAAGGGTTGTGGGTAATATGGAAATGGCACAGGCAGAGGATCCCTTCTGGGAGCCTGATTATTGAAAAGCGGCTGCTATTTACACAGTTAATGCCATTCACTTCCTGCACCTGCTCAATCATTCATTTCCCAGTGCAAGCCAGCTTTGCCTTGCTGCAAAATCAGGGAATTTAAGGGAGTTACACCTGCAAGTTTTCTTTTTCTCTGCAATGATTGCGGAGTTGAGCTTATAAAACTCCCGTTTGTACATTTCCAGTCCTTCATCTTCCTTTTCTGTCAATTCTTTTCCCATCCACTTATATGTATATATGTTTTTACAAGTATTTATATTTCTGATAATGAATCCAAAGCCCTCTTTTTCTAACTCCTGTTGGACTTGCAGCCTATTCATGTACTACAAAAAACCCCCCTATTTCATTCTGCAATTGTCTAAAAATACCCAAAAAATTCAGCTAACTTCCCCACTTACACTAGTTTTTCTTCATATTCTATCCAATCTTTGAGAGAGACTCCATGTCCTACATCCAGGGACATCCAATTTTTTATGATGTCCCTATGAATGTAAATTCTGTGTTGTCATCCCCAGCAAACACACTTTTATAGTTGAATCTACTTTGAATTCTGGTTTAAAAGAAGACCAAAACAAACCACAAAGAATTGTGCAGCTGACCTTTCTTCTCATTCTTGCCCCAATCTCCTTTCTTGATAATGAATGTCTGCAGAGAGGCTGTAGGCCACCAAGCAGAAAGGAAGCAGGAAGGAAAAGAGCCCCATGGCTCTCCTTATTAGTGCTTAAGGATACACCAGGTGTAAGTTACATTAGGGGAGGGGCAATTGCAGCTCTGAGCACCTGAAAAACCCATCAGCAAGGGTTAAGTTAACAGAAAAGGGAAGGCTTCTGGCTTTTGGTTAGTTTTTTTCCCATTATCAAGAGAAGGACTCCTCTATAATGTAAAATCCATGCTGCCACACAGCACATAAAGCCTTTGCAATACTAACCTGTTAGATTTGCTGCCATGCTGGTGGTGAGCTGTCATCCCTCGCAGAGCATCCATCTGCTTGTTGTCATACTTACACAGGAACCGAATAAACTGCCCCCATCTGCCAAAGTTTTGGCTTGGGTTACAGAGAGACAACAGCAGGAAGAAGGTCAAGATCAAGTAAAGCAGATAAACATGATTAACTCTGAGCAGATGATGACTCACCTGTCTTCAGTGGGAACAGCCTCGTATTAATGTGTCTGATTGAACCAGGGTTGGAGGAATAAACCAACTTAAAGGGAATGACAATGCAAAAATTAAAAAGTAATAAAAAGCTTAAAGTTGAAAGCAAAACAGCTCATGACCTCTTTTTTTTTGTTCCCATCTGAAGAAACAACGGTATGCTCTTAAAATCAGCACGTGTCAAGTCAGACGCTGGAAAGGAATTGAGAGGATTATTTCACAATTTTATTGCACAATTGAAAATTAACCTTTTTTTTTTTTTTAATATTTACAGGCCATTTACTTTGCACACACAATCTAAACAGCATTTTCCCCAATAAAGCTGCCACCTAGAAAACTTACACACGGACTAAAGTATATGTGTAAATTAAGTGGTTTGTGTTAAATGCAAATTGCCTCAGTCTGGAGGGGGAGGTGCTTGGGAGATGGGGCAGCATAAGGAAAGAAGACACATTTTTCTTTTCTCTTTCCTGAAATATTACTTAAAAATCTTTCCCCAAGCTGGGGAGAGAAACAGAAGAGTTGAAGCAGAAGGACAGCCAGTCAGGTAATATATTGGGAAAGTCAAGGTGCTGAGTTGGAGAGTCAGAATCTTCAGTGCCACAAGCCTTGTTTCATGCATAGCTCACCCTAAAGGTCATGGCACTCCAGTTTTCCCCAGGAGAATGTAGAATCACCTTGGCCATGAGAGAAAAAGAATGAGGTTTGAGTCTTAAGAAGAAACACATGTGGAAAAGCCATTGTTGGGGGATTTTACCCCTTTCTCACAGTTTCTTACCTGCACTGTTGGAAATGTGCTGGCTGACACACTGCCACAAACCTGGCACAACCCGACCACCAATTCCAGGGGGTCACCATCCCCCACCATTATGAAGCCCACAGTTTTGAGCTGAAAATGAGTGCTTTCCTGGCTGTTAGCACAAACTGTCTGTCACCACATGCAGCACAATCTCTGGAGTCCACAAATCACCCCCCTCCCATGGCTCATCCACCCACACCTTTTCTGTCACACGGATTGTTGTTCTCAAGTTTGCCAGCTATTATTGAGTATAAGGCCTTGTAGCACTTACTGCTCAGTTTCCAGGGGATTTTGACACCTGCAATCTTAAATCAGTATGTGGCAACTCTAAAACTGATGCTCACGACCAGCACTGTAACCTTTTCTGCTACTCACAGAGCAAGGGGTGATATGGTGCTGAAGTGAACTGAAATGCCCTCTTCTGAAGTCCTGCTCACTCCATTGACTCTCAAAGGAAACAAAGGGGACTGAAAGGGATGTCAGTCAACAGAAAAGGCTGCCCAGGGAAGTGTCACCATCCCTGGAGGTATTTAAACGATGAGTAGATGTGGCACTTAGGGACATGGCTTAGTGGTGGACTTGGCAGTGTTAGGTTTATGGTTGGACTTGATCATAGACGTCTTTTCCAACCTAAATGACTCCATGACTCTATGACCAATTCCCACACCATGGGTCTCAAGACAGCTGCCAAGTTGCATGGGCTGAATCAGGGCCTGAATGGTTCTAGCTGGGCACCTAAGAACTAAGGATTCTGGAATTGTGAGATTCATTTGGTATTCAGATCACTTTGGTGCTATCTTTCATCAGGTTTTGGGTACCCTAGGGAGGAGAACTGGATTAAGTTTTGTTTTTGCATTAATGGCATTAGAGACCTAAGTATTTTCCTCTCCTCTCCTCTCCTTCTCCTCTTGCAGCTCAAGGATTTTTTTTCTCTTTTTTTCTGTTTAACATGGTCTTGGTAGTTTAAGGGAGCCAGCAATGGAGAGGTGTCTTTTCTCTATGTAACAGTTATAATCAGATCTCAGGACTGTAGAAGTTGTCTATATTGTCTTTAGAATGCCTTTCAACACCAGCCTAAGGTGGATATAAACATGGATTTAGGACTGCAGCAGATGGGAACATGGAGAAAAAGTGGAAATCACAAGAATGGACTGGCTGAAGAAGGATCCTGAAATTGAACCCTACAGAAATAGGGAACTTGTAAATAGGGAATTTGTAAATATAACTGCTTTTTGCTAAAATTCCTGGCTTGAGTAGATTATTAACCTTCGTAGTGCTGCTGATTCCAGCCCCACAGGACTACTTATAATTACTCTCTTCCTCTCAAAACAGTATTTCCCTGGAAGTTCTATGGATGTAACAGACAGAAAACTTTAAAAAAAAAGAGTATGTTAAAAATAAACCAAAACATAGTGCACCCATTTTTACACCTTCAAAATGATGAATTTTTTATCAGGTGTAGCTTGAAGATTAAAATTGAAAAAAAAACCCTGCAGAATAAATTTGTGTGGCGGCTCAGGTGCCATGTGAGAAACATTGCTCCAGTAATGAACTCGTGCAGTGGTCTGGTATTAGCCAGTAGACTTTCATAATTACTGGAAGAAACATTGCTAAGGTAGAAATAAAACCTGTGATAGCACAAACTAATAAAAAAATCCCCCAGGCTACAGGAAAGACTTTCCTTGCACTAATATGGAGGACAACTCAACAACCCCTCAGTTCTGTTCTTCTCCACAGACAATGTTGTAATGTTTTCAAGTCTGACAGATGCAGAAGAAAGCTGCAACATATTAAAATAAATAGAACAGGATCATAGAATGTCCCAAGTTGGAAAGGAACCACAAGTATCACCAAGTCTAGATCCTGGCCCTGGTCAGCACCATCTCCAAAAGTCATGCCATGTGCCTGAGAATATTGTCCAACTGCTTTTTGATCTTTGTCAGGCTTGGTGCTGTGACTACTTCCCTGGAGAGCCTGTTCCAGTGCCCAACCACCCTCTGGGTGAAGAACTTTTCCTGATATCCAACCTAAACCTCCCCTGACACAACTTCAGGCCATTCCCTCAGGTTCTGTCACTGGTCACAGAGAGAAGAGATCAGTGCCTGCCCCTCCTCTTTCCCTCATGAGGAAGTTTTAATTGCAGTGAGGTCTCCCCCCAAGTTCCTTCTTCTCCAGGCTGAAAAAGCCAAATGATCTCAGACACATCTCCTATGGCTTCCCCTCTAAACCCTTCAGCATCTTTCTGGATGGTCTCTGAGAGCTTTAGATCTTTATTATATTGTGGCACCCAAAACTGCCCCCAGCACTCGAGGTGAGGCTGCCCTGGTGCAGAGCAGAGCAGGACAATCCCCTCCCTTGCCTGGCTGGTGATGCTGTGCCTGATGCCCCCCAGGACAGGGTTGGCCCTCCTGGCTGCCAGGGCACTGCTGGCTCGTGTTCAACTGTGAATATAAATATCTAAATTGAACAACATGAATAAGAAATACTTTGAAAATTTTTAATTTCACTTATGAAAATGGAAATGAAAGCAATAAAATTTAGAAAATATTTGTGTCTTGGGTGATCTGATTCAGAGTTGTTTTTTAATACATGCCTTTTTTTGCTCTATGAAGTGTAAACAGAAAGATGATGATAGTGCCTGTAGTCTCTGCATTTATGACAGAAGCTGGAAGGTTAACTTGGTGGATATTTTTTATTGATCACTCTCTGTGAATGTTAAAATGTTAATCCTTGTGACAGCTCACAGTACTCAATAACTTTTTTTTTTAAATTGCCTTTGCTGTTCTTTGAAGAAGCCTTAACAGTGAAAAATACAAGATGTAAACTCTCTGTGAGCCATTTGAACCCATATGGAAATATTCACTGATGTTATGGACAGAAAACATAATTTTGCTTATCTGTCTACTCTCTTATCAACACAGCAGAAGCTTACTGCCTATTCTGAACACTGAGTCTCAGGTCAGCTGGATTAATTGGTGCTAATATAATTAGTAAACACTGAGCAAGGTGTCAAGGGAAAATACACACATCTCCTGTTCTCATTCTGGACCAGCAAACCACTGAGTCCCATCTTTTCCTCACCCCAAGGGCCTCTGTCACTCACAGCAAGTGTACATCTGAAATGCAGAAAAGCTCAGCCAAGTCCATCATCAGAATAAGAGATTTCATACTGAACTCACTATTGCCATCTAAAAACAGTCACAGGCAGTGGTGCCCCTTCTTTCCTGCTGCTCATGGTTAGGTCTGACTGGATGAAGAGTTCATGGATCAATCCACATTGGACAGCTCTTCCTTCCCTTATAGCAATATTAGGGAGTACTGCTGGAACAAGAGTTCCACAGGCAGATCAAAAGAAGAAATTCTATGAACCTCACTAACTCTAGCTTTGCCCCAGCCATTGGCCTCAGTGCTGACAATTTAAGAAAGGCTGGATAGTCAAGACTCCTACTGTTATCAAGCTGATATTATCTTTTTTCTTTTTTTTTCCCTTTTTTTTAAGGGCACCAATGGGTAAGTGTGGGGATCCAAAGAATTGAAACAAATTAACTATCTTTGAGCTGCTGAGAGTAGTTTAATCTCAGCGCTTTCAAGAATTTTACAATCCACAGAATTTACTGCAGGTGGGCCACATTGGCCACTGTTAAGAAATGCCACAAATCCAGAATGGGGTTAGTCCAGCCCTCATATCCTAAGAACAGATTTTCTGAGGTACTTCAAAATGCTTATGTCTTCCTCATTCCTCTGGAAATTTGGCTACTTAAAACAAACCCATCATACCCCCACCCACAATTATTTACTCCATCTTTCTTTGCTTACCTGACAGACTGCTGATACTAGAGTGGTCCCAGTGATGGAGCCAACATGCTCGGACAGAGCTGGGATCCATCACTCTTGCAAGTTCAGCTGTTAGCATTTGTAGGCTGGGGGTGAGCGCTACAAGGCCTCTGAATGTGTGATTTCCATCAGCTTCATAGGATCCCCTCCACATGAGAAAAGCCTGTAGAACAGAACTGCAGGTGTTCTGCTCTGAAAGCCTGAGAGCATGGGGGATAATTGATTTTCCTAAATCACAGTTTATACCTATTCTTTGGGAAAAAAAAAAGTCTGTCTTTGCTGAAAATTAAGACTGCTATCATATTATGAAAACCTCCATGAAATAAGAAGTAAAAAGAAGTATCATACACCCAGCTGCTTCATTCACCCAAACATTATGCAGTCAGTGCAGAGAAAGAAACAGAACTCCCTCAAAAAAGACCTGAACAAAGAATTGTGTACAGACTATGTCCTACTATATTTGTGTAAGGGGACAGAAAGAAGTTTTATGAGCAAATCACCAACTCCACCACCAACCTGAGATTTCAGATCCTCTAACTTCCATGTGATTGAATTTGAAGCCTTATCACAAGCCTTGTGATGTAATGGTTAATGCTGAAAATTCACACTTCTACTGACTCACAATTATGTTGCCATAATACTCAGAAATATGCTAAGCTTGGCTTGAATTACCTGGCCTAATGTGTTTGGGGACTTCTTCATGTCTGGTAAGGGTAGGGTGTCTAAATCCCTGGTCAGAGAATTACCTTAAGGTCAGAACCATTTCTTTTAGAATGAAATTTTGTGTCCTGTGGCAATGGACCTTGGAGCTCTCAAATGCGGCCTTTGCTACATGTGCAGTGACTTCCACAAATTCATGCTGCAGAGATTTAAGACATTTTAACCCTACAGAAATAGTAATTTGCTGGGAGCAGGGAACCTGCTCTTAACATATGAGGAGAAGCTACACACAATGACTGAACAGATACTAAACTCTAAGCCTGGGCTTCAGATTGCTTGCATCCTGACACTTTCAGTGACCTAACACTTCCACAGGAGTATCCACTAACACGTCTGAACAAATATGTTCATATGACTGACTACATAAATAAATATGTGGCTGGCTTTCTAATTCCCAGATTATTTTTTTTAACTCAACATCATAATTCTACTCTGTAAACAAACCCCAAATCCCAAGTAAGGGTCAGAGGAAAATGTTCCAGTCAACTGACACATACACAGCTCCTTTTGAAATTCTCATGGACTTTATGTTCTGTTTTGAGAATATGTAACTACTCATAAAATCAAACTCTTACAAAAGCAAGATTTTTCTAAATCCAGGTTTGTAAGCATTTCCTGAGCCATAATTTGCTGTGCACAGCCAGCAGCTTTTCCAAGCAATTTTATATTGTGAAACAATATACAATCTTCAAATAATCCCCAATACACCTAAGTATTTGGATGTAAACACACCATCTAAATATACATTATTAATTACTACTGTAAAAATTACTTCACTGAGCTATCAAAGCTTCTGCATTTTCAATACTGCAGTGGAAATACCTGATTATTGGCTGGCATTTTCTACTAGTGACTTATTTGTTTCAGTTTCACCTAGTGGAGTTGCAGAAACTTAGCTGCTTTTTTTTCCCTAATATTGAAATATGTTTTGAGCTAACAATGATACATTCTCTTTCTAGCACTCCCACCACTGAAAGTGTTAGACCTGGTTGAAGTTCATAAATAATAACACTCACCCCACTTGCTGAGTTTGCTGTGTTCTGCTGCTGCTGCTGCCCTGAAACCTGAGGAACACCCATACAGTATCTGGCAGAGCAGGAAGGAATGTCCTGAGCAATGCCTAAGAGTAATATCTCTGCTGATTTGCCAGGACTCCCAGTGCTTCTGGCCATTAATCTTTCTCAGCTGAAAACAGATGGGGCTATTAGGCAGGCTGGAGTAATGGGGGAAACTGGCAAGACAGAGAAGGAAATGCATTATCTTCTGGGTAAAACTGCACATAAAAATGAGAACATTAAAAATGCATTTTTTATTTTTAATTGGACGATGTATGATTATACCTACCAGAAAATGATGTGCAATGTGCTTTGTGGAGGGCATTTATAAAACTGTTCAGCTGTGCTAGGGTCTTATTTTCCCCTGTGGAGAGAAACAGCAGCTACGGTTCTGATGAGGTTTTTGTGCTTTTCCCTCTAACACAGGGCTTACTCTGCTGCAACAGCTACTGCAAATAACACTACAAAGTGCCTCTGCTTGTTGCAGTAAAAGGAAAATGCAGCTTACGATTTACCAACAAACCACATGAAGCCAACCAGGTAAAAAAATCAGTACTTTAGGAGTAATGGGAGCATATGTCACATTCAGTCTAACCAAGGCGATGAACTGCAGGTACAGCTGCTAATTCCTTTATGCCATGGCATCCAAGATAATGATTACAAATAGAAAAAAAAAATAGTAAATTATGAAGTAGGACCAGATTGTTTACACAGGAAACTAGCAAGGCTGGAAGGAATTACTACAACTAGGACTTGGGAAAAAAACTGATAGATACTAAGAACTATCCCAGATAAACAGAGACATTTTCTGTGTAGGCAAATAGTAAATGATCCTTAGATAGAAAATGATAGGATGGAAACTACAGCCAAACTTTTGAAGGGGTGTGTGTGTATATATATATCTCTATATATAGATACATCTACTGTAACAACAGAGAAAAATCATGGAAACATATCAGAAGGGTATGATAAGGTATCAAGTAAGTGTATCAAAACTTGGACTTGCAGAGCCTGTTTTATCACAAGAAGAAGCATGAAAACAAAAATAGGAGTATTAGGTGCCAGGCAGCAGGTTATTATTTGGAATAATAATTATGTCTGAAAGTGGTGGGATGTCAAAAGGTGCTGGAAAATACACAGTTCTGGCTTTGGGACTTGAAAAATTTGCAATGACTCCTAAATGTCAATGTTTTGTAGTGGAGAGGGAAAAGGGAGACAGAACAAAATATGTCAAGATAAGAGCCCAATTTCTGTAATACTTTATTTCTGATCCCCTAATTAGGAAAAGGTAAGCATTTAGGAAGGTGAAAGAGGAAAATACCCTCAAAACCTGGTAGGGTGGCATTCAAGGTAAATTTAAAAACAAAAACATCTTTTTCTTTTTAAAGAATCAATGGCTCTAAAAAAAAGGACTAGAAAACCTGAAATCCTCAGATCAAAATAGAAAGGGCTGATAGACAGCCATGGAGTATGGTACCCCTTGGATGAATGGAAGACAAAGAGAGGGAAATGTTGATATGACTAAATGGAAAATTTTAGAAGTTATTCAGGCCAAATAGGAAACCTTCAGAGAATGGAAATAAAACTTTGTAAAGCTGAAAGGAAGGTATGTAATAGTTAAGATGGAGTTCGAGGAAGCTAAGAGGGAATCTGAAGAGCAAACAGTAGGAAGTTAAAACTGAAAATGAACATTTGTTCAGTACACCAAAAGCAGAAAGTGGAAATAATGGGCAGGCCACCCCAAACAAGTAGAAGAAACAATTAAAGACAATAAGGACATTGCCAAGAATCTAAATGATTTATTTGCATCAGTCTTCACTGAGAGGGTGCTGGAGTGGTATCTAAATGAGAGACTCACACTTTCCAAATATCAAAGATAAGGAGAGGTCATAGATTGAAGACTCAAGAGAGAAGTTGGTGGAACAAATCAATAAATCAAAGGCATTAAGTCACCAGGTTTATCTGCTACTTCTGGGAGATTTCAGGAGAAAACTGAGAATTAAGTAACAAAGTTCCTAGCAAATACTTACTACAGCAGAGGACTGGAAGACAGCCAGTGTTATAACTGAGTTGGGAATTTTTTTTGTTGTCAGTGGTGGATTTTTTCATGGTGTTGTAGGAGCCCTGGCAGTTACAGACAGATTTGTAATCCTAACTTGCCATCAGGTAAATTTTTTGAAATGTGCTAAAAACCCCCAAGACCCACACCTCTCAAATTATGAAGCACAGAGACAAATATGACATGACAGATACAAGTCAGTACAGTGTCTGTAAGGACAAAAAAAGGGACTCTTTGTACCTACTACCAATTTCTGAGCTGGTTACACCAGCCAGCACACCTAAGCCTACCCGGGAGGTCCCAAGACTTACTCTACAGGCAAGTAGCAAATCATTACCTCCCTGATCCCCCATCCTTCACCACTGAGAAGAGAATAATGAGAAGAATGCTGAAAATGGTTCAGCCAAATAATGTACAGGTTATGCTGCTGTAGGGCAATCCAGTCTATCCTTGGGCAATGTTGTTAAGCCAAGGAGAAATGTACATCTGGAATTGAAAATTTTTTAATACATATGGAACATAATGGTGGCCACACTGAAGCTCTGACTGGAGATTTCATGTAGGTACAACAAGTGTTAGCCTCTCTTAGATCAGCTTTAGGGATCCTTCTGCACACTGGCTAATCAACAGCCTCTGTGCTGCAGGGTTCTTCTCATTCTCAATCAGCACAGTGACCTGTGCCTTTAATGGTAACATAGGACTTGGGGAGTTAAGACTTTGATGTTTTTAAAAGAACATATCTTAGCCAGACTGAGCACTAATATCACTTCTTCCCAGCTCTCTCCAGCTTTTTATGTAAATCTTTACATAAAGCCATTAAGAACAGAAAAAAAAGCTTTTTGGAAAATTATGCAGTGATATATTCTTATTCAGCCAACACTCCCAGGGGAAAAAGTGAAAACTACACACAGCCTCCCGCCCCTTTTTATTTCTTGTCAAAGACATTGCCTTTTTTGGCTTTTCTTATATATACATAGAATGACGAACTGATATTTGTAGTTTAAATGTCTGGTTTAACTGCGTGGTTTCCACCGTAACAGAAATCTCTCACAAAATGTCAGGTTAGAAATAAAACCGAGCTCTAGAGGGATGAGGTGGGGAGGAAAGTAGAAGGTCCAGTGGCTGAAAAACAAAATGGAAAAACGTGCGCAGAACGCAATATGGATCCATTTCCCAGCTCAGGCAGTGGTATTGGTACATGTGGTTGTTTGGGGTCTGGGGTAGGGAGACAGACACATTTCTCACTGAGTTGTTTCTGCTTCTTCTATTAACATTGCAACAAAAATTACAAAGAGCCCTGAAAGGGGTAGTGCACCTCATCTCTTCCTCCCATGTAAACACAACATTAATACTGAAGATAAAGAAAATGGCAAAAAGTCCAGTGTCTTGTTTTCTGCATTTTGCTTGTTAGGTTCCCGTTCGCCCTCCAGCAAATTCCTGTGTGTACCGATGTTGTGAACTTGACCAGTCCACGTTCAAGCAAACACTCACTCAGATTCCCAACACATTCTTTTCTCCCCGTGCAATGGGGAGTTTATTCCTAACAGTTCTGCTCCTTTTAATTATAAACTCCTTTAACGAAGTAGTTCTGAGACCTTGCAGCAGGCAGCAGGAGAGCACCAAGGCTACTAGTTGCCTTTTTACTAGTTTATATTCACTGTTCAGCAAAGAAGTCCACTTAAAGCCTAAGGCCCAGTGCCTTCACGGATGGGCAGCACTGAAATGAGCCTACAAATCAGTATTCCCCTTGTACAACGTGCCTTATAGGTAAAATCCAATTCTTGCCTAAAAAAGATAAAGGGTTAGAGCCAGGCCCTTTATCTTATGAGACATGTGTGAACAAGTTGCTCTGATGAAAACAGACTTTAAACTGACAAGTTTTGTTCACTTTCTGGCAGAGTTACTGATCTTCTTTACTGGACCACCAAAACTGAAGATGGCAAAGAAACACAAGGGATATATTTCCTTGGCAAGGAAAGGAGCAGCATTTAGGACTGGGGCAAAGGCAGGGTGGGATATAGGGGATTTTCCTGATAAAACAATTAATTTGAGAAAAAAAGACAAACCAATATCATGTATACAACTGAACCAGTAACACACCCTCTCAGGAATGCAGTATTGTATAAGTGTTCCCTGTGTTTTCAAGGCTAATTCAGACCTTTGGCTCATCCTGCATTAACAAGGTCATCCATGTTAACAGGGCCCCTGTGAAAGTTCACAGGTCAAAGTTCCCTTTTAGAGTAGTGCAGATTTGAAATTCACAGGACAGCGACCCGAAGATCTTCCTTTACAGATAAAAAGCATGTCAAATTATTAAATAGCAACATGAAATCCTATATTCTGAAGGTCTGTCTGTGCTCTGCAGTCAAGAGAGTGGAGTGCAATCCCAGCCCCTGCCCAGTCCCCACCTTTGGTGGCTTGGAGGGCGCCACTTGCAGACACCTCACGAATGCTAAAGCCGACAGACCTGGGGCAGTCGGGGAAGGGATGAACGAGCATAGTCCGAAGACATGTCACTTCAAATTTCTACTGTTAGAACTGCCAAGTATGATATAAAACCAGAAAGTATTTCTCAGTTTGGAGTTCGAAGACCAGGCCCCAAGC
This sequence comes from Ploceus nigricollis, assembly GCA_013399945.1. NCBI lineage: Eukaryota > Metazoa > Chordata > Aves > Passeriformes > Ploceidae > Ploceus > Ploceus nigricollis. The sequence goes on from VXBC01010660.1 coordinate 918,952, forward strand.
GCTGAGCGGCTCTTGCCTTGGTGTCCCTGTTGGCCAGGCACGGGCTCCACGGTGCTAACTGTTGTTCTCCGCCGTGAGATATTTGAGGGCCGCGAAGCCGTAGTGGCGCGACATGTCCTGCTGGAACTCCTCCTTGAGCGTCTTCAGACAGATGCGGTATTGCTTGTTGGAGCGGAACTTGGTGATGTCGAAGCTGGGCGCGTGCGGCATGTGGATCATGTAGGCGTTGGGCAGCACCGTGAACTCGTACTCCTGCGGGACAAAGAGACGGCTGTCAGGGGGATCCCAGCCTCCTGCAAGGCACCTCCCCTGCACTTCCACAGCCAAACGTGCTCCAGCGTGTAACGGCGCCGTTTGTGTCTCAGGAACAACAACCCCATCAGGGATCTCAAACAAGCTGCCTTTTTTTCTCAAGTAGCTTTTCTTGGCTTTTTGAAAAAATCTACTTTCTCTTTTTGTAAAATCAAAGAATTTTTTGGGTTGGAAGGCACCTTTAAAGACAATCTAGACCAACCTTCCTGCAATGAGCAGGGACATCTTCAACTAGATCAGGTTGCTAGAGCCCCATCCAACCTGACATTGCATGTTTCCAGGGATGGGGCATCCACCTCCCCTCTGGATAATCTCCCCCAGTGTTTTACTATCCTCATGGTAAAAAAACCCCAACTATTTTAACACATTTTACTCCATATAAGCTAAATAATGGGGAAATAGTACAAAAGGCACACCTGAAGCCATGTCTGCCACACAGATTTTTCAGCAGTGTGATTGCAACAACACTGCTGTGACTACACAGCATGAGTCTCAAGCGTCCATGCAAAAAGGTGGCTTTGACCCTAAAATTTATTTTCCTTGGGATGCTGGAACGAGCTACATTTACAAAGGCAAAACTGCATGACATATGTTGCTTTGCCTATATGCTAAGGTACTTACAGAGACAAAACTGTCCAAAACTATTTATAAACCTGAAATAAGGGGAGAATATGGTATCGTTTATAGACAATGTGTGAAAATGAACCTGCTAATTCCATATGCTTTGAGACTTTTTTACTCAAATTAAGTTCTCCCTCACAAAGTTTGAGATACTGTGCTCTCTTTCTCCTGTAAAACTACTTCACTTATTCTCTTTATATCTGACCAAGTTCTTTGACAATTTTTGTTGTTAAAAAAAATGATGGCTGATTTAAGTCTCCATTATTCCTGTTAGATTCTTTCAATTTTTACAGGTAAATATAGGAGGATTAGAGCAAAGCTTGAAAAAGCCTGATTCTTACACAAGCTGAAAGTTCACTAGCGTAGGATATGCAACAAGCAGGTATCTTCTGCAAGGAACTGGGCAAGGGATGTGAACCTCATTATTCTGTAGCAAAATGAAGTACCCTAACCACTTTTTTCATATGGAATTTCAAGAAGTCTTGAGTTGTATTGGATGCAAATTAGAAAGAAACTTTGAAGCCTCCACAGGCGAATTTCCTACTTTCTCACAGTTTCTATCTACAGCTGTTGCTGGATTGACTCATTAACCCTCTCCACAAAAGAAACTGGCCGGGGAAGGAACAGTCACAGAGCATGCTGGCTTTATAGCAAGTGGTCCCCTGCTTTGCAATGCCCAGTCACTTGTAGATTTAGGAGTCTGTGCAGAGACAAAGAATATCTGCAGCAGAGAGGCAGAGTACCCCAAAATATTTTAGTAGGGAAAGAGATTTATGGGAAAAAACACACTTGTGCTGATAAGTCTGAGTGTTTCACCTGTATGTGCTGGACAGCTAAGTGCAGATGCAGCTCCTTCTTCCTGATGAGAATGCCTGCTCCCTGACAGACAGTGCTAAAGTGGTAAATTTTTGTGTCAATTTACAATATTGTCATATACAGGAATGGGGTCCTCTGACCTTCTGTTTGGGGTGGAGAATGTATAGCAAGAGCAAAATAATCTGATGCTCACAGGCAGAATTTATTCAGGTGGAAGATGCTTAGGACTAATGGGGAACCAAATGTGAAACCAAAGGCTGGCACCATGGAGTGAGGAGAGCTGATAAACTACAAACTACAGAAAACCACTCTATGGGACCTTAAAACTATGGGCTGGAGCTGCAGAGGAAGATGCATTCCCCTCATACAACCTTTTCTTTGCTCTCTGTTTGCATCTCAAGTCTGTAATACTGCAGGTCAGGGACTGTCTACACTCTGCAGTGCTAACTGTTCAGCACAGCAGTGTTCTCATCCCTCTGAATGGCCTTCAGGCACATAAAGCCTTTCAAAAAACTGTGAGTCTACTGCTAATAATCCCCTTTGAAATATGCTGGGCTAGGGTCCTGGAAAATGGGACACTCACAGTCTAGTAGCACAGTCACTGGAAAGGTAGGGAAAAGTTTCCTAAAGACCTTGCCCTACTGCATGGAAGCCTCTGTTGAGAAGGCAATGCACTTGCAGGAACCTCTGTCCCTATCTCCTAGATTACAAATTCTTTAGATGGAGACTGGCATTATCTGTGCATTTGTACGGCATCCAGCTCAGTGGACACCTGCATGCTCCCAGAATCACAATGACGATTATCTCCATGCCATGTCCTGCTCTGAGGGATGGCAGTGGCACAGGCATTTGGAAAGGGATCTGGAACAGACCTCTTGACAGACACTGCAGTCGTGAGGAGCAGTGAAATAACTGAGAAGCTGCTCTGCCTGCTGGTAATGAAGCCAGCCAAGCAGCTGGCAGCAACCTGATCTGTGCACACCCCAAAGCAGAGGAATGCCACAGGGGAAGTAGCTGTGCCATCCCATGTCTCCTCTAGGCTCATTTGTGGAAGAACCTGCCAATACCCATATTGCTACAGAGGAAAATGAAACTTCTTTTGAATGTGATACTGTACTCAAGGCTGGAAGAGTGAGAAAAACAATTTCCCAGAGTTAATTCCAACTCAATGGTCATTTAAAATAATTGTGCTATGATCAACTTCGAAAACTCTTTCCATTTCCCATGTGTGAATCTCTGTGCTGGGCAGACATCTCTGAACAGAAGAGTTAAATCCTTAATGCTACATAAGAGCTGCCACTGGGAACATAAGCCTTGTTACCCATACTAACAAATAATAAACCATTACCCTGGCACTCTCCACAACTGATGGTTAATTAATTAGTACTTGGAAAGTGCACTGGAAAATTACAGTGCTATAGCAAAGTATTAGTAATATAAGGGACAATATTTATTCTAGTCTGTAATAATTTTTTGTCATGTAAATAGGTACAAATTTGTTGGGAATGCCCTTGGCAAACAGAGGGCAAGTGGCTGCCAGCCCAAGGTGACCATGTGGTTTTGTAAGCAGAAGTAGAAAATATCCTTCCCACACATGTCTGCACACAATCCCACACTGTAGTCCACACCCCAGAGACACAATCTCCCACTAACTTGCTCCAAGCCTTGAGCTGCTCTGCTTCACATAAACCAGTAAGAGTTGAGCAGAGAAGGATCTGCTCTATTCCAGACTGATAGCAGAAGCTATCACAGGAGGATAAAGATCACCAAAACCTATTTTTTTGGTTAGCATGAAATGCTATTAGTTCAAACACTGGGATTGAAACCAAACTGGAAAAAACTACAAGAAACCCAAACTAAAAAGAAATGCCATGACCTAGACCTTGCTGATGAGCACAGCGGGTGGCTCCTCATCCAAGAACAGCAGGGTGATGCAAATCCTGCCATTTCAGTGAGCAGCAGCACTGGGCTCCCATGGAGCCATAGTCACTGCCAGGCTCTAAGATTTAGGTTGGCAGCAGGGACCTTGGCAACTCTGAGAGCTCTGGTGTCAGTCTGGGACTCCTGAGCTTTCCCTGCATCCTTATTATTATAAATTCTACCCAGCAGCTTCATCCCAAGTCACAGATCCAAGAAGCAGGTAGCCCAAGGCTCAAGTACCTGGATCCTTTAGAGTCAGCACCACAGCCCCAGACTTTGGAAATGTAAATACTTCGGCTTTGCAGAAATGTGCTGTAAATCCCAGCCATAAATTAAAGATGCTTGCCTTGAATTCAACTGAAGACTAGTTTTTGAATTGTAAATTATTTGGGACTCAGAAACCTCAATTTAATGGAAAAAATCCAGCTAGGTCTACATGTTCCTTAATAAGTGGTGGGATTGGCAACAACTGCTGCAATGCTTCGGTCACGAGGCGCACGCTACAGGGGTTGTGCCTCTGCAAAACAATGAATTTCTTAGAATTGACAAATAAATGAACTCAGACTCAGCTCTTCATTTAATTCTTGACAAGCATTAAATGGAGTGTTCCCAATTCAAGAAGCACTCATTAAGGAGCTCAGTAAGGCCAGATGAACACTTTCACTTTGGTGCTGCAAACTGTGACACCTTCCTTTGGAAGGACAGAGATTCAGTTGTAACAACCCTGCTGCAAAGCCCTGGGAGAGACACTCGTGTGTCATCTCCTCACCTGTGCATCCAGCTCCATGATGTGAGCTACTTTGTTCCAGCCAAATCCCACAAAGCGCCTGTCATACTCCGGGCAGTCCTTCCTCACGACGACGTATGGCTCAAAGTCTGCTTCCCACTCCACGCGGTAGGGGGTGGTGGCTGTTCGCCACTTGGCAAAATTTGTTGGCGCGTGCCCTTTCGTCCAGACGTGGTACCTGAAATAGACATAAACGGCAGGGACGTGGGGAGGCAATTAGATAGAAAGCATCTTGGCGAGGCAACAAAATATTACCTGTTAGATGAAATGCTCAAAAATAAGGACATTAGCTTACAGTTCACATCATCATTTTCAGGACGCATCGGAGGCAATTTCTAGGACTATTTCCAGCACGCCTCCCAGAGCTCAATGCTTAAACACATCTAGCTGGTGAAGGATAGTGTGAAAACAGTACCTCATGCTAATGTGAGAAACCATTACACAGTACCCTGTCAGTTCATCTGCACTATAAGTGCTGTGTCTTATTCCTAGCAACCAAGCAGCTGCTTCGGTCGGTGCTCTAAAATCGGTGTGGAAATCTGCAGCTCAGATAAAGTCCCTAAAATTAGCTATTTCCCCACCATGGTGACATTCATGATCTGTTTTATAGGCAATTTTATAATTTGCATGAGAGACACCTGCAGCTCTGGATAGATGTTCCATTTTATTAATTACAGTTATTACTATGGCAGGAACCAAGCTGCATAATTACATTAATAAATAAAATATTACATAAAGACTTTCTGCTCTAAGTTCTACATTGTGGGGAGTACTTCTGTGATCTTCAGTAAGGTAATCAATTTGATTTACAGAAAAAGATCCTTTTGTATTTTGCTAATCTTGTTTAGGTCACAGCAGGTCTCTTCCTAGCACAGCTTGAATGCACCCCATTAGTGCCATGGTCAATGACTCTCTCGCCCACTTATTCTAACACTTTCCAAAAATCAATGAGACAAGCACTTTCTGCAGATTCATAGATTAATTAATGAAACAAAAGCATAGCAGGTATCTGTATTACAACACTGAGATAGATAGGCAACAGAAGGGACAAAACAAATATCCTGCCAATTTGTAAAGTAAGGTACATTGAATTCACAGGGATGACTCATATGCTAAAAGTGAAGGGATTTGAGCACTAAATATTGCAAAATTACAGCATGACGTAATGCTTAAACCCCAGAAATTCTCATAACATTGTAAGCTATTGCTAAAAACAGGAATATAAAATCACAGCCTAGGAGTTTTCATTTGGACATATTTGTATGGCTTGTAACAGGAGAATCAGAGGTGTTCAGCTTTGCTGACTCTGTTTAGGGCCGTGCAGGAAGACCAAATTATTACTATGGCATTGGGGTCACAAGTAATGTATGGTCCTTTGTATGCTGCATTTCTAAACTGTAAACAGGTTTCACCACTTTCAGATATCTCGCCTAGGAACCAGGAAAAACAAAATCCTTCTGTATTAAAAAAATTGACACTGAAATAATTCTCCAGAGATTATTAGAAAGCAGTGCCAGATTCACAAAGATGCTTATAACCCTTCATGCCCTTTGGAATCATTGCCAAAAAACCTATCCCTTTTCTTGGCTTCTTTTGGAGATGAGCGGCTAACCTAGCCAGTCACTAATGTGCAGCTATCTATACTGGAAAAAAAAAACAAACAACCCAACAGTCACAATGTGGGGTTTAAAATGATGTAAGATTGTGGAGGGTGCTGTATCTTCTAAAATCCTACCTCCGGCATTTTGAAATTAATTATGATAATAATAATAATAATAATGACTGCTAAACACGAAGTGATTTTTATCTTCAAAGCCCCATTCATACTTTGGTTAATTGAGAGATTCCTGCAGAGAAGCAGCCAAATGCTGCTGTTATTCTAGTAACACTCTCCCACTGATTTAAACAGGGGTAACAAGATACTAACCACAAAAAGAATTCAATTTCTTTCTACCCTTTTTGGAGGTATCAGTGTAAGCACCTATAGCAGCTCAAGTATAACCTCTGTGAGTCAAGAGAGCAAACTAGCAGGGCAAAATAAATAATTGGGAAGGGACAATTAAGGGAAGATATGGAACTGGGATTGCAGAGACAAAAAAAAAAGCAGAAAGGAAGGAGTAGATTTGGTTGTTAACAACAGAAGTTATTTACTTGCATCTTCAGAGTGATTGATGTGAGTAGAAGGAATGAGAAAGGCAAAAGGACAGCTATGGTCCTGACAAAGAGGTAAATTAATATAGGATGCTCAAATGAGGTGTACACACCGTAGTGATGGAGGAGTAATTAGACTGAAAACAGTCTAATTGTGAGAACATTAAAAGAAGTGTGAGAGCATTATTGGATTACATAAATATCTGTACATACAATATATATGGGCTCATTAACAGATAATCTGCTGGAACTAGGTCTTGGTCAATGGCTGATTACACAAACTGTACTGCAAAGAAAGACAAGCAGACACCATTCCATGGAGGTCCACAGAGAGGAGGCTCCCATTAAATGATGAGTCGTTTCCAACAGACTTTACTATCGGTGATGCAGTTGTGAGAAGAGGTTCACTGTCTATACTGGTATTCCATCTCACAGGACAAATGAATAAATGTAATTTTCTGCTGAGGCCCTTCTCACTCAAGATTTAAATACACATTGAATTTTAAGGCCACACTCAATCTGACTGAATCCCCAGAGAACTTTATGAAAATTGGGAACAACATATTTTTCACTACGCTCACAATTTTGACAAATCCAAACCAAGTAATTCAATTTCCCTAAAATCACTATGAGTTTCTTTCCCACGGCTCATGGAACACACCACATCCCCTCCTCCTCCACTTTGGATCTAATGCTTCATTTTACTTGTGTTCCTGATTGCTTTTATTTAAAATATCATTTCAGAACTATAGTAAACTTTGCTAAAGTTAGCAAAATGAAGTAGTTATTCTTCTCAGAGTGGTCTTCCTCCCTGCCTCCTCTAAGCTTCCTGTTTCAGTGAGAAAGATGAGTGAAAGAAGAACTTTCCCACTTCTGTCCTCAGATGCTTCAACATTTTGCTGGATTGTAGATGCAATCAGTTAATTAGTTAATCAGTTGTTGCTTTTTATGTTTTCTCACTACGATGATGTGTCTCCTGCCAGCTGTGGTTTCCCCTGTGCCTGGATGTGTGTGGGGAGTACATTTGTGCCCATCAGCTCTCACCCAGGCCCTGAGCAGGCACATCCTTGGGAGCACACTCCCAGCCACCAGCTGCCAAGGGAGCAGCGAGCTGGCACAGAGCCCCGCTGTGGTGGAGGGTTTCACACAGCACACCTTGCCAGCCACAGATGCTCACTTGTCTTCTCTTTTCTCCTGCTGGTGACTGAGGGATGTAATTGAGAGCCGTTGTGTACTTCTTAGCTGCCCAGAGGAAGAAAAGGTCACCATTTCAAAAAGAGGTGACAAAAGCAATTTCAGTGAGGGAAAGATTGTAATCTACAGTGAGGTGTGAGGGACTGGGATGCTGCAGGCACTCTCAGCAATCACTGTCACGGCAGTCCTCCCCAGCTCACTCCCACCCGCTCAGCGTCAAATTGCAGCGTTATTAAAGCACCTTGAAGGTGGAGGTGCAAAGTCTCAGCCCAGAGCGCAGATGCTTTGTGGCTGTCGATAGATTTGAGCAATGAAATGAGCCAAAACAAACTGAAGAAGCATTTGTAAAATGTATCCTACATTAATATGTACACCAGCTACAGACTGCATGACCTTCAAGTCTTACTTAACCTTGCTTTGGAAAAACTCCCACTGATGTTAAAGACATTTTTGCCTGAGTGAGACTCGAGAAAGGATTTGCAAATCCAGCTGTGTACATAACACACCAACATGCTGTTCAGCTTGAAGATGAAATCTGTAGTGGAAGGCCACCACAGCGCAGCTGACTGCTGGTGGAATGCAACATCTGAAAATCCTGAGGGTTTTATTTTCCACTGGAAAGACTTTTTCTCTCAACTACAGGAGAGACAACTATTTTTTATCAGATCTCTTGTTAATTTTTATGTCTTTTGTATGCTAAAGCATGATGGCAGAGGGAAAAGAACTTGCTCTATCAGTATGCTTAAGTAATTTTCCAGAGGCATGCCTCTTTCAGTCACCTCAAGTTTCTGTTTCAAGGCAGTCACTGGTAGAATTCTGATACTGATCAGAATTATGTTTTCCAGACTCACACAGGCTGTCTGCTACGATATGTGCATGCAACCATATGAGGGAAGGGTGGCTGCTGTAATGAGAAAGGTGTGTAATATAGGGAATGGGAAAAGTGTGAGGAAAGCTCTGAAGTAAGAGAAGGATGGGAGAGGTTGAGCTCCTCCAGCCATGGATAATGCCTAGCTTTTTCATAGGTTTTATCTCTAGATCTCAAAATACTGCAAAAAGGAGAGGTGAACATTGTTACCTGTATTTCAGAGATGGGGAACAGAGATGTAAGAAAGCAAAGTGATTCGTGCAGCACCTCTCAGTAGGGGAGAAATGGAGCTGAGAAGAGAACGCAAGTCTCCTAAGCCCCCTCTCTGTGCAACATCATAAGGCCATATTGTACTCTTCCCATTGCTGAGATGCTTTACAAATGTCTGCTAATCAGACCTTACCACACACAACCAAGAGATGGTTAACCCCTGGTAGCTGCATTTTAAAACTGAAGAGTCTGGCAGGTAATAGAAGTGACTTGCTCACAGCCTCAAAAGAAGTCTGCTTCAGAAAGGAGCTCCAAATTTAGGTATTCTTTGCTTCTTGAGAGCCTCTAGTCAGAGTACTCTCTTACCTCTACACAGAGGAACTCTAGGTATTTAAGCAGCTGTTTCACACTTTAAAAGAGCATAAGACAAGCCTGTGTTTGTTTTTCCAGTAAGGAAGAGAACCAATGGGCAGAGATACATTACTTTTGGTCACATGAGAAGACAGAGCTACCCAGATAGTATGTGGCAGCCAAAAAGTAAATTACATGCACTTGAGTGTAATGGTCATGCTTGATTTTGTAGCGCAATAAAAAATGATGAAAATAAAACAAATTCGATTTAACAACTGAAGTCCTTCAGTAGAGGACTGTAATATGAGATAAAATGCTGAGCTTACAGACAGAATATATCCACGTGATTCTGTTCACTGCCTCTCTACGAAAAGGGGAAAAAATTCCAGTAGGTTTCTTAATGCAGCTGACAGTGAAAGAGAAGAACCAAATCTTCAGAAGAACATAAAAACCAGAGATAAAGACCACAGGTTCAAGAGTACTTTCCATTACCTGAATGTAAAGAGGGTTCCCATGTCCAACATAGATAACAGCTCTGCTTTTGACTTGGGGAAGGAGAGGCGGTAGCGTAGGGTCTCAAAGGCAGGTACAATCAGAGCTTTCTTGGTGTTAGCTAGGTCTAGCTGGATGACAGACTTCCTGGCAAAGAGAAACAACAAATAAAAGCAGGAAAATTTTCAACTGAGCAAATCATTGAGCTTTTCAAAATAAAGTGCAAAAAATGGGCAGTTAAGATACTATAAATGTAACTATGGCCCGTATCTTTTCCTACAGGTGCTTCAAATTTTCTTCTCCTTTTGGTCTGCTGCTCTAAGAGCAGGGAGAGCACCAGAATTCCAAATGAGCTTGTGTGTTTGACTGATCAATGCTGATCAGACTGGCAGCAGAGAAATGCTCTACACTTGAATGGACTGGGATGCGTCTCTTTTTCCTTCTTTTTGCTGCAAGCTGCTCAGTGCAGAGACTGTTTTGGTGTGTGAGTGTGTGTGCACATATGCATTTCACACAGGGCTCTTTTCCAGGCAGGGGCCTTGGGATGACTGTTGCAGCAGAGGAGCAGCTTAGCAATCTCTCATCCTGCCTGCCAGAGGTGTTCAGCCCATTCTTTCCTAACAAACTAAAACTCAAAGAAGTTACTTTTCCATCCCCCAACTGGATCTTACTATACCTGTCATTAGAAATAACTCTGTCTCAATTTTTATTTCATTATCTCCATATTTCATACCAGAAATATGCCTGCCTCTCCCTGTCAAAGTCAGTTCCCCTTAACAAGATTCACTGTCCTGACTTTTATGTTACTGCAATGAGCAATCAAGGAGAATGTTGACAAGCAGCAAAAACTCTCTACAGCCTTTTAAGATGAAGGAATTGGGATCACTGTCCTAATAACAGAAGAACCAAACAAACAATTTTTCTAAGCCCAGAATACCTAGAATTCATTTATACTGCTGTCACAGAAAAAGAAGATGAGCACAACTACTTCATAAAATCTGAATTTTAGGGAATTCATACCACCCTATAGGCCTATTCTATATTAAGCAATCTGTTCTCAGCTCCTTACTGCAAAGTTTGCATTGTTTAAAGAGGCCCTGACACATTCCAGTTAACTTTTCACAACTGAAGAATTTTAACATCATCTCATAATAAATGGTTTTGTACTTTCTTCTTGTAGCTTCTCCCTCACCATCACTAGAGGCCAAGATATCTGCATTTCAATAGATGACTCCTTCACAATCAGCATTTGTGACCTTCCGAAGTTGTTGAGCAGTGCCAGTATACAGTCTTTATGATGCTTTTAAACGTTTCTTCCCTTTCACACTTCTGAGAACAGGGGATACTAATATAGTTTCTGTTCCAAAATCTAAGTCTTTCTGGTCTCTGTGCAATCTATCAGCCTTGAGCAGTACAGTTTTGGGGATTCAGTTCTAGGAAGGAGCAGGTAACATTTGTAGTGATGCTCACCCTTTGGGCTCTGCAAGGAAACAGCAGCTTCCATTTATGGCTGTTACTATAACTTTGTTTATGGAGAGCTTAAAAGGCCCAGGCAAAATTCAAGGCCTTGCTGTGCCTGGCACTGTCCAAGAATAGGAAACAATCCTGCCCACCAAAGTTTACAGTCTGAAGCTGACCAAAGCTGCAGAAGGCACAGGTATCAAGCACAAGTAACAGCAGAAATGTCAGACAGAGCAACTTGTGTTGAACCTAGTGCTTATTAGAATATGACTTATTCTCTAATATATGGGATATAACCACAAAAATGCTGTCAATATCAGCGATACTTTCTGCACACTCCCTGCTGCTCCTGTCACCTGCAAATTCCATACAGTTGTCAATGCCTGAACTATTAGAAGAAATAAATGATAGGACCTTCATGAAGAAATCAAAAAGCAAAGGGAACAAACTGACAGAACAGCCTGAAATCACTTGCACTGACAGAGGTCAACATGAAGAGTGAGGTAAGTGAAGAGAAACAGAGGTCTGGAAACAAGATGCCTGAGGTGCATCAGGCAAACACAGAGATGTGGAGATACTTCCAGAGTGAAATAAAATAGCAGGACATTCTCTGCAGAAATATTTTCAAGAGATATGTGATCATCTGAGGTGCACATGCACAGGTATGGCGGGGTTGACCTTGGCTGGACACCAAGTGCCCACCAAGCTGCTCTCAGCCCTCCTTCTCTGCTGGGTATGGGAGAGAAAATAAGATGGAAAACTACTTGTATGTTGAGATAAGGCGGTTCACTAAAGCAAAACCAAAAGCTTGAGTGTGCACCAACAAAGAGAAAAATAGAAAATTTTATTTTCTCCTTCCCATCAAGTGATGTCTGGCCACTTCCAGGGAAGCACAGCTTCAGCACACATAGTGGTTGCTCCAGAAGGCAAACATAAATAACAAATGCCCTGCCTTCCACCTCCTTCTCTCAGCTTTTATATCTATCTGAGCTGACATCATTTGGCATGGATTCTCCCTGTTCAATTTGGCTCAGCTGTATTAGTTGTGTCCCCTCCCAAGATCTTGCCCACTCTCAGATGGGGGGCAGAATGATGGAGAGGCAGCACTGATGCTGTGCCAGCACCGCTCAACAGTAGCCACAACACTGGTGTGTCATCAACACCTTTCCAGCTGCCAAGGCAAAGCACAGCACTGTGAGGGATGCTATGGGAAAAGACCTCCAGCTCAGCCACAACCAGCACACGTGGTAAGGTCAAAGTGGAGGGCTCTCCAAAACGGAGCTGGGAGTTGAGACACACTCAGACAAGAAGCCCAGCAGCACTGATCTCCAAGTAGAGTCATCAGCCCTTGAGGTGGACTCAGTGACATAAAAGACTGATGCAAAGGGAAGAAGAAATCACTGCTGACATCCAGATGTTGAACTTGAGAGACAAAAGACAACAGAGGCCATTTAAACTGTGATAATGGCAGGGAGGACGAGGACTTGTTAGAGAAAACCACACCTTCCATTTTCTTCTTATAACTTGGCTGGTGGTCTACTCCTTGGACAACCAGCTGAAACTCTAACTTCTTCCCACTGGAAGCAAATATACCTTTTCATTTTTCTGTGGGATGACTTTTCCTGCTGTTTTGAGTGGAGGTGGTATTTGTTGGTTGACTGGTTCTGTTACATTTTGGGAATAGGAAAATTTTGTTGGTGCTGCCAGATATCTGGAATATAATATAGGGAATACGTTTGCTTATTTGCAAGCTAGCACTGGCTAAACTAGGTAATTCTTGCACTATCCTGATGAGGGCTGTTTTTTTTGGATTCAGTAGTATTGATTCAGTATCCACTTTCCTTTCTTGTCTTTTTCCCCCAAAATAAGGATTTATGACTATGAAGAGTGGCTCTCTTTGTGCTAGTGTTGTCCAGGAAACCATTTCCCAGGTATCTTTGTGTTCAGACCTGATGTGTGTCATTCTGACACAGTGAAGGCTGGGTTAAATTTTAAATCTAATCAACTGTATTTTTCACAAAGCAGTGAAGAAATGAATCTTAAATCACAAGAGTCTCCTCACGGGCTGAATGAACTCCAGGAAGTTGATATCAATCTTCTAATCTGCATAGTTCTTTCCAAAAATTAACACAGGATTCTCATCCTCATGTAGGTAGATAGTAAGATCATTCCCATTTTCAGAGGATAGAGAAGTTCAGACATAGAAAAATTAGCAACCTAATCCTAAAGCACTGCACTCAGAAAAAAAAAAGAAAAAAAAAGAGTCCATTAACTCCAATGTGCTTTCACCATCAGGACTCGGTAACTGGTTGGTTGCAAGTTACAAATATGGCAGCCACTGAGCTTGTGGTCATAACTGGAGAGTTGTCTACCACTGTTAAATTCTTTAGAACGCTCTTCCTCTCTGCAGAAGCAACAAATTGATAGACTACAAAGGCAACCAACACAAAAACCCCAATAGGCACAATCTGAACTATCTCCCTATCTGAGATGCTGAAAAATAAGCAGAATTACTTCACAACTCATGTTGTAGGGGACAGGTATAAAACCCGTGCATGGAGTTGGGCTGCTGGGTCCCAATTCATGCTAAATGTGTCACTGGAAGCCAAGGGCACATTTTACACAAATGTGTCAGGAAAGAACTTTAATGCTAGCTGTGACACCTGTGGATAAGCAGCCTGCCTCACTGTTTTGTGTTAGAAGTCACTGTAGGATGACCCCAACACCTTACTTGCAGCAACCAGAAGAAGCCTTTACCTCTGGGGCACTGACAAGATGACCTCAGTAACTATGGTAAACAGGAAATCTTTAAATGATAAATTTCCTTTGTACTTCACAGAAGACTAAAGCAGGACTAAAAGGGTGTTTGATGGAGATAAAAACATTGAAATAGTTTTACTTAGCAGCTATGAAAAAGCTCAATTAGCACAATTCTAAGTGCAAAGCAACTGATAAATAACAGGATAGGTAACCACCAGCTCCATCAGCTTCTCCTTCAAAACTGGTTGTAACCTTTCTCGTATGACACCTTCAAAATGTGTTGAAAATATTTTTTAAAATTCCTTTCTTTCTGAGAATATATTATCTGCAGAGACATAATAGGCAATATATGTAAATCAGCAAACTTTCAATGAGAAGGACTTGCCTGGCTTATCCTGTACAAAGTGATGCCCAAAATACCACACTATTTCCATTTGTTTATGGTAGTTCTATCTGAGGAAATGAGGATAAAAATGTTTTACTTCTCTCTAACAAACAATTGCTGCCATTCAGACAGATAGCACTAATCAGCTATTTGCAGAGGCAGTGGGAACAGTCAATGCAGAAAGACACAGGGTATCCATATTTAAAATAATCTCAGTGCAACTCCCTGCTACTTTGCTTAGAAAAATCATTACTGAAAAAGATACAAAAGCGCCTAGTCCACATGCAGAAAAAAAAAAAAATCCAATCACTTTTTAAAGAGCTGGTAGTAGCAGATTAGCAACTTCAATATTCCCAGGCAAGAGAGACTCTCAGCCAGAGTTAAGGTGGTACGGGCCTTAAAAAAGGCTGGCAGGGTAACACAAAGTCTCAGAGGCAGCAGCTCTCAGAGAGCATCTCTGCTTTTTTCTGAAACATCACCAATGCACCATCATGGTGCACTTAGTTCTGTAATACAATATCACCTTATGAGAATTATTTCTATGGTTGCAATATCTCAAGGAAATGGTGGTACTTCATTCTGTCTTCTCTCCTCTCGTCTTCCTTTCATTGCTGGCTCCCATCTGTGCACTGTGAAGCAGCATGAGAGAACAAGTTCCTTTTCTAGCACTAAATGCCAGTATCAACAGCTGCCATCCTTACTGTGTCCAGCACTGATCTGGAAAAATGTACCAGTAAGCAACACTAACATAGAAGAACAGAGAAATAAAGAACAACTCTTCATCCACGTATCTGGAGATAGCTAATGTGTGCAAGGAACAGAATAATTCTGGAGTGCTCACAGCACAACTTGAAAAGACTTCAACAAAATAAGAGGGAAACAAGCTTACACAGTGTGCTTATACTTCAACGATACAACTGAAATTCAGCATCTTGAAAGCCATAGAATAGTTTGGGCTGGAAGGCACCTCTAAAGGTCATCTAGCCCTTTTTTTTTCAATTAGCTTTTTCTTGGTTTTTTGAAAGATCTACTTTCTCTTTTTTGTAAAATCATAGAATTTTTTGGGTTGGAAGGCACCTTTAAAGATAATCTAGACCAACCTCCCTGCAGTGAGCAGGGACACCTTCAACCAGATCAGGTTGCTCAGAGCCCCATCCAACCTGACCTTGAATATTTGCAGGGATGGAGTACCCACCACCTGTCTGGGCAACCTCTACCAGCATTTTGCCATCCTCATTGCAAAAAACTTACTCCTTGCATCTCAACTAAATCTCCCCTCTGTTAAAACCACTTGTCCTATCTCAACAGGTTCTGCTAAAAAAGTTTGTCCCCATCTTTCTTATTAAGCTCCCTTTATGTACTGGAAGGCCATAATAAGGCCTCCCTGGAGCCTTCACTTCTCCAGGCTGAACAACCTTAACTCTCTGATCCCTTTCCTCACAGAAGAGGTATGCCACCCCTCTGAATAGTGAGTTTGGCCCTGTACATGTCTTACAGAGTTAAGCCTGAAAGAAAAAAACTCCTCCATAAGTTCATGATTCCAGAAAGCGTATTTTCCTCTACACTCCAAAGCTCCGGGCCTATGAACTGACAGGGAACACCTACAGGCAGGCCCTCACTGGAAATCTTCGATCAACTTTTACCAAATTAGAATAGAGATGAAAAGCAAAACTGCTCAGGATAAAGGAACTGACATCTCCTGTCTGGCCACAGGGTGTCCTCCTTGCTCTATGCTTTGGCCACAGATGACCAGTCTCTGCAGGGGAAAAGGTCTTAATTAAAAAAAAGCTCAGTTAATGGATCAGAAGTCTGTAGTTTGCTCAGCCCAACCTGCTTACATGCAGAATGATACAATATACACTGATGTTACTCCTCCCAGTTTCCTTATGACAATTACTTTGCCTTGACAAGTGCTGGCATTGCAGTCATGTTTTTGAGCTGGTTAGACTCATCACCCTCTTTTCAAGATAAGGAACTGAATTAAGAGTGTGTCACACGGACAACAAGTTCAGTAATGCCCTGCATGTTTTTTCTGTCACTGACATTAAGAACCAGAGATGTTTAGAGAAACTGCCTGTTTCACATCTCTGCTAATAAACCATGCTCTTGGACATTTAATAATACTTAACCCAGTTCAATTTTCAAATTGGTTCTTCTGCAGCCCTGAGGAGATTGTTCTAATGGCTAACAAGGCTCACATTCAGACCTGGGTTTTTTCTTTCATGACCATTTTGTTTTACTTTCCAGTTACACTCTCTTCTTCTACTCTAAAAATTCTTGTGCCTTGTTGGGCATTGTCGCACCTCAGATATTTATAACTTGCTGCTTCCAGATCTGCTGAAACGGCTTTGTTTTGGGAATATGTGAGAAGGATGGGGTGTGAAGAGGCTGAAATCATGGGTGACAGTGGGAATTCCCTCACTGTCCACTACCTGAGGTACTCGTAGAGTCCATACATGGGCAGGAAGTCGATGTCGGACAGAAACATGTATGGTGTGCTGATGTGCTTCATGGCCACGTTCCTGAGCAGGTTCACAGGGTAGAACTGCCCCTCCTTGTACACGATGTGGTAGCCGACGTTGTGGCGGCTCATCAGGACTTCCGAGCCCTGAGCGTAGCGCAGGAATTGCTGGGCTTCTGCATCAGAGAGGTACAGTGCCAGGCTGATGGGACCCTCCCAGTGCTTGCAGATGGCTTCAAGCATCTGGAGCCTGGAAGAGGAAGGGTGAGAGTAAGAAAAAGCTATTTCCCTGTCTGTGACTCTGTGCCTGCATTCACCTGACCAAATGCAGATATCTTTCCCTAAGTGAGACAGACTGGGGACACTTTATATGCTGTGGAAAGCAGTAAATATTTCTACAGCATAACTTATTATCTAAGATGATAAGTTGAGGTCTCCTCCTGGACAGATGGACAGCACCCTGGATACACCAATCTCACTAAATCCAATGTAGTCTAAGATGGCCCTAGATCAGATACACACATCCACAACTCAGACACCTAAAGCACCATCATTTTCTGTCTAAAGCTTTGATGCTGCAGGAAAACCCACATGGATAACAGGACTTATCTAGTAGGAGCTTTGAGCAATTGCAGGGATGTTCATGTGGATCTACTTACAGGATAGGGGGCTCATAAACTTCAACACTGTCTAGTGCCCAATTCACATTTCAGGTCAAGCTATTCACACAGTAACACACTACATTGCTCTTCAACAAGCTTGTGGAGGACAGAGGTGTACAGACCCACAGATCATTTTACCTCCTGTTTAGGAAAACCTTCCCCAGATTTTTGCAAGGCAGTTAGTCAGATCTTAAAGGCTGTTAAAAGAGACAGGTCAATGGGATGCTGACTTGGGGGAAAATGTGCATTAACTAGAAGAAGGCTCGCTGTCAGGGAAAAGGACAAAAGGGATGACACATCGATAGAAATGGGATTTACTATTAGTATGGAGTAAAGAGAGGAGGAAGGACAGATGTGGCATTGCTGTGGAATATCAGAAGAACATTTCAGACAAAACCATCATTAGAAGTACTAACTTGTATATGTTCAGCACTATCTCAGATTTCATTAAATCATTTATTAAACAGGTTGTATAGATGTATATTTTTAAAAAATTCCAGCAGTTACAATACTATTGATGAAAATGACAAGGAAAGATTTCATATGCAAATGTAAATCAAAACCAACTTGGTCAAAATCATTTAAACACTTTGGGTAATTTATTGCCTAGAGATTGGGATGTGTCACCCAAAAATACGGCAAGGACTGATTACAAAGCCTCTTGATTTAATGTGAAAGGAAATGACCTATGCAGCCTAGCCAGATATTCTATTAAAAACTGGGAAGACTACATGATGCAAAATTATTATCTTCATTCTGTTCCAAATCCACATTACTGATTTTTTCCTATTAATATTTATACAAAATGCAAGAAAAGTTTTCTGCCTTATCATAATCTGAGAAAATATTTTCCCCCTCCTACTATCTCCCTAAGATTTGCAAAAAAAAGGAATGATATACTCATACCAGTAAACAGACAGTCTGACTTCTGAATGATTGTGATGATACCAAGATGATACAATCATTTTTTCTTAGAAATGAGATATTACGTTACTAGTCTACACTTGGTACATAATTTTCTTTTTATCTGTTATTGAAACGAAGGCTATTATCTGCCTGAAACATACAGCTGAATTTGAAACACAAATCAATATAAAAATATCTAAAAGGTATGTAAAGGGTCTAGAATTTTGATTACACAAATAATAAACAGGGAAAAAATAAATTTTTTTGCCTTTTTCGAACATAATACAAATCTGCTAATCAGGAGACTCCAATCTTTCAGCACTCAAATTTAGGACATCGTTTTAAAAATGGAAAACTTGCCTAGTAAAAAATGCAGCAAAATGCTTTCTAAGGACTCCATGCAGTGAACTAATGGCATATATAACTTACTTAAACAGCACACCTGATAATGCAAACCTTTTCATGATACTGAAGTGGAAATTGGGTTTTGGTGGTACAAGTTCCCAGCTGGACACCTTAGTACCCTTCAGAATACTCCATTTTACTGTGTTGTTCTCATTGACAGGCTCTACTTCCATAAATATGATAAAGGGACTGCTAGGTGATCCTCCATAATCTGCTCTCTCCAAGTTGTTATGTCTCCTTTGACCACAAAACTTAGAATTATGAGTTTCTAAGCACGACATGACCAACTTACTTTGGGTTTTTTTAGCAGTATTGAGGAATGTGTTCTCTTAAGGACTCTAGAGAAAACAAATGTACTGCTGTACTGCATAATAATGAGATCATAATTTAGTTGGTAAATTTTTTAAACCTGTTTTAAGTCTGTTCAGCTAAGTGAATTTTGCTGGAATTCAATTGTTTTGTGAGATTCTTTATTTTTATTTTTCTTCTTAAGAATACTCAACTGATTTCCAACTCATTCTCACTCAGATTTCAAGCAGTGTATTGCTAATCATGTCTTTCCTTCTCCCCATTCTGACCTCACATTTTTTTAACTCCTACTCTGATTTCTGAACCGCAGGTATATACTGAGCCTTTAAAAAGCTTGCCTAGCCAAAACATGTGCATGAAAATCACACTGAAGCAACTAAGCCATTATTCAAGGAAATGTCCCATCCCTGCAAAATACGACAATTACCCAATAATGAACAACCCTGAATGAAGTCTGTCTCAAAGCCTCCATCTAAAGACAAAAATGTTAGCTCGAAAAATGCATCCCTGTCTTCCATTCCTCAAGCCTATAGGACAGGCAAACCTAAGTCTGTCATGCCAGTCATGTCAATCTCACCTCCAACAGGACCAGGGGAAGGGCTGGGAGTTGTTTTTTTGCTTTTCCTCATCTCCAATAATCATTTCAAAGAATAATTCAGGAATGTAGTGTACAGCACATTGTTTATGTCTGTGTCACCTTACATCTGAGACACTATTCTTAAATGCCTACAGTTGTGCCAGAGGAGTTTAATAGAAGTGGTTTAAAGATGGAAAAAGATAAGGCAGTAACTGAAAGATGTGAAAGAAAACAAAGCAGCTAAGCAGTTCTTTGGTAGGTTATTATTTATTGATTTTAGCTGAAAGAAAGTATTTCCAACTCAAATCAATAATTTATAGCAACACACCAGTGAAGTAGGGAACATTTTTCCTGCACAGAACCAAGACGGCTGTTCTTCCTGAATAAAAATGTGTGGTTCTGTCTATCAATAAAAACATGTGCCCCAGTGAGGATCCAGAAAAGGAAACAGATGCTCAGATTTTGCATCAGTGCCAGTGAATCAGCACTGAGGCCCAGCTCATTCTTTTTAATTAAATTCTGGGGGGAAAAATATACCATGTGCACACACTGGCTTTAATAATTTACTGTGGCACTCACTCAGGGTCTGGCTCAATTTATTTCTTTATTTTTTTACTCAAAGGTTTGTGAACACTTAAGAAATGTTTCCTCAATTAAAAATCAATAGAACAGACACAGCACATCATAACACAATGCGCAGTGCTGAGGCAGCAGTGGTACAGAATACCCCTTATTCATTTTTGTTTATTTTAAAAACAGGCTGTAAATGTTTTGTTGATCTCAGGTCCTGTAACCCTCCTGGAAAACTGCTGACCTTCTACTAGCCTAGCAGTGGTGTTATTCACATGCCCTGTTCTATTCTGTACGTGCTATGCTGAAGGAAATGATCAGTTTCTGGATAATACTCAAGGAGTTCTGACTTGTTTTGTAACCCACTCTGATAGCAGTAACTATGAAGTTTGGACTAGATTTGAACTGAGAAGCTGGAGAAAAAAAAAGAGAGCTGACAATTACAAAATTTCACAAAGCTGGCTGATCCAGACTGCACTTTCAAGCTGCTGAAAAATTTCAGCTAATTGCAATGGTGGGATCAGAAAGGTACATGTGGAACTTGTCATGAAATTGATTTTTTCCCCCCAAATTAAGTACCAGTTAAGTTCCACTTCACCTAAGAACTAAAAGCTCAAATGTTCTTCTGAAAATCAACATTTGGATAAAGATGCAATGACTCTGCTCAGATGGAGATTTTTTATTTCACACTAGCACAGTAAAAAAAAAAAAAAGTATAATTTTCGACTTCCTAATTTGAAACTAGAATATTTAGTTCTGATTCTTACTGTAAGAAAAATCACTAATTGAAATTTTCTGCAAGGAAAATGCCAATGAAAGCAAAACTAACATCCTCTAGTGCAGAAAAACACATACAAAAACTTGGGTCGGCTACAACTGCTTGCCTAATTCTATTACAAACATCTGTTTTTTCTAAGTTGCTGCAAAACTCCATGAACTAATAATGCCTGACAATCCCAACAAGCAACGACTTTCTCAGCTCCAGGAGTCACCCTCTCATGAACTCTACTCATGTAGAGTGTAGTACAGCGTGTGCACTGCACAGACATCATCTAGGTTTCTATGGACGTGCACTTTTTCTCTCTCCAAAGCACTCCACAGTCGGATTTCCCTGCAATAAAACACTGTCTCACGCTCCCAGATGAACAAGAGGTGTTCCCTACCTGTCCATTGACAGTTGTGCCACCAGTGTCACATCGGTGTTGTCTGAAGCAGGCTCGTACTCGTAATGGAGAAAATACAGATGAGTGCGATGGACGGTGAAGCGCTCCCGACGGAATTCATAGCACAGGTCGTCCTCGTCCAGCTCAGACAGCTGCTTCTGGAGCTGCAGTGAAAGAGTGGAAGTAAACATAGTTTCCTTGTAATTATCTTAGCAAATGAGGGAGAAGCAGGAGGCTGGGAACTTGCAGAATGATGCAATGAGGAATGGAAGTGGAACATACAGAGTATCAGGGTTTTCCTGAGCCTCTTGTTACTGCACAAGAGATTAGAAGGAAGGGCTTGCAAGTAAATTCATAATGCAGACAGGACACTCTATTATGGTCTATATGTTCTATGTATTACCTGTATTACATACTTTCAGCATTCAGACTAGCAATGAAACAGTGACCAATTACAAGTTGAATAATAATCAAGTTCCAGAGTTAATGTTCCAATGTGATGCATCATTTCATCCTTACTAGAAGCAGTGTTTCACACTAGTCACAGCCATTCTCCACTAGACAACATCAGCAGCAGATTCAGCACTGAGAGATTCCCAGATTCTGCTGCCTCTGCTGGAGAACAGTAACTTCTGCTACCAGCATGGACAGAGAGCTGGGAATGTAACATCTTTAACTGATCATTACTCCTGCTCTTGCGATTTATGTTCTTTCCACTGCAGAGGTGCCAGAAGTAAGCCTTTAAATGGGATTTATGCTTCTGGATACCTGGTTTGAGAAATCTGGAGGACGGTAGATAACTTCCTGTCTCCCTTGGAAACTAAGCCTCTTCAAAGTCAAAATGGGCATCTCAAAGCAATCTAATCCCAAGTCTCTTAGGCATGTAGCTTTAAGAGAATAAACTTTAGCTCTGGGGAAAGGCAGAAGTGAAAAACTGACCAAATGTCTATGCAGATGACCAGTTCCATTCCTAAACTAATTATTTTTTGGATTGGACTAGATGATCATTGAAAGGTCCCTTCCAAATCAAACTATTCTATGATTACATGATTCTGAGATTTTAAAGCCAAACATCTAGCTAGGATATTGAAAATGCATTAATTTAAAAGGAAAAAGCAGTCACACCTGCAATAAAATGTTATGAAGATGGAATTTTTTATGGTTTTAACATGTGAAATTGAGTTAAGTATCTATTGCTCTAAAATGTAGGCTACAAGTAAAGTATCATTTTTATATCTGATTTC
Source organism: Ploceus nigricollis (assembly GCA_013399945.1). Lineage (NCBI taxonomy): Eukaryota > Metazoa > Chordata > Aves > Passeriformes > Ploceidae > Ploceus > Ploceus nigricollis. The sequence continues at coordinate 941,577 of VXBC01010660.1, forward strand.
TTAAAAGCATCCTGTAAGAACAATAGCCAATTAGTAAAACATTCATCAGCAAACGAGAAAAATACCCATTATATAGGAATTTTACAAATTTTGATAAAAATCACAGTGTACCTCAAAACTACTTAATAAAAAAGATTATTGAGTTATAGATACATTTTTGTCCTGCTCAGAATGATTAAAGTAATAGTTTCACCATCTTCAAGCAAAAAAAAAGGATAATGTAGGTATTTTTTGTTCTGTGTTAAGAGGAGCTGTTGTTCTTGGAACTATAAGCATAATGGTCGCCATACACAGCAATGCTTACAACTGAATGTTTTCCTGTGAAGGGTGATGGAATAATTCCTGATATTTTCCTGTACATCACTCTATAATCTTCCTCTAAATAATGGAAATACCTACTTTGATTTCAATGAGTTTTGGATCAGGCTGTCATTCTTCTCTGCTATTGTTCTGCACAGATCTTAAAACACCCCTCAAGAGGGACTGCTTTTAGAAAGATGAGAGTCTGAATCTTCACAAATCTTTACTCAGGCAAAACTTCTATTGATATCAAGATCTCTTTTAGGTGGAATAGAAATCAGGGGTTCTTTTACGTATCCTTGGAATTTCATTCGTTCTGCTTTACAAATCATCATTCAGCTGAGCCTGCGCTCTATTTTCAAAATCACATTCAAATAATATTTGAATTAAACTCAATATTTACAACAATGACTAGAAACTGTCTTGTATCTTTCTGTTTCTTCCTGAAAAGGGACATTAGTGTGGCCTTAACATAATTATTAAGAGGATGATTGAAATTTAAATGGTTTAAACAAAAGCAATGCATATTTTAGGGGTACCTTAGTATCCTTCTGAATGTACAAATGACCAGGCCAGAAGATTTTAACTGCACAGCAGTTATTAATCAGGCAGTCACCAAATAATTATCAGATTGCATTTGGGTTGAAAGCTGAGAGGCTAGAAATACTTAATTATGAGTTCAAGAGTAACATTTGGAGCTAAATTATGGCTTTGTGCACTATTGAACCCTGGGTGGGAGAAGAGGAGGAGACACAGCTTCTTAGGAAGATTTTCAGTGGTGAAACTCACCCAATCACAAAGTTGGTGATGGAGGTGAGGGAGAAAATATAAAATTTCTCTAATATAATCTTTTCTACAGCATACATATTATGTAGGTCCGTTATTTAAAGACAAAGAACCATTAGCTTGGTTTGAAGTTTGCTCCCACACTATGTCTTCTTGAAAAGATGTGTTTATAATGGGACTGCTGACAGACCTACGCAAACAGATGCTTAAATACAGTGTACAATCAAAATAAGGATTTAATATCAGTTGGATTTGATAAAATCCATTGTGGATTTTTTCCCCATTATGGATGTCTCCATTATATTGATAATGATATGCCTAACCCAGAGAAGTTTCTCAGCTGTAGAGAGACAGCATGTATTCTCATAGGCAAGCACCTGCTAAGCAAGACTGTGTGTTTCTAGAAGAGCTTCAATGCAAAGGCTACTTGCCACTTAGCATGTGGGAAATGTCACCCCAAGGAAATTATTTTCAGACTATGTGGGGTAGATATTGTCCTAGGAAATACTGTTGTAGGAAACAACATGTGCCTTCATTAGCAGCATGGTGCTACTTGGTTCGGAAATAAAAATGGCAGCTATGATATGCATAATGCCCAAACAAAGAGACAAATACATAAAAGAAATATGGGCTATATTATTTCTCTGGGACACCAGATGTGACAGGGGATCAGGCTCCATCTCAGGAAAATTAGTCTTTGAAGTTAGGCTAGTCAGAGAAATAACTTAGCCTTGATCTTCCAGGTCTACTTGTCTAACACATTTCTGTGAGATGAGGTGTTTTGTATCCCTATGACAGATGGCAGACCCGTATGACACATGGCAACACAACATGTACCTTTCACTGGCAAACTGGTTACTCTGCTCATGAATCTTCCTTCCTAAAGCTGTTCCTAATGTAAGCAAATCTGTCATTGGCTTAGTTTTTGTCCTAAACTGCTGTGTCACTGAAACAATTCCCTTCCCACCAAAACCCAGGACTTCATATCAGATGAGATTGATTAAAAATCCAAGATCAGAAGTATTTTCTGAGGGATTAGATATTAAAAAAAGATCAAAGCCCACCAACAAACAATGCCATGTGTCTAGAGGCCAGTCAGATCTTGGGGAAAGGGATAAGACCCCTAATGCAGGCTCTCTCATCAAGTGTTTAAGTTGAGGTGAGGTGACACTAGGCCTAAGTCACTCGCTCAATATCACACTGACACAACAAGAACTGAGCAGCTTAGATGAAAACTTACAACTTTCAGATCATCTTTCCTTTTCCCAGGTGTGTGCAGTTAAGTTTCATGGAACAAAATCAACTCACCCACTGAAATGAAAACTGACACCAGCCCAGGATGTAACTAAAATCTGGTTATAAACTGCAGCACTTTCATTTTCTCCTGTGTAGCTGTCCTAGTTCCCACCAGTAGGCAATTTGGATTGCAACATTTAGCACTTTCAAAGTGTGTGAATTAACAGTTGCCTTTAGCATGGCATAAACAAAACAGATGATGATGTAGAGAGGAAAAAGCATTCACTAAGTCTTGTTTTGGATGACCTACATAAAGTCCTTCTGGCCTCTCCAATGATCAGCAATAAAAGCCAGACTAATCCCACATCAATTAAACTTTTATTCCTCCCACACCATAAAATTTTGTACATTTGCTATGGGTCAAATTGAGCCTTCTGTGAACAAAGCTGTGCTAAGGACAAAGAGGATAGTGCCTGAGCAAACCCACCTGGCAAGAGGAATTTTGCTGCAGCATGTGAAAACCTCTAATACTTCTGCTAAATGGAAGTGATAGCTTATCCTGACTGCAAATATTCAACACAACTGAGAATGCAATTTTTAGGCATGTGGCATATCTCAGACCATTCTGTATATATCAAGTACAGCTCCCCTTGATCTTAGCTGCAGATGTCAGATTTGGTAGTACTCTGCATTTCCTTTCCCCAGACCCTTGGCAAACCTTTTTGGCTGAGCTGTTCCCAGACCTCCTTGCAGCACGCTGTCTTGACAGGTAGGTCACCTTGCTTTTGTTGCCCCAGATTAGTCTTTGACCCATTCCTTCTTGTGTGGGAAGTTTTATGGGTCTAAGTCAGTCCCAGTCCTGTGTCTCGTCCCATGCTCCCTATTCAAGCAGTCTGCCAGCTCCTTTCCTCTTCCTGGTACAAACACTCTCTCTTTCCTTTCTGTCTTTGACCTGGATTTCATCTCTTTTGTATGTGAATCTGGATTTTTTCTCCTCCCTACTGTCCGGTCATCACTGAGGGCAATGGATGTCCCTCAGAACAGAGACCAAGTACAGGTTCTTGCTCTCAGCTCTACTGTCCAGTCAGCACATAGCATGGAGAATTCAGAGGAAACAGCCAGAGAAAACACCACTCTTTGTCCAGGTTCCCTGCCTGCAGCATGCCCAACCCTGCCATGTCACTGAGATATATATAATCTGGTCAGATATATCCATGCACACTCCTAATAAAGAGTCTCCAGAGACCTGAGCCTCCTGAAAGTCAAAGCAAGTGCTACTGGCAATGTGTAAGCCATAATTTTTCTGCATTATAATTTGCCTAATTTGTCACCAGGTTTGCAAAAGACACGTTCCTGGCCCAAAAGTCAGCTCCTTCTCCCAGGTATGGAGTATTTTCATGAAGAAGTCATCAGAACTTTTGGTGTGGGCAAACCTCAAAGCTTTCCCCCATGTTTCATGTTGAAAAAATGTGAGAAAAGAAAAAAAGGGCTTAACAGTGTGACAAAAAAAATCCCAGTCCATGTGCTGCTCCACTTAATAATATTATAAACAGCTGAAAGCAGTATAATGGCAACTTTCAGGCAAGTAACAGGATGGTCTGCCAGCTCAGCATTTAATAACAATAACAGTTACAATAATAGAAACAACACAGCTGGGGGAGTCAGGATTTCACCTCAAAACTGCCATATACCATCTGTTATTACTAGAGAAAGACTATGACATCACAAAATAGTAACTTTAAATTGCAGTTCTACAAATGAGGCTGTACTCTTGAAATTCAGCAGGAGCAAAGGGTACTCAAAGCATCAGTCTGACTGCAAGTTCAGAGCTGTGATACTAACTTGGAAGCTTCATTTACATGCTATTTTTAGTCACTCAGAAATTGCTAAATTTGTTAGTAGTGTTTATACTGTGTGGTACCTTGCTAGAGTCTCCCTCTTTTCTGGTGGATACTGTAAGTTGGCACGCACAGCCTTTTGCTCATATTAAGAATCTTTGGTTTTGCACAAAATAAGTAAATAAGTAAAAACATACTTAGTATGTAAGTACACATCTAAGCAAGTGTGTTAAGGGGCAGCTGGAGTTTTTTTACACTGTTTCTTTGTATTGCTGATTTGAAAATTTGAGAAGAAAACCTTCAGACATTTTTTTCTCCTGTGTTTCCTGTAAGTCTTCTCTAATGGGATTCTACTGTCCTTTCCTTAAACTGAGCAGAATCAGTGATACACTTCCCACTGATCTTGCACTGGGGTTTTGGATCAGGACAAAGGCTTCACTAACAGGGATGCTCCATTGAACCTTCAGATTTAATGCTTTGGCAGAAGTACCTGGTGAGAAGCCTTATGCAGGAAAGAAGTTTTATAAGAATGCTGACAGGTTGAGTGTGTGCCTTGGTCTAAAATCAGGCTTACAGTAACTATTTCACAGAGTAACTATAGAGATTGGCTGGAAGATCCTGTTGAAATATTCTGGGCTTTACAGTAGGTCCTTTAGAATAAAATGCTGGATATAAGCATTAAAAGCTAATAGAAAAAGTTCAACTTTGAGATTATGATAAGCTTTACCTTTTTGGATTTCTCAAAAATCTTCTGCATTGCATCAAAATAAGAAATAGGGTGTGGGAACGGGGAAATAGCATGGAATGAGTAGGATAGAGTGACTAAGGACATGCTCTAAGGCCCACTCAAGTCAATGACTGTGTTTACAGGAGGATTTGGTTCATATTTTGGATTTTCCACCCAGAATCTGCACAGAAGACAAAGGGATGGTTATAATACCAACTTGCAGAGAAGACTCTGCTTTGCGTGACCTCACTCCAGCACACATTGAACAAGGGGCACTTAGGGTACTCTTAGCACATGGCAGGCTCCTGCTCCCAGCCTGTTCCTACCACACAGAGGGTCTTTTAGCTTGAATATTTTCAGGAAAGGATGAAGCATTCATGTACACGTAGACATACATATGTGCATTATTACATAAACAGAAAAACTATCCCAGTCTGTGGGTTTTTTTTGCCTCCAGTATTTCAGTTTCTGAGCCCTACCTGTTCTATCCACTCCTATTTGCAATGCTTTGGAACCTAGTAACAGTCCTGTCTGGTGAAACTGAAGATCGACATCTGATTAGATCATGACTATGCAGTACATTATCTGAAGATGGCCCTCAGAACTCTTAAAATTCACTCTGTAGTGTTATACTTTCACAGCAAACATTAGAAAAAGAAAAGTACTGGTACTTCCACATGCATATAGACATATATTTAAGTATACATGAATTCACATGCATACACAGAGGAAGGGTGAGAGAGATTGAAGTGAGGTCCAATTACCTTTTAAACTAATACCCCTTTATATCTCTCTGGCCCTGTTAAGAGCCCTTAAAAAGGGAAGATACGTAATTTACATTCATTTTGAGGCCATCTCTGTACTGATGAGAAGTGTAAAGGGGCCTTAGAGAAACAGAACCAGCCCAACAGTACCCACTGCCACACTTCCTTTTCCTGTTCTACAGATATTTGCATTACAAATGGAATGCCTTAATTACAGGTTGAATTGTAAATAAAACATCACTACAAATATTAAGCTGTAGAAAAACAGTGGCTGGTATATTAGAACAAGACCTTAAGGGTATCTTTTGATACAGCCAGACTGTGAGTGAGACTCACACCAAGCCACTGCTTCTTCCACAGCAGGGCTCAGTGCATTTAGTGCTCAAGTAATTCTCTCCAATTATAAACAGCAGAGCTGTTCTAACATTTTTTCTACTGCTCCACAGTGCACAGAAGAAGAGGCAGCTGAGGGAACACCTTCTACCCATGTACACAGCCTAATGTAAGAAAGCCCCATTGTGTTTTGGGGATGCCAGTCTCAAATCAGGAAAAAAGGGGAAAATAATAGGAAAAGAAAAGAAAATTTCATCAGCTATTCCTACTTCATACATATCTGACTTAACAGAAATGACAGCCTTTTATGCAACATACATGCTCATGAATCCTACTGGAAGCCTATGAATGCACCTTGTCAGACTGAAGGCTCACCTGGGCCAGCATTCTCCCTCCAGCTGTGAGCTGCTGCCTCGGGAGCGTAAAAGCAAGGCGAGTGTACAGTGAGGATTGCTCAGAACTCTAACCAAGGACTTCCAGCACCAAAGCTTAAAAGCTCCTGATTGATTTGCTTTCCAAGAAGAGTAACTTTTGAGGATATGTATACTTTTAGAAACATTTCCTCCTGCTCAAAGCTTCATCACATTGTGAGTGAAATGTCTTTGTTTTGAACCTGCTACTTGCTATTTCCACTTCATGCCCCCTAATTGTTGTACAGGGAGGAATGACAGTGCTTTCCGCCTCACCTCACAAAATGCTCTGCTTCTGAAGATAATCCTGCAACAGATCAAGGGTGCTGTATTTAACAGGACACCTGTGACACTGTATATGCTACAGCAGATAGAGCAAGAGTTGTTTTCAAGATAATCCTGTTCTTAGGGTCTCATAACTTCAAAGCTGAAACTTTCTTGCTATGTTCTACAATAAAAAGACATAATCAAGTTTAGAGGGGAGTTTATATCAGGGACAACTAATACAAATGTCTTCTCCTAAGTGACTACTATGAAGTTTTCTGAAGTTAGATTTTTTCCTACATCTGATTGTTTTGATAGAAGGCTGTTAACTTTTTGGTGCCTCTTGGCAAATTAGGAATCACACATTTTTGTATGTCTAGCTTATTCTTTTCCAGTATTTTTAATATATATATATATATATGATTTATAAATGGAGGAATGAGTTACATTTCTTTTTCAGACACAAGCCATACCATATACCATATTGCATTCTACTTGTCTTGAATAAGAAACAGGCTTGAACAGTTAGTCATTTCCAGTGTCTGTCAACCAGATACAAGTTCAGTAAAATGTGCTGTTTTAAACTTTAGGAACTGCCATTTACAGCAAGAACGTGCATTTGCTCTGCACTGCTCCCAAGGAACTTGTTGTCTGAACAAATCTGTTTATTAAGGATTTATAGAGCTCTGGAAAATACAGCAAGAAGTCTGTGACTGCATTCATGCTCTTTGAACCCACACAACATATTGTGAATTCAGTATAATTTTAACCTGCATTCTCGAAGTGTTATAAAGGTGTGTATTCTTGTCTTTCTTTTAATGTCTCAGTCACCTTTTCTCTCCCTATTCTACCCTCTACTCTGTCTCTTGTATCTTGATGTCTCCAAGGGCAAGGCTCTTAGTGGTCTTTTATCACATTGAGTTCACTTGATTGTCTAAAAGCCTCTTGCAGAGGATTTTCTTCCTCTATGTGCTTTTGCTCTGGTGGTGCACTTGTCTTCCCTCTCTCTCATTCTGTCTCTTGCTCTCCCTCACCTCCTTGTCTCTCCCAGTTAAGCCCCACTCCTTTCAGAAGACAATGAGATGGTAAAATAAAGTGTCTGGGAAGCTGTGCCTTGGGTTAAAATATATCTATCCAATCTCTTAGTGCTATGTCTAAAAATATGGGAATGGCATCTCCTGTGGTCATTTTATTCACAGGCTAAATGAAAACACTACCAGCCTCAATGATGATATTGATTGTCAATTACCTCTTAATTGCTAATGTGTACATGATACTGGCTTTGCTTAATTGATTTTTATGTAGACAATGTTGCATATTTTAAAAATATTTTTTTCCTGAATAAAGTGTTACTGATTCCTTTTTATTTCCTTTCAGACTATGTAGGCAAAATTGGTACTTGGTCTGCAACTCTCCAGAAACCATATTATACACAAGGAGTTCATATATATCTGGGTATAAACCTTTCAGTTAACAGCTTTTTACTTTGGAATTATATGTACTAATGCACAGGCATACACATACACATACATCTGTGGGTAAACATCCTTGATTTCAATCATTTTCAAAAGATTTGCTTAGTCTGAAAGGTTCTGATTGCAAATTTTATGCAGATACACAAAAATACTGCTTTGATTGGTTAAGGGATACACGGAAAAAACCTGCAGTCTCACAGCCTATGTGTACCTTGAAGCCTTTGCTCATTCTGTAGTCTGCAGTACAGCAAAAATTCACAGACCTAAATCCAGCAGTCTTGGTATTTTCCTTTCTTCTTCATTATTTGTGCATTAGTATCTACCAGACAAAACTGACATCACTGTATATTGAACAAATACACAGCAAGAAACAAGACCTCCTGGAAAGTTATAGGTCTGCCGTACTGAATCTAAAACACAGCCCTGGCTACTAAGGTAAAAAATTAACTCTATCCCAGCTGAAATCAGGACAAGGTTTAAGGGTGAGATTTACAAAATTGCCTAATGGAATAAGAGCCCAAATCCTCATTTTCAGCTTGTGATGTCACCTCTGTTGGGGATTTTAAAAGGGCAAAGTAGACAAAAAAAAGCAGCAAAACCCAGGGTAAAGATGGGATTAATACAATGATTTTACAGGTGAGGAACTGAGGCAGAGAGAGATTAAATGATTTGCACAGTGTCTCTCTGGGAATCTGAGCATTGCCTTTAATTCCCCTGAGTTCCACTGCCCCGCACTACCCCCACAAACAACTCCAAGTCTTCAGAAATCCTGTGCCTTGTCTGAACCACCTTTGTATCATCAAGCCTTAGACATCTCACTTACATTCTCACTGTTAACATCTGCTTCACTGGGGCAGCCAAAGAGTTCCCGTCTCAGCAAATTCCCATCATATTCCAGGAATGTCAGGTAGAGGTTGCGGAAAAACTCCACATGCTTGTTTTTCACTCGCAGCTTCTTCGGTGAGTTCCAGTGAATCACCTCAGAGGGAAAAAAGAGAAGAGACATCCCGCTGTTAGAATACAGATTTGCTTTATCTGCTCTTTTTATGTGTGTTCAGTGTGCTGCCCTCTTAAAAACAGAAAGAAAAAACCCCACAAATTACCCAGACTTCCTTCTGTCTTTTTATAAAGAAGGCTTTGCCGCATCTTCCACAAGTAACTGTACACTCTGGAGGTGATGTACTTGGAAACTCTTCCATGGCATCACCTCCACATTTGAGTGAAGGTGCTACTCTATATTGAGAAGCAGCACCTCTTAAGTGCTTCCAGAACTCTGATCATGGGGCTGATAGTTTATGGAGTCTGCTGAAGAAGATGGAAGGACAAGGGACACAGTGATGTAGGTATTAAACATTAATCTCAGATTTCCACATGACTGTTTCTGCTAATGAAATTGATTCCCTGTTTCAGGCCAGGCAGCCTCTTTCCTGGTGAGGTATTGAGAAGATGCAGCCTGAAATTAATTCCCATACCCATTTAAATAGTTCAAAAAGGACTGAATTTAATCTGACTTCATTTTTGCCATTGCTTCATTTAAACAAGACTGATCTCTGTTGCATTAACACAACACAGCGATGCAGTACAACTTCTCACCCTCTGAGCTCCAATTTCTAGCAGATATTTTATCCTCCTCTAATGGGAGATGACTGTCACAGTGGCCTAGACTTAAACTGTAATGCTGGCATAAAGGGCCTGATCCTCATTTGCATTGATGCAACTTTGCACTGCTGCCAGTGTGAATGGGAAAGGGGCCCTAAGGAAAAACCAAGAGGGAGTCAATAGTGGCTTGCAGGAATGATTTCATTTTATAGAGGCAATATTTTAGACATAAGAAAAAAATCACCAAATGCTTTGTATTCAGTTTTACTCCTGTGACTTCTAAAGAGGTTAAAAACAAGAGTCTCCCTTGGGAATGTTTCCAAGCTCAAAGTTCTGGAAGTTCTCTGAATCCATTAAGTTAATTGCGTGAAGACACTGTGTCACTCACACACAGCACAGAGCTGCAGCACCATGGTCAGCTTTGCTCTGAGCATCACAGCTCAGGGAGGGAACACACCAAGCTGAAGCACAGCACACACGGTAGGAGCAGCCTGGAGAAGATGAGCATAGTTCCCCTGGTGTCAGCAACACAGCTCCACAGGAACAGGGAGTTTTCTGAAACCATGGTATTTGTTGCCCAGGGAGTGGACCGGATGAGGAAAGAGCAGGACACAGCCTGAATTCTGCCTGGACTACAGCAACAACACAGTCACTCCACTGAGTATTTATACATCCATAAAAGCTATGGCACTCTATTCTACCTACCCAAAACCCATGAAATAATATCTCCTGATAAGAAAAGCTTTATCCATTGTTGCCGCAGACCCCCAGCCGGGTAATAATTAGCATTGACTCCATGGTTCAGAAGGCTGATCAATTGCTTTATTGTATCAACTTATACTATGTTCTACTGTACTTATATTCACTATATTACACTAACAAGAGCTCTCAATAAACTAGCTAACTCGAAAAACCCAGGACTCACTCCTCAGAGTCCTGACACAGCTGTGGATCCAATCGGTCCGTGAATCCAAACACCATCACCAGAATCCAATCCAGCAATCACCTTGGGTAAACAATCTCCAGAACACATTCCACATGGGCACAACGAGCAGCAGCTGAGATAAGAATTGTTTTGATTCTCTTCTCTGCTTCTCTCAGGAAAAATCCTGAGAAAGTCTGTGCCTGCTCTCTGTGGCCAGAGAACTGCTGCCATAATCCATTCCTGGGATTTCACTGCTAAGCCTACTAGGATGTCAGAAAACCATACAAGCACTTGAAGAAAAGCACCTGTAGGGACAGAAGATAATTTCAGATATCTGCAAATTGCTTTTCCCAGTTATAGGAGCACCTTAAATAAAGATTATGATGCATCCACACACTGCATAAATTTGGGAAATTATTTGGACCAAATTACTTGGTGTAGATACTTGTCCCAGGTAATGTTACATTCTTTGCTGGTTTTACATTTGTCCAGATGTTCAGAAGTGTAGCATAACTGTGCAGTAACATGTTGCTGCATCATATGGTGAAAATACAGACCAACACATAAATGAAAAGAGCTTTGGGTAAGTAAGGGCATAAACTTAAGATAATAGATTTTCCCCACCAAAAAATGGATCTTCAAAATCTCCTTTATTTGAAAAGAACTTGACATATTTCCTCCATTGTATTTAACTGCAGCAAAAGGCATTAACGCTTGAAAAAAATCTCAGCAACTGAACCCTACCCCAGGGAAATGGGCACATGTAACAGAAGCACAGGGCTTAAGGAACCTAAAGGGCTATTTAACAGTTTTACAGGGTACCAGCATGCATTTTTACAAGCAGGCATAGAATGGAAACTGTCTGCTGGTAACTTGTACTTATTTAAGAGTGGATCAAAGAAAGCTAAGAAGCTGGCAAATGGGAAAAAAATATTTGTTAAGAAAAACCTTTTGTGTGCTTTCCATACTGCTCCTACACTTCATGTGTTTCCTTTTGTATACTCACAAGCATCCTCATCTTCACAAGCATCCTAATGCTGCTAGGCACTCTGAGTACCCAGAGATCTGGGGACCACGAACACAGGCATGGCTAATGATGATAACCTCAGAAACTCTCACAGGACAGGCTTCTTGGTACTGCAGGAAATTCCCATCAACACACAGTGTCACATCACAGCCAGGCCTTTGCTGATGTCTCCGTCCAGCTGTGTGGGAGATGATTTCAAACCCAGACAGCTGCAGTTGTCAGTGCAGAGGCTCTTTGCTGCCATGCTTCAGGATCTGTTGTGTGTGCAAGCTGGCAAGTGTCAAGGGCTTAGCTGGTGGCTCAGATCTGATCAGATTTGAAACGTGTCAGGGTGCTGCATGTACAGTGATGTCAGGAGCCTGGAGTGAGCTGTACACAGCTGAATGGAGCTGATGACTATCCAAACAAGCTCACTTTTTAATCAAGAAGGACAGCACATGCCAATGTGTGCTAAAATGATGTGCTAAAGAACATCAAGGAACTAACTATGCAACCATCCAGATGACCTGAGGTAGAAAAACCACAAAACAGGTCTAGCAAAAAAGCAGGCTGCTTTTCAAATGTAACACAATTAGATAAATACTATGTGATATACGAAAGCATAAAAAGGAGCAGCAAGTTACAAAAAGCAATAAGACTCTTCACTCTGATATACAACACTACATCCAAAGACCATATTCCTTTTTATGTCAGCCCACAAACTCATATTCAGTTCTGGCTGTCTGATATGGTCTATTGCACCATCAGTTACAGCAGAATTTGTGCAGGCCAAGACACTCTTGTATAGACTGTCATGAGCATCAGTGAGGTACACGATAAAGACTGCACAGGTAAAGCTATGGCCACTGCATTAGAGACTTTATTGTGCACAACAGTAAATTGATTGGAGAAATAAAAAAGATCAGTTGGCAAGAGACTACAGGGAAATCAGAAGGAAAAAAAAATCACTTTGTTTGAAGACTGTTATCTCCACATTAAAGGGAAAAAGTGAATCTAGAAACTGAAAATCTCATTACTCCAACATCCCTGTTCCAAGGCTGAATAGCACCATAATACGGTCTTTATTTCTTCTTCTAGTTTCTAAGTTATTCCAGAGCTCTGCTGGCTTACAGAGAAAACTGCAGCTAGAAATATAAAATTCCAGTGCCATTATCTGGGTAGACACCTCAGGAACAATGCTAGCCTTCAGGCTGACCTACAGATCCTTTCCACTCTTGATCACAGCCTCCTGAGGACTATGAGAAAATACACTTCCCTAATCTTCATTTAGCAATTTAAGTACTGAAAGATCAGAACTTTAAATTCCACATCTATTTAACACTTGGTTAGTTGTCATTAAGCAATTTGGCACTGTCCACATTTCTGTTAATACCATCCTAGTTAATCAGCAACCATTACCACTCCCTGATTACACACAGCCAGCCTCCTGGAACACTTCCATACGTCTGTGGCCTAAAACAGGCTAACTGCACCCATATTTCCCATTTATTCCCCAGGTTCTGACTCAAGGCACTCAATGGATGACACAGTGGGAGCCTCATGGACTGGCAGGGGGATCTGAGATGGGAGGGAAGAGAGGCTGTTATATGCTGGGGGAGTCTGGGAAGGCTCTAAGAACAGTTATCGGGATGGAAACATAATGAAAACAAAAATCCCAGCAAACATCCTTACATTACCATCTGCATTTAATCTCTGGGAAGATTAAATATTTCAAACATAATGTTCAAACCACCAAACAAGAAGTGTGAATACATTATTTCTATAGGTACCTTTAACCATTTTTCCCCCTGAATCATTTTCTCTCTCAAAAAGAAGTATTTAGCCAAATATTTCCTTAACCACAATCTCTTCCATTTTTTCACCCAAAGACACATCTTGAAAATTTCTCACTCTGCTTCAGCCCTTCCCTTCAGAAAGCACAGGATATCCTGTGTAATTATATACCTGCTTTCCAGGCTGAAGGGCAAAAATAAGAATAAATTAAGTTTAAATTCAAGCTTAAAGAAGTTTAATTTTGCAAGGCACTGAACAGATATCCTTAATTAAGCCCATGAGCGCTTCAGAATTTGGGCAAACAAGTGGTATTTTGTAAACAGGAAGCTCTTCTGCTGAAAAACTAGACTCCTTGCTTAGGCAACCAGACCCTTCTCACTGAAATCAGTAGGAGTTAAACATTTGGCAAATCTGCACAGTAAAGCCACCTATATATGTCACTTTAATGCCATTTCAATAGGCTTTTTTAGAAGCTTAAATATGCCCCAAACCACACTGCAAATATGCACCACATGTGTAACTTATGCCATGATTAGAGATGTCTGGAAACTTTATTTTTAAACTGTGTTTTATCAGAAATGAATGGTTTAATAAAAGAACCAATTTCCTCAGAAAGGTTCATATACTTCATAAAAATGTAATCACAGAGATTTTAATGTGATATTTCTAAATCATATAAATGTAAGAGACTCGGGTTGGAGTAGCCAGCAACCCTAATTTGGATGTGGGACTCAAATCCCTGCCCTGCCTAGTTTGGTGCCCATGGTCCCAGGGATTACTTTACCCCCCTACTTACTGCCACTGCTGTATGGCACTAAGCTGACAGACTGTCCCTGCCTTTTGCTTTTTAAAGGTCTTTATTTGTCCTCCAAAGTGTTCTTCAACTCCTGTGCCAGTGTTTAATGAGAAGCCTCCTGCCTGCACCAACACCCCTACAAACCCATGGTGCTTCCTGTTTGGCAGGACAGAAACACCTGACTGGCTCCGATGCTCACTCGAAGGAGGGGTATTGTTTAACCCTCTCGAGCCCTCACTTCTCTCATTGCAGCCGTTCCTTTGTTGGCATTAAAAGGTGCAAGGCTGCAGAATGCCAGAAGTGCTGCAGATTAGAGCAGAAGTGCTTGGACAGCATGGGGCAGCTCAGGGACTGGAACACAAGGAGGTGAAATGGGTCATGTCTGAGGCAGAGCTGAAATGATGTATTACAGTTATGGAAAAGAAGCTGTTTAAACTTCTGTAAGCAATATCACAAAGTCCTCCCAGTGTGGAGGACATTCCCAGGGAGGACACAGTGAATCACAGAACACAAGTTCCCAGTGAGGAATTGACGAGGTTCATTATTTATCTGTCTGCTGATTTAGTATCAGCTGTATTCAAAACCAGTTTGAAAAGCCATCAATAGTTTGTAAAGCATTTTTCCATGTTGGAGTGTGTGTAAATTCTAATAATTTGATACATTCCCATTGAAGAGTTCAGCATCTGATTTCTGTGATTGTGAATTACCAGATTGTCTGCATGTAAATAGCATCTGTATCCTTGACAACCAGACTGTATGACTGACTCATTCAGTGAGGTCATGATTCATTGTCAGAGGTATCAAAATTCATTATCTTCTTTCACAGTACTTTTCCTGCCATTAGGTTTGTGCCAAATCATAGTAACTGAGATTTCCTTACAGATAGGAACAAAGCACTAACCAAGAAGCAAGCAAAAGCAAGGACTAATCCAGCAAAAGCTATACATAAATGAACCTCAGATTGAGACCAATCCCCCAGAAAAAGAAAAAAAATCAGTAAAATGGATAGAGATGCAATTTAACATGGTCTAAAAAGAGAAAAAAGTGATTAGGATCCTCTTCAGACAATATGAAATATTCAACTGCTCCCTAAGCCTTGCATAAATGTGAACAAAGCAGCAAAGAAGTGTCTGCACACACACACACACACACACACAGAGATCCCCGAACAGCCCTGGGGGTTCAAGTTTACTTGACACAATGCTGTGTATAAGAGATGACAAATCCCCAACTCCCATGGACTTTGAGGCCAGATGGAATCAAATCAGCACCTTTTCAGTGTGACAGGAGGAATGCATTCTGTTTTGGCTTAGGAATCCTTGACTGGGTCAGCTTTACCTTTGAATTTAAATCTCCCCATTCACTTCCTTCTTTCCTATGCTATTCTTCTTTATCTCCCAGTGCAAACTTCAAAATCTTTCTTTCCTTCTTACCCTGGAGGTTTCCTTTACCTTGTTTCTCATTCCAGTCTTACCATGCAATACAGAATGTGCCAAATCTGTTGTGTTGAACCATTTATATTAAATGCCATGGAACTGACTAACTTGGGTGATTTTAAGAGTGAAATTTTTAACTTGGGGTAATGACATTTGTTAATTTTTTGTGAGACTCATATACTTAACCAGCTGGTTTCTTTACAGAACTAGAATTTTGATAATTTTCATAATGCAAATTCACAACTTTAATTGGTCTATGCCTTTTTTTTTTTTAATTGTAAGAAGAATTTTAAACAGTGCTGCCTGAGGGCCAGTTCTTTAACTGCTCAATATGGGAAAGGCGTTATTGAAACCATGGGGTTTTATGTGCACTAGATAAGGCTCTGACCTCTCTTTCAAGGCAAAGAATTTCAGCCCTAATTTAGTATGTAGGGGATAATTTTAGTAGTGTGAATAAGTCCAGTTTAGCTGAAGAAATTGCTTATGTGTCTGCAGCCCTTGTTGAGTTAAAATACCCCAGACCAGAAAATCACTGGAGTGTATTACACATCTTAGACTTCACTGCCTATGCTGTAATGGAACTGACAGTGTGACACAATATACAGCAATAAACAACCAAACCTTAATTACAGCTGTAAAGATAAATTTGTTAATCAACAAGAAAGAAGGATTTAATTTGTTTTTAAAATACTTCTGTTATATGCTTACTTGTAGGTGTTATATATGAGTTAGATGTCCCACACCTGAAGCAGATTAGTTAATACAGTCACTGGACTCAGAAGACCAGACATCTGCTCTGAGATGAGCTCCACCAGCCTCCAACCCACTCATAAAGACAGCACTTTGGCTGCCTAAATCCAGATGTACAGCAACACTGAAAGCACCTTACAGTTATCCTGCCTGCCCACCAGCTGCCTTGCCAAGGGGACATCTCCTCCTCTAGGTCTGTGTTTTATCTGCCACTCCTATATGGATGCTGAAGAGCCCCTGGGGTGACTCAAACCGTGTTTAGGCAATGGAACCAAACCCTTGATCCTTGTTATCAGCTTCAGTATCTTTTCCTCACGTAAATGGCTGTGTCTTTACCTTGTGCTGAGTCCAATCTGTCTCACTTACATAAATTAAGCTCAGCCTCTAATTCACAGCAAAATACTGTGATATGTCACAGGTGGGAGGTGTATTTTTTCTGAAGTAAATCTTTTAGGAAACATTCTCCCTGTTACACATCTTTTTGTTTCAGGCCCTGCAATTGCTGTCATACATGATTCTCAACATGAATGCAGTGCTAAAATCTCTACCAGCACTTTGTTTCAAGGCATAAAACCATGATGCTTTTAAAGTGCCAGTGTTGATCCTGCCCCACAAACAGGTGTTATAAACCATTTAGTGACTAGTGTACTGACAGTACAGTGATTCAACTCTAAATGCTGTCCTCTATGGATCACACCTGAGTAGACAGTTGTGAATACTTCATATATGAAATTCAATCAATGTTTTGACAGGTCAGTTAACCCATGTAGAAGAACTTTTGTCTCCTGGAAGCACAGTATTTGCAATCAGTGTGTTGAGAGTGATTGATTTTCTATATTCATCCTGCATCTGGTGTTCATATTAAACACTCCTGCTGTTACTCTACATATTGCTACAAGGGAAAACTTGGTTAGATTTAGGCTATATGTTGTACAAAGAGGGTGGCCAAACTCTGGAACATGGGGCCAGGGAGCATGTGAAATCTGTGTTTGGAGACTTGACACTCATCTGCACAAGGTGCTGAGCAACTGGGTCTATGCTGGTCCTGCATTAAGTGGGGTTTGGATGGTCTCCAGAGAGCCCTTGCAACCTCTTCCATAGTTTTGGGCCTTTTTTTTTTAAAACCTCATTTGCATTCTCAAAACATAAGTCCAAATATACAAACCTTAACTGAATTCTAAAATCAGTCACTGGAAACTACCTAATATTTACTATGCTCTGATGCCACTAGTCTGCTGTGATGGAATCTACTACTGCTGCACAATCCTATTCTACACCTGGACAAAGCTCAATCAAGCTTCAATTCTGAACTCTCTCCATGCTACATTTGAGTCTCTGAGTCCAGTCTTTCAAAATGGCCACGGCACAATTGATTTTCATTTACCCATATCTCTTAAAATTCATCCTACTTTTATACTCTACTTGTTAATAGTGAAAAATGTCTTAATAAACTAACACTATAGCTTCATTTCACTAAATTAATAGGTTTTTACTCAGCCTTCTTTTTTTCAGGACAAAACATGAAAAAATGAGTGGCAACATGACTGGGTAAAGTGTATGCAAAGGCTAAATATGAAGTGAGCAAGGTCTTTACATTTCTCTTAATGCATTTCTAGCTAGGTTCTGCCCAATCCTCTCTGAATTTCACTCTATTAAATGATGTTCAGTAAAGAGTTTCAAGCTTGTCCAGTACAAAAAGGAAAGGTTTTGTATTCTTTGTCTAGGAAGATCTAAGACTGGGAAAGCGAAAAGAATTCAGTAATAAGCTGCACTGGCACAGGTGGCAGGTACAGAATGTAAGAAGGCAAAGCACCTCTTTAACACCTTGCCAAACCCCAAAGCAGCATCTATATTTGAATTTTCTAGTAGCAGTCAAAATGCACAAAACTAAAGTCACACTTCCTTTCCCCGGTTGGGTGTCTTTATAAACTGTATGTGTTAGTTTCCCCCCTACTTAAGGCAGTTCATCTTTCTCTGACAGAAGTCCTTCATTCTCTGTCCCAAAGGACATCACCCATCCAACCTCCTGTGCAACATACCTTCAGGTCAGACACATCTCTGTAGCACTGCTCGGAGCGGGTGTGATCAGAAAGCTGCACATTCCAGAAACATGGGAGCTGGTAGACAAGGAAGGGATTTTGTTTGATGACTGCATTGAAGATATCCTAGCAGAAAAAAACCAGAGAAACATTTGGGTATGTTGTTTCTACTGTGTGAGGTGATCTCAACTCCTCCCCCACACAGGCAGAAGCTCCAATGGTGATGAAAGGTGATGTCTGTAAACCTTTCTCCATAATTCTGTTGCCTTGGAGGGTGCTGTTAACCTAAGGGCTGATATATAGATCCGGACAAGGGGAACAAGCTCTCCTGACACACAGAGCTAAGGGACTCCAGCAAAGTTTTCTGACATTCATCTTGTACTGCTGGCATGAGGTGTGGCTCCTGTTCTAGTCACCAGGGGAGTAACAGGCAGTGAAAAATACAGTGCCTGCTGGTACTGATTACTGCACCACTTTGTAACAAAGGGCAGGAAAGCTACATTGCTTCAAGGTGAATTACTAGACGTGACTTTAGATAGCACTTTATTGTTGCAACAAGTACTCCAGGTACTTTATGGAGAAGGCATGGAGGACAGATCTGCAGAGCATCCTACACCATGAGGGACAGAAAGTGTTTTGCCCCTAAGCAGCCATTCTGTTGGAGAAGTAAGTTAAAAGGACAATCTGAGGGTAAGGTATCAGGGGAAGACACAAGCAGCCTTCCTCCACTCTGCAAAATTCTGCCCCATGCAGGTATTAGACAGCAACTCAGGACCTGACTGAAAACACAGCGAAGTTGCAAGAATCTAAAATGAACCTCAGGAGCTTTTGGCCCACCCTGCAAAGATGCTGTACAAAGTGCACATCTCCATGTGCACAGTACGGAGCACGCTTCCTTTATGGTGACTGGTCAGGAGCCAGAGGTAGCTCAGAAGGAGAACAAATATCTAAATATGATGCTGTATTGAGTTAACATGTTCAAGCTGTTGAGCAAGAATTATTGGTTCAGGTCTAGTATTACATTAACAGCATTTCTGGGTTTAAATTGAGAGCTGGCAAGAAGCGCAAATTGAAAAAACTGTATTCCTATGTTTAGGCACACTATTTCTTCTCTAGGCCTCAGTTTCCTATCTGTGGCAGGGAGACAGCAGCACTTTTGTCTTTACAGGGCTGTTGTGGCAAGGAGTACCTTAAAAGACATCTGGGACTCATCTGCCAGAAACAGTAAAGAAATGTCAGGAGACTCTTAAAACCAAAGTCTGATTAGACAATAACCAGTGGGAAAAGACACAGTTTATTTGGACTTATGGTGCCTGGAGAGTTCTGTGTTAAGGAAGGGAGGACAGAAAATGAAAGCCTGAAAACCCCTTTTGTCCCTCTTATGAATCATCTCAGCAGAGGAGGTAAAAATGTCAGTGCAGTAAGAGGAACCTTGTGACTAAATCTCCATTTCTTCCACGTTTTGCCCAGAATGATTCAACAGATGGTGACTACAGGCATAACAGCTTTCCCTTGCCTTTTCCCACATCTCATCCCCTCTCCCTTTCTTTCCTTCCCCAACCCATGGCTCAGTGCTTGTCCCACAGTCCTGCAATGTCCTACTCACCTGGTCAGCCAGTGAAGTGGACAGCATGCTCATCAGCTCCCGCTCCGCCGTCAGTCTCCACATCTGCTCCCACTTCATCTTCCGCAACTTATCGAGGAGCAGCAAGATCACCCCTGAAGGGAAACACGGGGCAGAGACAAAGGGAGCCCATGATGTCACGTGCCAGCCAAGGCCCACCCACGCTGCCCATGTGCTGATTCAGCAGCTAAAACACGACATGAAGTCATCTGGCACATCTGATCCCAATCCTTGAAACTTCTCTGAGGAACAGATTATCAGTGCTGGTTACAACCTAGACCTTGAGAGGGCCTGCCCTTAAGGCACCAAGTGTGCACAGAACAGGATCCTCAAATCGGAAATTTTAAGTTGGAAAAAGGGTACCTCAACATGCATTGTTATACTCAGTTGCTTTTTGGCTGGCCAAAATTCCTAGTGTACAAAGTAGAAGCAATGAAGTGGACTGAAACCTGAATCAGCAAAACCTTTCCTACAGTGTCTTAGAAAAATCTGCTTGAAAAATGGAAAGGCTTAGATAAGAGTGCTGTGATGGGGAATGAATGCAGACTGAAGAACCACAAAGAAGGAGTACTGATAAACAGCAGCCTTGCAGGCTGACAGAAACCACCCAGTAAAAGCAATGATGGGTTCTGTGTTGTTTCATATCTTCATTAGTGGAGGGAGGAAGTAAACAGAACAGTAACAACATCTGCAAATGACATTTAACAAGAGGTCTCACAAAAAGATATCACAGCAACTGTAGAGAACCATAGCAGCTACGCAGAAGAATACGAAATGACAAAAAGCAGGCACAGGGAAAAGCTGCCTCAGGGAGTCCAAGTTGATAAAACTAAAAGTAATGAGAAAAAGAAAGGAAATGTAGTCTGAATGCTTAAGAAAAACTCTCCTAAAACCGCTGCAGTGAAATAAACTAAAAACGGCAGATAAACTATTTCACAAGTCTTTCCAAATCAGACTAGACCAGGATTAGAAAATGTACCTGGAAAAGTGCTGCTCTGGTGGGGAGAGGACATAGGTGGTTCCAGTTCCTTCCTATGTTTAGTTTCTATGACATGGCAAGCTTCTTTCTAGTAAAACTTGGCACTACTATGAATAAAAAGAAAACCTCTCCTGGCAGTTCATTTTGTGGCCTATTTTAGTTGTGTTTTCCATTTAGTCCATCTGGTTCCCAAGGCTGCTGGAAACTGTACTGGAGGGATCCCCTTTCATCTTCAGTCAACCTTTCTGCTTCCAGCTGTTGGATTGGAAAGGGATGTATTGTCACAACACGCTACAGTTTATTTATGGCAGTGTGTTTGTATTCTCTCCAGCATAAGGAAAGCCTATTTGGAACATGTAGTGTGCATGCATGAGCTTCTAAGAGAGCCATTATGCATTGTCTGAAATCCTGCATCAGTGTGAAACAGGTTCCTTGTGCTGCAGCAGTAAACTGGGTGGGAGACCTCCTCTCCAACAAAGGTGTTTTTCCAGCTGGCAAGAACTGTCAGCTTTGCAGTGAAATGCAGCTGAGAAGGTTCTTTATTAAGAAGAATAAAGAATAATGGTAAGATTTAGTTAACTGTAATAGAATAGTTTTTATAATTCATAGACAATAAACCAATTTTTCTTAATTTCTCTAAACCTCCAGTCTGAGGAAGAAAAGGGGAAATGTTTTAATATGTGCAGTATTCTCTGATTTTTTTGACTTCCACTCTTATGCTAGCAGCAGATTATGGCATTGCAGCTAACAAGATTATGCTGTCCTGAGGGGCTATCATGGTAGCAGCTGAGAGTGGAAGAGGCAGATGGAGTGAAAAGACTGGAATATATGTGAGAAAGAATGTACTAAATTATAATGCAATCATGGCTATTGAAAATATTCACAAAGTTTTACTGTTTCACCATCAAAACTAATTTCAGTGTGATTTCTATTTTAATTCACCTACAGGCTTGAGTTTAATACCTTTGTACAGTTTCTATTTAGGCTTCTAATTTACTGCTGCCATAAAAATAACTGCTGGAGAATACTTATAACAAGTTTACATATTTATTCATTAGTATTAGTGAGAATAAGATATTTCTACTAAGAGGAGAATTTAATACTATTCACTTAGTTAGTGTTATTGAGTCCAAAAGCAAAGGAAAAGTATGTGTTTTGGGAACTTTTGAAACAGTTC
Organism: Ploceus nigricollis; assembly: GCA_013399945.1. Lineage (NCBI taxonomy): Eukaryota > Metazoa > Chordata > Aves > Passeriformes > Ploceidae > Ploceus > Ploceus nigricollis. The sequence continues at coordinate 963,835 of VXBC01010660.1, forward strand.
ACACAGAGGAAAAATTACTCTTTTTCAGAACAGTGAACTTCAGGTTCTCTTCTATATTGTTGTCTTGCCAAAAGCAAACATAACAAATAAACTAACTTCAATCTACTACAATTAGTTTGCAGGCAAAGTGTCTGAAATAAGGAAAGGAAAATATTTGCCTCAGGATCCGCTTCCCTCAGAGTCAAATTGAGTGAAATCTCAGACTAAATTCAAGATGACATACAGCTGAACATAAGGGGAAAAGGGACTCACTCTCATCTGCTGTGCTGGGGGAAGAAGAGACTGGAGGAAAAACAAGAAATGAAAGGAATATTTTATTAACATCTGGCCCCAGGCAGCAGGACTTCTGATCTTTCGAGACATGCAGCATCTTCCTGCCCTAACCTACCTGAGAAAAACAGAAGGAAAGCTTGGCAGCAAACAAACAAAAAGAGAAAAGTGGCAACCCAAACATCTCATGAGTATTAAACAAATTATGATCAGCCACAGAACACCCTATTTTCTTTGTCCTGGGGAAATAGTTCAGGCATATCCAGAGATGTAAATATCTCAAAGATCTAGGAGAAAAAGAATGCTTTATTACTAAATTTGTGGAAAACATCCTAGTCTAGTTACAACTTGAATGGCATTTCTCTCCCACTGCTTGATGAGATCTTGCTTGAACTACCAAAATTTGACAGATTCTGAACCGCTCAAACAGGCAAATAAACACGAAAGCAAACAAACAAATAAATGTCATTTAAGGACACGAAAAACCCAGCTCCAAAAGCAAAATAAAAAAACTCTCCCAAAGCACAAAAAAAAAAAAAAAAAATTGGTGAATAAATTGAATAAAACAGGGCAATAAACCTGAATTAACATATTTGGATTAAAATGTTTCAATTGAAAAACACTGCAAAATTTTTTTGGTACATTTAAAAACCCAATTTACTTGAAAACAATTTTAATCTCAAAACTGATACAAATTAAAAATCTTATTGAAAATTATTACAAGATCGGAAAAGGAAAATAAATTTTCTATTTTGGGTCTAACCAAACTTTGGGAGTCACGTTTTCCATCCTTTTCCCATTTTTTGATTCAATCTAAAACAACTTTTTTGTTCTTCCAATGTTTTCACTAAGCAACAGTTTCCAGAGATGCTTTAAGGTATGTCAGCAAATTTGTTCTTCTTTTTTGCTTGCTTTTGTTAATCTGCTCCAGAACAAAATATTTTATTTCATTTTTCTGAACAGTAAATTGTAAGTCTGCAGAAAGATCAGCCATTTCCCTTGGAATACTACCAAGCATCCCCACCTCTTGCTTCAGGAACAAAGACAACGGCTCCTCCTGAAATTCAGAGAGGAACATATAGTAGAGCTGGAAGTAATAAACAACATTTTAAGACAGAACAGAATCACTTAGAGGTGTTATAGTGAAACTGGACAAGCTTTCAAACTCAATCAATTTATTACAATGGGCCTTTTAAGGTGCCTGAAAAAAACACTCAGTGCTCTGGGGGAAGAAAACGTAGCTCCTAAGAGATAATTTTCTGTATGATCTTGCCTGTTCCTTTTGGGTGGAACAGGATGCTTTTGTGAGCCTTTGAGGCAATGCCATCTTATGTGAGTAGCACTTCAGAGCTTATCCTTGTCAGGTTTTTAAAAATTCTTCTTGAAATTAGGCCTGCAACAGTGAACCATCTAGACAAATAACAAGTAGATATCATCATAATATCTGAAACAGACAGGTAAGACATGCTTCAAAATATATCATAAAGCAATAGTGAGTTTTAAAAAATGACTGGGATTTTGCTATAGCTAAGCAGCACACTGAAGACCACACACCAAACCACTGAGTCTGTAAGAAATAATGTTAAACAGGCCTGAAATAATGCAGGTTTTGTAATAAATATCTGACTCAGATATTTAGGGCAGTAATCTACCACGTTTTGTGAAACAGATTTGGCACCAAAAATTTGAATTCCATTTCAGGTGCTATGGAAGAGACTTGTAGCTCTGCTGTCCTAGGAGAGGCTCCATGATAGTGCTGACTGCTGAGTACTCCAGCAAATATTTGCAACTTCTTTTAATTCTCATTTCTTGTACCTGAAGTCAATGGAAACAGTCCCAGTGTGTCACGTTAGGGATGTGGCTGTGCCTTTGCTGGTCAGGGCTCCAGTGACCAGTTTTGCTAAGGACTCCATTTGGAATCCACTGAGCCACAGCTCCACACCACTGACTGTGGCCTCTGTTTTCCACCCACAGTATCAAGAGCAAAGAGAAAAACATAAGTATATGGCTGTTTGGGATTAAAACATTAAATTAAAGCCATAATTCCAAAACAAGCCACTGCGCACATTTTAAAATTTATGTCTTTGTGTGGATGAAATTCACAGCATTTATTTCACTTGGTTTATGGACTATATGTTGCTCATAATTTGACCAGCCGTATCATTAATGTAATAAAGACATATTTTTCTATAGCTTTTAACATGATGTGACTGAAGGACTGTCATTTTAGCACATTTCTGGAGCATCCTGATACATTATTTAACTATGAACTTACATGCACCAGCCTTCTTTTCTCAAAAAAGCTTTTCACAATCTAAAAAACCCAAACTAATAAAAACTTGCAGGGATGCACAACGTGTTCATTGAGAATAAATGATGATTACACATTGGAACTTGTCTCTCAGAACCCTGAACAGGGCTGAGAAGCTGTTTTGAAACAAAGTGTGTGTCCCCCCAGGCATGGTGACAGAATGCAATAGCCCTTGTTTTCTCTGCACTGTATTAAAAGTGAAGTTGTCTTAGAGGGCATTTTGAAATGTGCAGTCACTCTGTTGGGAGGCAGGGTCCTCCTGAAGCATTATGAACATTTTGTTTACGCTTCCTGATGGCCATTTAATGAAATAGAAGATTTTTACTTTCTTTATTCTCTTCTTCCCAAGTATGCTACTTTTCCTTAGGCAGAATTAAGATGAATGTTTTACTCAAGCACAGTTCTAACTTCTTATTATAGAGCTGCTCACTGTAGCTCAGAATGTCCCAGTTTTCTGTTTCTTTACTGCTTAGATCCTATTTTTCCTGAGCAATTTGGAAGAAGATAAACGTGCTTTCTATCTTCTCTTTAATGACTTCCATTTCTGGGGGAATTTCTTCAACTTTCTTAAAGCCCCAAAGCTGCTACAGAGGAATCTCCTTGATTCCAGAGTCTAGAAGGTCTGGAGGAGAGGAATCATGAGCCATAAGACTTTCAGCAGGTCTATGGAGGAAAACCTCTGCTTCTTAGAGAGCATCCTGCTCAGTAATTCTCTCTCCTCTTATCTCCCAGAGTCTTGTGAAGAGAACTAACAATTCCACAGGCCTTTCAGAGGTCAGCAAAGAAAAATCATCTCTAGTCCTGAAGAAATTGGCCTTCTTTCACACAGATCCCAAGCATATAAAGTCCCAAGCAGTAAAAATTCACACACTTAACAGCCCAAATTGCTGAAAAGATTTGCCTAACATGGAAAACAACATGGTTGGAAAATAACAAAAATATTAGCAAAGTAAAAAATGGAAACTAGGGGTTCTTCCCAGCTGCTGTACTTGCTTGGGCATCAAGGAAGACATTAAGGATAGCAACCTTTCTCAAAACCCTGTATCCTGAACGCTGTGCAAAGGGTTGTTGGAGACAAAAACCATCTGTGAAGAAGCTCCTTACATGGCTTTTAAAAAGCTCCTGTTTCCTCACAGCCTTTGCACTCTGTGACCCTTGTGAGTATATAGCACAGAGAAATTACATTTTAGAGGCAAAAAAGAAATATTCCAGGGAGTTCTCATTTGGTAACCTATGGAAATGGCTTCTAAGAAGGGAAAAAACCCTGTAAGAGGCACATCATTAAAATCTCATAAAATTCAAAAGACTAGGAAAGTTTTTGTTGAGCAGTTTTAAACCTCAGAGAACACATTCTAACCTCAGACCTGCAAAGGGAGAGAGGAGGGAGGCTTCAGTCTTTCAGCTGTAGCACCATGGCAGTGGCCACATGAAGCTGAGATCTGTCTTAAGGACATCTCACACCACTGCCAAGCACAAGGATCAGCTGACATTGCTCCATGTGCATCTCTGCACATGTCTGAAAGACAATGAAGGTGCCAAAAGTGGCCACTAGCTAAAAGATGGCCAGGTACACATCTTATTATAAAGCATTTTGAAATGTAAGATTTAAAAAGAAAAGTGATATTGGGTGGGGGAGGGGTGTGAATGTCAAAAATTCCTACAAAGTTTTAAAGAACTTTTCCTCCTTCAATACTAAAACTGCAGTAAATTCTTACACACAAGATTAGCTGTGGTTTCATCTGCCTGGGTGCTTAGGTGGCTTCAACAGGAAAACAAAGTCCTGATTAAATACTATCTTAGGTGATAAAGTCAGAAAGGATAATTTTTCACTATTGTATAGTAGAGCTCATAGGATTTTTCAAAATCAGTTTGGGGTCTACTAGAGTGTAACTTCTAGAAAAAAGTTCAATCTTTATTTAAAAATTTTCAATAATGGATAGTCTACCACAAACTTTGATAAGTTATTCCAATGCATAATTACCCTGATGAAGGGTGCTTCCCTTATTCTAATTTGAACATCTCTTTGAACTTTCAGTCATTTGATCCTGCTGAACCTTTGCTAAATTGGCAAGCCCTCTATTAAGAAATGTTATTTTCTCCTCCAAATATGAATAACCTAGGATCAAATTATCCTTTGACTTGCTCCCAGATAAGCTCCTGGAGCCATTTTTCCAAACTTCATGGGAAATTTTCCAGTATTATCGCTGAATTTTACAAATTTTTAAGTGGTCATCTTTGACCTGTGGAGCTTAGCCCTAGACAAGTAGCTGAATCTAGGTTTTAAAATACATACAGTCCAAGAAGTGGTCCCCAGCACCCAGAGCACCAAAGCCCTGGTTGTGTGTGTACAACTGTGGGTGTGCATGCACTGCTCAGGGTCTGGCTCCTTCCTGAGCACACCCTGCTGGCCACATTCATCCTGCACAGCACTTGTCTCTGAGGTCTAGCTCATGTTCCTTCAGTTGTTAGACAGAACAACTATTCTGTTGGCATTTCTCAGTGTGGATGGCATTATGAGAGAGCCATGGCACAGTTTCCTAGGCTGGAGTGTTTTCAGCAAGGAACAGAGGGTCTGTGTTGTGTGCACTGGAGAATGTCATCAGGGCATGCAGAATATTAAGCTTCTGATGCCACATTTAAGGATTAGAAAGAAGAGCAAATGAAGTGGAGTCCTATCCATGTTACCTTCCAGAAATACTTCCTGAAGTGAACTAGGAGCAAATTACACTAATTTTTTTTTTTTAATGAAAGACAGTTTGGTTCCTGAGAAAGACAGGGTACCAACTAATTTCTGTGTCCTGTGGATAAACAGGGAGCCAAAAGTGAAGAATGAACTGGGCAGCTAAGTTATCTGGCAGTGTAGACACCAGGTATGACAGGAGTAGAAAGCCTCCATCCCATACAAAACAAATGCATCTCCTGTACTCATACTTGAAATGACTCTGGTTGTACATCCAATGATCACACAAAGTATTTTGTCAATCATATCAAACCTGGAGTTCATCTAATTATCCATCCTGGACTGACTGGCATGCATCTCTTAATTCTTCCTGAACATAGAATTCTTCATGTCAGTGCCTCAAAACACAAATTGTGAGTGAGTGTCACAACTCTACAAAAAGCCAGAGGAACTGGACTTTGGGTGAGCTGTGCTGAAGAGGAATCACAGAATAATACAGACTGTACAGGGTTACTTTGCAGGAGGTCCAGTCATTGGATCTCTCTGTGCAGGCATGTTTGGAAGAAGGGATCACACAAAGCTTGTTTTTATGGATAAAAACTGAGGAGGTTTGTTGAAATTTGCTGACTATTTACCCTGTTGAAAGCAAGTACATCTTCCAAAAGGAATTTATCTTGGACTCTCCACCAAAGAACCATCCACCTTTAAAAGAAAAAATAATCTGTTTCTTAAGCCTTGGCTCTTGTAAATCAGCTTAAGTCTCTTTAATGCAAGAGTCAGGCATTTATCTCAGATCTGGACCTTATCCATGATACTTATCTAAGTTTTATTCTTCCACAGAAAGCAGAAAAAAGTGAATGGTAGCAGGGACCACTGCTTTAAATTATGTTTGGCTTTTTGGTTTTGATCCTCTCAAAGACATCATATTTAAGAGGGGTCAAAATATCAACAATTTTACAAGGTTTCCACTTGGGACTATGTGAAGAGGAAAAATGCACCCTGCACAGGTGCTAATTATTTTGGCTGGCTTTTAGTCTTAACAGCGTCTGCCTTATACTTTCCATCACAGTGGAGAAGAGCTTTCAAAAGCAGTTTCTAATATTAAGTGTAGTCCACAAGGCTAATTCTAACAATGGGCACAGTGAGCAAGAATCCATCATAGCTTTTCTGGGTCTGGTGCTCACTCAACACCTCACCAACAAAGGAGGAGATGTGGTTCAGGGCTGAACGACCTGAAAGGTATTTCTTTCTATTCAGATGACAAAGAGGTTTGGAGTTTTGTATTGAGAGAAAAGCAGAAAACTTCCCCCTGCCTTTCCCCCCCCCTTAATGGGCAGTTTATTGACTGAGTGAGATTCAGGAGGAATAGAACATTCTAAGAAATGGATTAGAGGAATGAAAGCAGCAGCACACAATGAACACGCCTGGAAATTAACTATAGCATTTAAAAAAAACCCCAGGAAACATAATCCTTCCTGCACAACCACACATTTTCTAGTAACAGAGAGAAGGATTAGGTTCACAACAGAAATACAGGGATTTGCCTAAGGAGCTGTTTATCATGCTGATATAGCCAAACTGGGGTACAGTGTGGGTAAGGAGCTTGCAAAATTGGACTGCCAAGCTCAGAGAGTTGTGTTCAGCAATAAAACACCCAGCTGGTGGTCAGTTACAGGGGGCATTCCACAGGAGCTGGTACAGAGTCTGATACTGTTAAGCGTTCAGATTAATGAGCTGGAAATGGGATAGAATGTGTCCTAGGCAATGTAACACACTGGGGGCCGTGGCCTAATTCCCTGGGGATGGGCAGCTACACAGAGTCCTTGACTGGACAAATGGGTAAGAGAAAGCTCCTAAAATTCAACAAAAAGTCCTGAATGGGACGATTCCTGAATGAAGAGTACACACCGGAGGACAGGTGGATAGAAAGGAGATTTCCAGGAGAAGTTCTAAGGGATTGGGTGGACAGCAAGTTGAACATGAGCCAGCAGTGTGACCCTGGGGCAATATTCCATGTGTTGGGCAATATTAGCCCTCAGGTCATGGGAGGTGATTACCACTCTTGGCTCAGCACTTGTAAGACCACATCTGAAGCACTGTTTTGGATTCCTCAGTCAAATAAATACCCTGACACGCTGAAGTAAATCCATCAGAGAGCAACCCAAATGGTCACAGGTCTGGCATTCAGGAGGAGAAGCTGGGAGAACTGGCCTGCTTCAGCCTGGGGAAGAGAAGACTGAGGGATCTCCTGTTGCTTTCTGAAACTCCTTAATGGAGCAACACTTTTCTAACAGATGCACAGAGGCAGAATGAGAGGTAACAGTCACATAATGCAGAAAAGGAAAATCTAATTACATATTATGAATTTTTACTTTTATTTTTCACTGAATAGAAAAATAGTGGCTGAATACAGGAACAGGCTGCTCTGAGAGGTATCCATAAAGACACTTGAAACTCAGCTGGAAAAGGCCCTGAGCAACCTGAGCTCACTTTCAACGGGAAGAGGACCAAAAGACCTTGGGAGATCTTTTCCGACCTAAACTGCCTATAATTCAACAGTTCTACTTAGAGGAAAATTTCTCTTTTCCCTGTCTGTGACTTCCTTGAGAACAGCTGTGTAGAGATGATCTGCATATAGAGCATATTGCAGCGCTCCTGTCCTCCCCTGAGCTCACTTTGACAAAGATTGGTGCAGAAGGGAAGGCAGAGGAGCTACAGCACAAACAATTAAAGCCAGGACATAGCTGAACATAAAGACAAGACAATGAGGAAAGGCAAAAAATGAGCTGTTTCTTCTGAGATTTGTGTCCACTCAGTTTTGCAGATTCTTCTCTTTCAAAGTCTCTCGGTATTTTTTTAAAGGGGAAAGGTTTGTCCTGAACTTATTTTGCCCTATCGCAAAAATGATTAAAGCATAGTGATTTCTGTAAACACCACCTAAGAGAGTGATCTGACTATGACCAAGTGCAACTGGTTTTGTTGGCACTCTCTTAGTGGGAATGACTTTGACATGGGGCAGAAAGACATTTTTGTCACTGCTACTTTCTGTGACAGGCATCAAGCTCCCTATTAAGAGTCCAAAGATGGAGTCCAACTGTGATGCCTCTTTTCTTTGTCTCGGGACTGTGGCTAAAACCGCTGTCTCTGTCTCTACAAAAGAGAACTGTCTTTACACAATCACTTTTATGAGCACAATGAGAAACTGGAAAGTGAACTTGCACTTCAGAAGAAAACGTACTGGTTTTACTATCACTGTGCATTTGTCTGGGGCTCTCCCATCATATAATAGAAGGTTTTGTTCTCAGTATAGACACCTGGATGCCTTTACTAAGCTTTTATGTGCAAGTCTTTAATCCAAATTTAACCTGCTAATGATTGTCCCTCTACAATAAAGAGGGCACTTCAGACTGCTGGACAACATAATTACTGATCAAGGTATGTATGTTCACAAAAAGAACTGCCTTGATCAAGCTAAAAATAGAACACTTCAAAATTATTTTTAAATCATTGCATTGGAATGCTACATCTAAATGCCTGATTTATGTACATTACATGGAGAACTTTACATTATGGACTTGGGTCAGACCAATAAAACTCCCAAAATGAGGACAACTTAATCAACTAAAAAGAAATAAATTTTATTTACTCCAATACAACTAGAATCTGGTATAGACTGTCTAAATGACATCTTTTTTAATCACAGGTTTCCTAAGAGAGAAATGTTTTCAGTGTTTCAAAGCAAGTCTGGTGGTGTTTTTTAAAAACGCAGTTTTTGCAGGGGCTGAGAGATTCAATTGCTAAGGAGTAGAGGAGGTATCTGAACAGTAGACTGACTCAGCCACAGTAATGCCTTTACTACATGGATAGGCCTCTCAAACAAGAGACACCATTTTCAAAATCAAATACATATTGACCCTCATTTCAGAAATGTCAAACGTGGCTGTAAACAAGTTCTCAGTACATCACATGCTTTAGAATGTGCACAAGAAAGACCTGAAATGAAGCTATTCTTTGAGAGTAGTCAGATTTAAGATAGCTTATTTTTAAGTGCAAGCTACAGATTATAGACAACAAAGATAGGGATGTGGTCATCAAAAAGCAGAATTATTGCTTTAGCTTCCCACCTTTGACACAAACAGAGTGATATTTCCTGTTGAGACTAAAAGCAACCATAGGCTGGCACTTCCTAAACTGCTGCCTGGACAATGTGCACAGTATTTGTTCTTCAAAGGCACCTTTACATGTATAAAGCTCACGTGCAACACCATGCTTTGTACTGAGAACAGTATTTACTGAGTAAACTCACAGTGTCTTAAAGGAAGAATAATCCAAAAAACTGGCACAGTGTGAACCTAAGTAGATGAAGAAAGTGCTCCTTTTGACTTGTCATCAGTGTTGGACACTGTTGTTTTAATCATTAAAATGCATTTTTCCTCCGTTTGCAAAGGCTCCTGTACTTTGACCCAATCCTAATGACAGCACTTCCATTACCAAACATGACTTATGTTTGAACTAATGGGAGACAGGAATACTGCAATGGCTTTAGAGGGGGCATGGCTAAGCTTGGTCAGGCCATGATGGTGGGCTTAAAAGGTTGTATAAACCATGACTTTTCTGATTTCTTCATTCACTGAGACAATTTGACAACACCCTTCTCTCTCAAGCAGCCAACATACATGAGTACAATTACCACAATGTCATGAGCAGAAGCCTGTGGAGCTTGGCTGAAAGCTGTTACCACGTTTCTGGAGCAGGACCACAGGCAGCGCCAGGACTACCAACAGCCCACTCTGCACTGCTTCACCAGTCATTTGTTTTCTGCATTGAAGATGCACAGCATCATCATGAAGGAGCACAAGATGTGATCCAGGCTTATTTCATATAAACAGTCTGTTCTATGCTTGTCTTTTATCATTCAAATTTGTTAAATATTATGCAAAAATGACGTAACACATGCTTTCAATTTCCAATTCCACTTCCACAGGTCCTTTTTTTCAGGGAAACAATAAAGGAGAGAGATTCATTCTAGCACTCTTCCAGTCATTACAAACACAGGAGTAATAAGGCACAGTACACACGTAGCCTAGTAATCGTTAGGTGCTAGCCATTCCCTTCTGTTCCCAATCCACAAATCTGGTAATGTCACATTTCCCAGTGTGGGAGTATGAATTCTCAGCTCAAGCTGTTGAGACACCTCCTTATAGTTTCTGGTTGCTGCACTGAGGCAGTGCATTTCAGATGAGCCTCAGATCCTCAATATGGGCTTCTGTAGTCTAGCAGTCTGCAATCCCCAGGCCCAAAGTTTTTAAAAATGACCCCCAGCACCCAAATTATAGATTTATCCTAAAGCTCCATTTGGCAGGCAGGGGGTCCATTCTCAGCTGATGGAAGTTGGCTCTGCTGCACTAAAGCCAGAGAAGCCAAGAGTGATTCACACACCTGAAGAAGTGGTCAGAAGCCTTAACAGTCACCAGAGACTGCTTTTAAAAGCTATTCTCCACCATGATGGAAAGTATAAGGCAGATGAAAAGTACTAAAAAAAAGTACTAAAAGCTTTTATGTTTAGAATTTCTTTTATAAGATACTTTTCTGAGGACTAAGATGACTGTTACTCCCGAAATGAACATCAAATTATACAGTGCAACTCTGCAGCTGTCAGTTTAACATCTGTAAAAAGAAAAATCATAGCGTAGCAATACTTTCAAAAGCACAGTTTAGTCAGCGATAATATAGCTACATAGCAAGAAATTGTGCTTGAATTAGTGTATGAGGAATCTGGAAGAGTTAACTCAGTGCAGACAGTGAACATGGAGTGGATGTTACATAAAAAGGGCATTTGCTTTAGCAGCTTACTGAGTGCTTGCCAGTAAAGTACAGAAAAAAACTTGGAAACCTTTGTGGTACAGAAGGAATTGTGTTTAAGATGCTTGAGGAAGAGAATGCTATCACATGGCTCTAACTAAGAACACCTTAAACACTAATTAAATCATCTGACTTTGGGTTTGGTCTGGTTTTTCAACAATTATATTATCATGGACTAAAGTATGACTTGGATTATCTGCCTGTGCAAATGCGGAAGAATGAAAAACAACCAAATAAAATCTTTGCTTGAAAATCTGTATTGGCTGTCAGGAGATCTGGTCTGGGCACACAAGGAAGAGCAGAGCACAAATTCTTACTGGCTTTAAAGAACCAGCAAAGAAAGAACAAACACATCTTTGCCTTTAATACACCTGCCTTCTGGGACTCTCCCAACCTATATGTTGTCCAGAGAGGCTCAGGCATAGAAAGATAAGAGTGAAAGAGAAATTATCTTCAGAAACTGTGAGGAGCAATAGAACACTTTTGACTTTGAGAGGTGCTTCAAAATCAAATCTGCCAGGGTTAGATCTGGCTGAAGAGGCTCACATAAAAATCTCTTTTCTTAGGATTGTATCCTAGGTCTGTAGTAAATACTCTCCCAAGAGCAAGAGCAAAGTCCATCTGAGAGCCTCCCCCTGATCCAGCTCTGTTTAGCTCATTAAAGTTTCAGGGGTTTGGGGGCCCTTTAGGAGTTCCTAAGTACAGCTCTAGGCACCTGAATTTCCATGCCTTCCCCCTCCTGGACCGCTGCCTTTCATGAGTGTTTTGCTTAGAGATACTGCCTCTCTTTTCAGTGTCCCCCTGCTTTAGTTTTGTGAGTCCTCCTTGGCCACACTGTTGCATTCAGTGTCAATTATTTTTATTTACTGAACACATCAAACAAGACCCAGTTTCATCTTCCCTGAGAAATTTATACCTCCAGTCTCTGCTAGATTACTGAGGCAAACAATTAATTCCATCAAGAAATTTATATTAAAGGGTGCTGATTCTGTCAATAATCTCGTTTCCTACTTCTCAGAGGTTGCACTGTTTCACTCAGTGACCTCGTGTTCCACATACTTGAAAAAACAACATTCCACTTCTTATGATCACTTGTCAATCGTCCACACATTATCTACCTTCTGGTTTTCTTTCTAAAAAAAGAGTTTTTATAACTACAAGGTGAGTTGTGTGAAGAAAGAAATTGTGAGGAAAATAAAATCTTGTGCAGGATTATGGGATTATGCATGGCTTGATAGATATGTATTAATACAAGAATAAACACATGCAGTGTATGTGAAGGAGTGCAGATATTTGATTATTTTTGCTTTCAGTGTAAGGTTTATGTGATATACTGACATTTGGTATTCCCATAAACCATTTGGAAGAGTAAGTTAAGACAACATAAGTTAAAGCCTTACAGAATTTTTTTTACTGTTAGCATTTTAGATATAAATATATGTATTTTATACTACCCACCATACATTACTGCATTATTCTGATGTTATGTAGTTGTGCCAGATTTCTCTCTGCCAGCATTAAAATGGCAGAAAGGAAAAAGCAAAAATACAGCAGAAAGAAGGTAGCTATAGAAGGTGGTCATCTCTCAGTAGAACAAAAGATACTGCTTTGTGGTGCAACAGTGACCTGAACTGACACCAACAAGATAAGTTGTGTATAACATAAGCTTTCAGATTTCAGGAAAAATCCATGAAACTTATCTCTGTCTCATGTTTTTGGGGGGCTGGGGAACAGGGGTGGGCAGACCTAGCCTTTCTATTTGCAATTCTGGCAAAGAAGAGTTAGGAAACAAACCTATTCTGCCAAGATCTTGTTTCCATACCAATCTGTGTCCTGTTAGGCTATTCTTTTGAACATTTCTAGAGAACAGAGATGTTCTGCAGAGGCTAAAATACGAATTCACAAAAATTAGTGGGATTCCCACAAATATACATAGGAATATAGAAATACAGATGACCCAAGCACACAACTTGTTCAATCCTTTTTCTAGTTAGTCTGTTTAATTTAATCCAATATATTTATGTGAAGCAAAATCACTTTTATGGTGAGTAATTTCCTGATAGTGCAGGGATATTTAAATGGACTCATCTGTTCCAAATGGAGGCTTCACCATCTGTTCTGCCCTTTTATTACAAAGAGAGAGAGAACCTAACTCACTGCATCAGCATTTAAAGGCCTGTATTGAAATGATTTAGGTGTACGTGTGTGTTCTTTATGCACCTGGTATGTTTTCTCACATACCAAACACAAATCAGTGGGAAGACCTGTCTCTTGTCACCTAATAAATTCTCTGATCTAGTGCCTTTATTCCTTTCTCATGGCAGCAGAAACTGATGGCCAGTAGCTTGCATTTTATTAGGACAATTATGACCCTGTTGGTGTCCTGCAGGGGTTATTATCTTTATTGGGCTAACATTTTGTGATACCATTTACTTTGTGATACAGAAAATTATCAACTCCTATTCATTCCCTCTTGCTGGGCCTATATACGAGTCATCGTGGACAGAAATCTTGTAGGAGATGTGCTGAGGACCTGTCAGATCACTGAAAAGCTCTGTCCTTCCCCAAAGGATGTCACACAATCTTTTCTAACACCATTTAGAGAAGACTGGAAATTCCAAAATGCATACATTGTATCATTTTTCCTTTTTAGAAAGATAAATTTAGCTGTAGCTTAGGAAGGGAGGTACAAATTCCACATCTCATACTCTCTGTACCAGGAGACTGACTGCAGGTGGTAATTCAAAGCAAACCCTCAGGTCCTACCTGTGTTGTAGCCTCTCCCAAGTGCTGGCCAGGGCCGATGGTTCTTCCAGAGGTTGCCCAAATACCAATCACTCTGGTTCTCCACCAAGCCAAGAACTTGCTGCCCTGGAAAATGAGCAAATTGCAAGAATATCATAAGATAGAAGACAGTCAATAAATGGAAAACACACAGGAAATCTGGAGAGGGACAACCAGTGGGAGGAGAAGGCAGAAGATGGGGTGCTGCCTTCCTTCCATGCCTTCAGAGGCAGCCAGCTTATGTAACAGACAAGCAAGCCTGGCACAGCAAATTCAGCACGGCTCATTTCTTCCCTTCTTCCCTGGCTAGCCTGAGTAATTAAACACTGTGGGAACCTTTGTCATGCTGACAGAAATATGTCATCCAGACAAATCTGAACGCTGCTTGATTTTGGAATACAATGATGGAAAATCCTCCTAGTGAGAATTAAGTGTTGGTAAAATGATAATCTAATATGAAGATCTGTTCATACTCTGATGGAGATAACATAATTGAAGAATAAGGCTCAACATCACAAAGACTGAGAAAGAAGAGTCACACATATCCCTTTTACTCCAAAAAATACAGGATTTGAAAAGTTTACCTACATCAGAAAGTTGCACTGTTTTAATTTAAGAGAGTAATTTAGAAGTCATTTAGGTGAGCCTGTGTAGAATGCTGCACAGAAATTATGACTTCAGTTTTATTTCAGTTTATCTTGTATTGATTAGCAGCTGGCTTCAGCTAGAGTAAAATGTATTTTAAATCAAATGTGTCTAGAAGGTTTGCACTGCTTAAAAATCAACCAAAAAATGAATGTTTGTATAGATGAGGACTTAATTATGTATCCTAAAATGTGGTGTATAAAATGTAAATAAGAGAAGTGATTGAAATGATGCTGTGGTAACAGAGGATGGAGGGAAGGGAAGAACTGCATTTGGATTTCGTCAGAGAAAGAAAAAGGAACTGTGCTCTGAAAGAGGGACATGCTCAGTGAGGGCACTGAGACTGGTACTGGAAATTATTTTGCAACCTTTTGAGAAAGCAATTAAGCATCATGCTTTGAAGGCTCATTTTCAAATCCCAGCTATGCTTGTAAAATTGTGTGTATGGTCACAGGAGTGCACTGCAAGCCTAAAATGATCACTGTAGGTTGCTTACATGGAACCACAGCTATTTCAGTATGGTCCAATACAAGGTTGGGCTGAGAACAAGACATAATGACAGATACGATTAACTCAATTTTATAATTGGCTTGAAAGGTGATTGCAATACTCTCCTGTGGTATCTGTAATTCAGTGGAATGTCAGTAACCCCAATGTGCCTTGAATGCTGTTTCAAAGAGTGTGAGCAGCAGTGATTGGCCAATGCATATAAAAAACAAACCAGAACACTATGAAAGCATTCAAGGAGTGCATGGAAATCAGTCTAAAAATAACTTTGAGAGATTACCAAGTCCACTCCACACCACTTTAGCATCATCCTACTCTATCCTAATGACAACATGCTACTCCTCTCCAGACCTTATTTTCCAGTGATGTCTCTCCTATTCCATTACGTATTTATTATACAGTATATATAATTTTTCACATTAGATCCCATAAATAATTTTTTAAGAAGGTGGAAAATCTGGGAGAGAGCAAAAGAATCATATCAAAGACCCACTGGTGCTACTGAAAACTGGTAATATTAACAGAGTGCAATGCACAAGCAAATGAAGGAAATTACAAGCCAGAGGCAAACACCTCCTAAGCAACTCTGTTCATACAGAAAAATGACATCTCTCATCCTGTGAGACACCTGGAACACACTGGAGAGCACAGCAGACATCACAAGCCATGTACTGTGAGGAAATATGAAAGGGATCTCAGCTGGCTGAAAGGAGCCTAAGGCAAAAAGAGGCCGAAGGACACAATTTAAACCAACACTTGTTGACTCCAAGCTTGAGGTCTGCTTGCTTATAACCACTCCCTTACAGCTGAATGAAAATAAATCAAGATAAGAAACGTTGGCTAATAAGGGACGAGGAGAAAAAAAAAAACCCCAAACCAATAGAAAATGCAGGTGCAGCTGGGCTGGAATGGGTTGGCACAGTTGGTAGGGATTGACCCTGCCCATAATCTAATAGCACATTTTACGACTCAGCAGTCCACAGATCCTTCTCAGGATAGTACAGGTACCATCAAAAGAAATGTCAGAATTCCATTTGCAAGAAGCAGATACCAAACTTCTTTACTATGGAGAATCAATCTGCTTTCATTATTTAGCCTCACGGATTTCCCAACATGCTAGAGACTTCAGTCTTTAAACCAATGGGTAAGGAAAAAGGAACAAACCTTAATGCTTGTCAGTGGTTTTCATTTCCCACATACCAGTCCAAAATCTCAGGTCTCATAACTTACCCCTGAAATACTTATTTCTCAATTATTATTATTTCTCAATTATTTCTCCTGCCAAGATAAACTAAAAAAGGTTCAGGAAATTATGTTGGCATGTATTTACAGTAGTTGTATAATTTCTTTCTGTATTTTCCCTTTATTTTTGATGACACCAGAAAAAATCTCACTTTCACCAGTATTCCTTGAGATTTCATATGGGACACAGACAAAGGCAGAAATGAACATCATGTAAGCTTTAGGGCTCAGATACATGGATCAGATAATGTGACTTACTGTGTATCAACTGAGCTGGAATAACTGCCTGTACAAGCCCTTTTAGCTTGTCACAAACACATAGTGAAATGTATGAGCTGACACGCTTTGGTTTGCTCTTGCAATGGCCTGGGAATGTGCACACGTTCACATACTGTCCTGGGGTAGAGCATTATGCAACTTGTCAGGCTGTTGTAACTCTTACTGGTGCATAAAAGCCTATTAGGCAGATGTGATAGCTTGTCTCCCAAGCCACCTTGGAGAAAATTATGGAGATATGCTTTCCATCTTCTCTAGTTGTATTTCTATTTTCTCTAGGCTGGAATAGTGTTGCTGTCTCTGCCAAAGAATATATTTTATTTCCCTTTACATTGTCTCTGTGATCTTGACTTAAGACAGAAGTAATGCAGAAAACAGAACTTCAGCTGCATAGCAAATATTAATGTTTCCAAAAAGGTTTTCATTCTGAATCAATACAGAAAAAAGAAAATCAGAAGACATTTCTGGGAGACATTCCCTGAATATTTTGATCTGAAGATATCAAAATAACATCTAAGAATGTGCAACCATCCTCATGTTAAATAATATAAAACAATGTGACACATAATACAGATGCATAATATATACTTTATAGACCACATTTTTCCATGTATCTCAAAGTTCAAACAAAAAAGAATCCGAAGGTGTGTCCTTCCAATTGCAGCCAACTAAAAATTCACTCAAAAGCTTTCACTCAGTGCTTTAATAAATTTTTGCTTTTTAAAGAATCATTGTGAGAATATCTGTCCAGTACCAGCTATTTAATTTAGTTATTTACTTTTTCAAGTGCATCACAAAGTTACAGACATGAAGCACTGGCCGAAGGGATGCAGGGTGTCAAGCAGGCATGTTGAACATCTCTCTGACCACGACCAGCCTGTGCCTCTGCCTCCCTTTGTGCCTCCCCTGCAAGGTGCTCACAGTTCTGCAGGAAATATCACCAGGTTCACTTCACCTCTGATCATACTTCAGTCTGAATTCAGGTTTTTTGGGCAGGATAGACTAGAGTTCCCTCCCAGCATAGCCTTTTGGAAAAGACAAGCATAAAAGAGTTATGTGAGCTATTCTTCCAGCAGATGAGAACACAGTGCCTGCTGTAATGGATTTGAACCTTTCAGCATTCTGAGCTACCAGTTTCCTCTTCCTAAGAGTTATTATAATAAAATACCACAACTAACAGCAAAAGCTCTATCATTTTCTGTTCTGGTCCTGCAGTTATGATTAAGTGCACTCCTCTCACTCTCTGTTACTCCAGGCACAAGTTAGCTTATGAAAATTAAGCTGTCTTTCTTACTTCTTCATACATCACCGCTAACAGCCAGACAAGAGAAAACAAGGCTATGATTCTGGCATGACCACTGTGAAAAATTACCGGACAGGCAGAATTACAGCTGGATTGCTGGGAATGGGGCTGTGTGCTGCCTGGCTGTGGGTTGAGACTTCTCCAGAAAGCAGCTGCAGCTCCAGCATTTTGCACAGAACAGCTGCCTGACAGCTCTTACATGATGAGAAGCTTGGCTGTTGCTGGGAAGATGTTTCCATGGAAAAACAGACACTTCTGAACCTGACAACTCAGTGCCTTCAATTCTGCTTTTGCTTCACAGATTTTTGGTGGCTAATGGAGGGGAAAGCATTATGCCGTAACTCAGACACTGAAGGGGACTCCAGACCTTAACTCAGCTCCCAGCTGTGACACTGATTTCTTGGGTGACACTGAACAGCCTCTTGCTCAATTCTTCCTGAAAAAAACTTTACCCCTCTTCCATTTTGCCTGTCTCACATGTTGCAAATGTAAGTCCTCAGAGTTAGTAAGTGTGTGCTACTTTCTACTGAAAAGGTAAGAGCAGCAGCATGTGGCCAGGCTGCAGCTCCATCCAGCATGGAGTTGTTTCCAGCGGCAGGGAGGAGCAACTGTGCAACACGGAGCATGACAGTGCAGCTGTGTGGTGGCACTTCTTAATAAGGGTCCTCTGGGCATAGTAACTAATAGCACGTGACACATCTGAAAGAGTATCAGCTTTTTTTTTTATGTTGGGTCTGGTATCTGCTACTTTTTCTTGGTGCCAGTCAACAATATTTTCCTATTCTGCCCTAATTTTTCCCAGTTTTAGAGTATTTCATCTTCTTTACAGTCTATGATACACAGGACCTTAACCTCCGCTCTTGCCTTGATGTATTTTGCTATAACAAACAATAAAAATAGTATTAAAAAATTATAGTTATTACAGGTACTTTCAACATCTTTAGTGGAAGCTTTTGTTTTCCTTTAAACCCATAGTGGCTTTTACATGACACCACTGCAATTAAAGTTAGAGCACTGGACCCACTGCTAACACTTTGTGTGAATTGCACTCTCTCAGGACACATCAGACTGTTTCCAGAAAGGGGAAAATAAGAAGGCATATTAAAGGAGAAGGAAGGGCTGGGGTGTCACCTCATTGCCCATGGCCAAAGGGTGAGCTGGTATCACTGAAAAGATCTCTTTCAGCTCAGTTCTCCTGGTTGTTGGATTTGCAAGGTTTAGTTGTATTTGGTAGAAATCTTCAAAGTTAAAATCAAGTGCAAAGTAGTTTTCAGCCTCTAAAAACATAAAAAGTAAGAAATTTCTACACTGTGGAGACTATTAAAGTAGAACAGAGCAGAAGTCTGTCTTGCTACTTCTAACTACTCTAACAGCCATGGTTTAGATAATTAGGAATTTAACATAGACATGCATGCTGGAGCTACAGCCAAATACTGCCAGAGCAGTGCATGTCTTCAGTGTAAGCTGAAAGAGAGGAGAAGGACTCAACAAAAATTTAAGATTCAAGCTTGGCAGGATTCAGAACTGCAGCATTCTGTTCCCAAAATGAGACACAGAAATAGAGAATAAAAAACTGACAGAAGGGAAGAGGGGAAAATGTACATATTCTGAATGCTGGAAATATTCTAAATTGGCCAGTACCAAGCTTGATGAACACTGTCAGGACTAGTTGAATCTATACTGGTGCAATAAAGCAGAGTTATTTTCTGCATGATTCAGAGTTAAAATCTTTGATTAATGCCCTTTGTCTCTTTTCTGCTTCTCCTGATTTCTTTTTCTTTAGCCTTTAAACACCTGCTTAACACACCCTTCCTTTCTGAAATGTGTGAGGCCACCTTAGCTGGTATAAATCAGCATGATTTCAATTAAATTAGTGTACTTAAGCTGACTGATACCAGCTGAATGTGTTGCACTTCATATTAAGTCTTGCCTGAGTGACTGACCCTTTCTTGATGGCCTTCCTGCCCCTGACCATATATTGGTTCATACAAAATATGTGGCTTCTAAAATATTTCACTTCTCCTGCCACATCTCTCATCCACCTCTTCAGATCACTGTCAAGTTCAAGTTCTTCATCCTCACTATCACTGTCCTTTGCAATTCTTGTGCTGTCTATATAAATGTATGTTTTTTCCTGCTCCCAGGCTCATTACTCTCTTCTACTGCCATGTCCTCTCCCATTCCTAAAAGAGACTCTGTCTTCTCATGTAACAAATGCCCTGACTTACCTCTGAAAATTTATTTCAATAAATTTGCACATTTATTTCAATAAGCACAAAATCCCTCAGGACTTTCCTCTATAATTTTTTTTTAGAAATTTTACTATGAATCCAATGTACCATACACACATGAAACTTTGTGGATGCTCTATAACACAAGTGTGCCAGACCCTAAAAACACAGTCTGACACTGTCTCATACACTCGTACGGTACAGGATACACTGTGCTCAGCAGAATTGAATACTTCAACTTCTACTGTGCATTTATTTCACAGGTGTGCAAACATGTGACAGATTATATTTGTATGCACACATTCAAATGCACATACATGTATGCATTATATTTGTATGCACACATTCACATGCACACACATATATATATATATACACATGAATATGTACAAATACGTGTGTGCAAATTTATAGTCTCTGCTGTGAAGAACTTCTTTATTACATATGGAAACGTGAAGTTTCAAGGAAAAATGCCTCCTGCAAAAGTTAAACTTTTTTGCTTGATATCTCATTTGCATTAAGTACATTGCTGTTTCCCAGCAGCCATTACCCCTTCTTAGTGGACTAAATACTCACAGAGAGAAACTGCACGGACAGTTATTATAGCACAGGTTGGATGAGAAGGAGGCCAAAGAGAAGCACTGAAAGTACAGCAGGACTGGCTCAGAAGAGGAGAGGATGGCTCCACAGGAGCATCATGTGCATAGTACACTGGTGCCAGGAGAAGAAGAGAGGATACAGGCAGGGAATACCTGATAAGAATGGATGGTAGACAAACGAGGCAGAGGTAGATACAATAAATCAAGGGCAGAGAAAGTCAAGATGAGCTAGGTTGACTCAATGGAAGAAAAAAGAGCAAGTGAAAGGAATAAAGGCAACTCTGGCAAGGCTGAAACAAGGAGTAAAGCAATGGTATCAGCTGACTTCTGGGATGTACTCAGAGATGCTGATGTGACAAGGACAAAAGAAGTCAAAGCAACTCAGACCAGAGAAGAAAAATAACTTGGCAAGAGTCTATATAGAGAGAAACATAACAAATATTTTGTATGTGGTAGGAGGGAGGATTCAAAAGGCATACATAAAAGGTGATCAAGAGCACAAAGTATACAGAACTGGACTGAGAAAGGTTGGGGTGAAGACCTAGATCTGATTCATCTTCATAAGGAAAGATGAAAGAATGAAATCAATCAAGAGAAAAAAATATATTGGGTTTGTGCTCATCTTCTAGTGTCCTCTGAGGAGCTTGTTAGAAAAATTAAGAGGACAGTGAGAAGTCCAGCAAACCCCAGCAAAGCTCGTAAATCTATCATTAATGTTTGCAGCACTTTCATCTGCAGAATTTCAGTGAAATGGATTCTCAGCAGCTGAGCACAAGAGGGTAAGCACAGAAAAAACCTTTAATTTTGCAACAAAACTTTTTGAGGTTTTCTGTGGTCCCTTCCAACCTGGACCCATTCTGTGACATGCCCAACTCATTGCCATGAAATGTGCTCGGGCATGGAGCCTGGAGAAGAATGAAATGGCTGTGCAGTTGTAAGCTTGAGCAGAAGAGAGGTCCATACCAGCTACATGGGCTGCTGAGCCATGTAGCAGCCTTCCTCACCTCAGTTTTTATGTCACTGTTTACAGTACAAATAGTCCCAGCAGCAGAACTGATATCTAATCAACAACAGATATCTAATAAGCAATAGGAGACTTCACACGAACTGTTTCCAGCTGGTAAATACTTTTATAACCACGCTGCAGGAGGTCAGCAAGATCTACCCACTGCTCTGACTACACACCTTACTTTTTTTATTCACACCAATGGCTTTTCCCTTATCATGGTCTCCTTTTAAATTTTTTATTTATTCAATGTAAAACTCCACACTCTTGTAAAATTGAAAACTTCTTTCTCTGAAAGCAGCAAAACATCCTTGTGAACAAAGTCAATTCAAATCCACCCCTTCTAATATTCAGGCATTGATTTGAGAGAAAGGGTCCAGAGTTTCAGGAATATACAAGGCATTAAAACCATTGCTTGAATTTGGTCTATGAAGGAATAAGCAATTACTGAACAAAAAATGCCTTTTTTTTTGCTGCCAAAGATAATGCAATAAAACTGTGAAGAGCCAGAAAGTAACTGTCCATGCACTATGACTCTGCCTGTCTTAAGTGCATCAATTTTACAAAGAGGATAAGGTCCTGATAGGCACATTCTTGTTGGCACAAAGCCCATCTGTGAAACGTGTCTGAGTCACGGGGAGCCGAGCAGCAGGACGCAGTGTGTGATCAATAAGGCTCTGGCGCGATGCCTTTCAGTAGCGGCACTTCGTTAAGGAGAACTTACAGCAGGAGAAACTGAGGCTTGTGGTGATGGAGTGACACTTCCAAGGTCACCGGGGAGGTGAGTGGTGATCTAGGAACAGGTACCAGGACTTGTGAGACCCAGAGCACCGATTTTAGACATCGAGACACTGTCCCTAATGAGAGCCTAGTGCCTAAACTGTCACTGCCAGTAATCCTCAGAAATCCCCACTCAGCTCACCTTCGAGCAGCTGTCAGCTCGCTGGGTCCACTGATGGCTGAGTTTTTCCTTGCCACATCTCTGAATGCTATGTGCTGCCTGACACAGATTTACTTTGGGTACATCCCTTGGGATCCCAGGCATGTCTCATCACTTTCCTCTTGACGTTCAGGCAGCTGCATTTTTCAGTGGTGATGTTAACTGAATGATT
The DNA here is from genome assembly GCA_013399945.1 of Ploceus nigricollis. NCBI lineage: Eukaryota > Metazoa > Chordata > Aves > Passeriformes > Ploceidae > Ploceus > Ploceus nigricollis. Next base: position 986,663 of record VXBC01010660.1, read on the forward strand.
TTAACTCATATTTGCACTAGGTAACAGAGGTTCGAAGTTGTCTGTCTCTCATTTTCACCACATCACTGCATCACTACTCTTCATCAGGTTTCAGTGATTGTTGTCTGAGGTTGTTGGAATAGTAAACTTCTTTGCTAGCAAGGAATTAGAGAAAGAGAGTAAAAGCTTCCTAATATTCCAAAGACTGCTCAAGGAAACTGTACACAGCTTCTACTTCATATCCTTTTGGGCAGTTATCATGTATTAAGAGCAAGCTATTAGCCCCCCTTTCTTTTTATTTAAAAGGAAAAAATCTTTTAAATCGATTAACACACCAAGAATGTTTTTAAGCAAGAAATCAGTGTATGTATCATAAGTACTTTCCCTGAGAATCAAAGAAAATCCAAAATGCAGAAGCAGAGGCAGAACCCCCTCTGCCCAAGATGAACAAAATGAAAAGGGTTGGTTTTCTAGTGACAATTTTAAAAAAATCAAAACAAATCAGAAAAAAAAAATTATAGGAAAGGGCTGTAGTCATCCACTTAATGTGAAAAAGGATGCCAAGTTATAGTATGTGGTGTTGAAATCCAACTATGTTGACATTATTTTTCCCCTCTGTTGGGTTCAGTTCTGTTAAAAAAATAAACAAGCTTTGCATTTCCCTTTGGCTATGTGGCTTTAGCAGCCTCTGCAAATTCTTCTAGATGAAAATTCAGGAGTTGTCTCTTCAGTAGACACAGACTGCAATAAGATGATGCTACCTGCCTAGCGCTTCTTGCCAATGATATTAAGGGCACTTAGTACACTGACAATTGGTTTGTGCAAACAGCTCACTTCATCCTTTTAATTACTGGCTTCAAGACAGGTTAGAGCTCACAAACACTACTGCTAGGAATTATTTATGCACCAGAAGTATCAGACAGTAAGGTGACACAGCAAATATTTGTTCACACCTAATGATTAAGCATAATTAAACCTGTATCAGGAAATAGGACAGAGCTCTGATACCAAACAACAACTTGCTGTTTTGCATCTTGAGCCTACAGAGTAAGAGATGCTTCTGCCTGATGCTACAAAACAGTGGCTGTATCAGACATCTCATGCTTTAGTGATGAGCTCAAGAGTCTTGGGATCTGTTCCTCGTTCTTATGTTGACCAGCTGTGCAATCAGAGACAGGTCACCTCTTCAGTGAGCTGCAGCCTCCCTAAATAGGATTCTGCACTCAGGCAGTAGAGAAGAAGAAAAGAACAACTTGGAAAACAGAATAGAAGTGTTGTAAGTTATTTTCTCAGCAAGAGATGGACCACTGCAAATACCTAATAAATGTGCAGAAAACTGGTCTTAAATTTGAAAACAATTGTCCTTTCTCTGTGATCTTCTCTGTCTTTCAACCTGTACTCTGGAGACATCTGGATTTAAAGGGTAAAGTGGTTGAGATGTTCTCTTGCTGAAAATATGTTCACTTGTGAACCCAGCTTGAAACCATACATTGCATTGGCTCAGTTTTGCCAGCACATCCAATACTACAGAGTCATGATGAATACAAAGGTAAAATTACGTAGCCATCTTGAGCTCACGTTGAGCTCAGTACCTTCAGCTCCAAGAACAAAGCGTGCAGGATGCCTTGTGAATTGCTAGCAAGCATTAGCTAGTTTACTTTCTTAGTTTATGGCTGTTTACTACATGTGACACATTTTGCTAGCATGACTACAAAATGGTTCATATTCCTGATGCAGAATCCAGGAAGACTTGGAAAATGCAACAAACCCCCCATTCTTCACTCTTTTCCAGATCACTCTGTGGATAGTACCAGTGGTTTTCAGATGTTTAACACAAGTCTGTCTCACCACTGATATTTCCTGAAGAATCTTTGAGCAAAGAGGAAGAAGGCTATCTCAACTAAGTAAAGGGATAAAAATAAGTGTTATGAAAATCAGCTTAAGTTCCCTCTCCCTCTCCGTTGTTTAATTATTTAGTTAGTGCAGGTCTGGTTTTAATTAAGACAAACAGATGAAAAATGTGAGGCCAATAGTGCACAGGAAATAAAGAATTTTATCACACAGCCCTGAGTCAGAGAGTCTTTGAAGTGTTGCAAAAGAGTTGAAGTCCAAAGGCAAAGAAGTGAGAGATTAGCAGAAGGCACCAGTTTCATTAAGTAGATCTGTTGGTGATAACAGGAAGAAAGGGCAAGACTTACTGTCCACTGAAACACAAGTCCCATAATGTATTCTGCACATCATATCGTTCAAGCCTCTAATATTTCATTCATTGATTTTATTGTCAAATGAAAAGGTGCTTGTTCCAAATGGCATTTAGTGAGACAGATGGGGAGAGACCCAGAGTTCATTACTGGGAGTTCGCTCACTGGATAACGTCGACATTATATGATAAAAAGCAAAAAGAGGGCAGAAGTCTACTGGTCCTAATGTTTAGAAAGGTCTTTTTGGTTCTCCTCCTGGAAGCTGAAGGGCTTTGCACTCTGCCTCACGTGTCATCTGCATCTATGAAAAGGCATCACTCCAACTTTTCACAGAGACCCTCCCTCCCTGTTCTGGCTGAGTGCTCCTTCCCCTACGTTAGTATGTAAAACGTCACACTAGCACTCCACAAACCCCACAAACTCTTCCCCTGTAATGAGGTCAACTTGTGTGGACCTTCTAAAAGGTTATGTGCAAGACAGACAAGATGTAAAATGGATTCAGGCTGAAAATAACTAGCATTTGCTGGGCTTCAGCAAAACAACAGTATCTGTAGGCAGGCACAGCAACAGAACCTAAAATGCCCTAGTGGTTAAAAATAAGGTGCCTACCAGTAGCTTGGAAAAACTTTTGTGAACTTCTTTATTAACGATGTATAGGAACTCCACCTAGATTTAAATTTAAACAACAGCATCCCTTTATTAATCTGAGCCTAATTTTACTTTTTTTTTTAAATTACTTTTACAGCAAGGTTTAGCACTCAAGTGTTCATTCAAAAATACTAAAGAATCAAAATGATCATCTCAAATATTTAAAAACCCTCATATTTCCACAGTAAAATGAGAGAGAGGCATGAAAGAATTAAGAATTCTGAGGACATCAAGAAGCAGGAAGCCAAGTGTGCAATTGCAGCAGGAAAGCATGCAAAGGGCAGGGAGCTCTGGTATCCGCTAATCCCCTTAATCCCTACTAATGCATGAAGTGTAAGCAACGTCTGCTTTATGGAGTAGTAAAATGCTGTTATGAATTTTGAATCTATCTTGCATCTCAATAAATTTTGTAATCAAAAGGGTAAAAACAGCAAGTCAAATAGCAGTAAATTTCTATTTACTTATTTTCCTCTTCACCTGTTTAAGGATGAGATGGAAAACAAAATTAAAACTGAAATCTCTAAAAGAGACCTAGCTAACTCACTCCCTCATAAGCACAGATGTCAGATGGCACACTGTACCTGCTCTTAAAAAAGGGAATAAATGCATGAGATAAGTATGAGTAAACTATTCACAGCCTATCTGTATCATAAGGCTCTTCTGTGTTAAATAAGAAATTAATTACAAAACAAAGGGCTTCCCTCTCAGTCTTTCTTGGGTAGGAAAAAAAGAAGTCCCTCACTCATCAGATAATCACATGTCAGACCAGACCCTTTATTGGCTCATAGTTCTATGCAGTGAAAACTGATATCACCTTTTGTCAGTCATGCTGCATAGCCGTTAAGCACCATAATAAATACAAATTACAAGAGAAACATATTTAATATTTTAGCAAATTAAAAATGGATTGCCTTTCAAGTACTAAAAACCAGCAAGAAGTTTATATACGCATTTGCATATTAGAAAGGCAGTAAGTCAAAAACAGAATGATAGAGTGATATAGAAGACAATTTTGGCTGCACATTAGGAAGATCAGTAAGACCCAGTTAAACATAGTGATGAAATCTTTACTTCCATTGGATTTAACACTGTGAGAATTAATTCAGACCTCAGTCACATAAATGCTGCAGAAGCAAGTACACTAATTTGAGAAACCATCCCCACAGCAGGAGTTATTGCCCACCCAGTTCATATTGATGTCCAGCTATCTGGGTTAGCTGCAGCCCTCTTCACTGCTCCTCTACGATGGCTGTACGGAGAATGAGAGGGACAGTAAGTCCCCACAAAGCCTGTTAATATAGCTCATGGAAAAGTACTGAAGAGATGATAGCAATAATTTCTTAAATCACTCCAAACAAAATTGTCAGGACATCAGTTTATGGCTCCAAAAGCATCCAGTAAATGGACGTTTACAGATAATCTGTTCTAATCTCTAAAAAAGGTAAATCCTTTGGGAGCACTGAGGGCAGATTTGTGCAAGGCTCCCTTCAGTATCTCACTTCAGTTTCTACCTCTACCCTTTTAGAAGGCAGAACTGATCTTCCTTCTCCATAATTCTTTCCTGGAGGTGCATGAACATTGTACTCACTTACAAAATTCAATTGTGTAGTCCGAGACAGACCTGCCTAGGATTTACTCTTCACAAAGAAAAGATAATGTAGGTGGTTCTGAATAACTCCTGCAGTATCATCTGTGCACAGATTTTTTTTTCCAAGTGTATCCTAATTAACTCATATTTTAATCCATCCAGTTTCAGTCACCTTCTATTACAATGTCAAAAGTGACCCCCTGGGTCATTTCTTAACTTCACACTTCATTAGCACTACTTTTAGCTTGGACCTACGCTTGCTTCCTATCATGCCCTAAGCGTTTTCAGAAACAAACTTCTTGACAAGACTGTTTTCTGTCTAATTTGTAAGATTTTTCTCTCTGTGTTCAATGCTGTAAGATATGGATGGGCAATTATGCTTTGCAAACTGAAATAAGAAATGTAAGGATCATTTTCAGTGGTACTTACTTACTCAAAGTAACAAAAAGGAGCAGAACACAAGACCCCCTCTATAACATGTGAAATGCTAGTTTCTGTCCTTCTAGAATAAGATGTGACCTTCTGATTGAATTTAAAGCTCTTATTCTGTCACTCAGCCCATTAATTGCATGAGGAAACAAACTCCAAGGCATAGATCAGATTCTGGGACAACCTTCCATTTTTTATCACCACATGAAGAGCAACTCAGCTCCTGTCTTTCCACGAAAGGAAAATAAACAATTTTCCATTTAAGCTTACAAGATCAATGCTGCAAGAAAGTGAATTGTGTGAGTATGTCTGCACTAAAAGAAAGAAATATTTATGTGAGATGTGACTTAAGACACAAAGGTATTAAAAAGAGATCATTATCTGTTTTGGAAGTGGAGAAAAGACCTATATATCATTATCAGATTCTGACCAGCTCTAGAAACTGAAAAGTACTAATGTTATTTCATTTCACAACAGATGGGAAGCTTCACCCCTCAGAAAGACTGAATGAGGGCTGACTCAAGAGCAATCATAAATTATTAACTAATTTGAAGGATTTTTCCCCTCCTTTTTTCCTCTAACTCCTCTAAGCTAATTTTGTGGCTAACACAAGGACAGATCTGAGAGAGCAATTATCGAGCAGGTATGACAGGATTAAGTAAACGCTCTATGACAAGACAATGCTGAACTTCTCTCACTGAAGTTATTGTACACTACACAAATTATTTGTGGCCAGGATTAAAGTATTTAATTAAACCATCTTTGTGTAGATGAAACATGAAAATCATTTTCTAAATTGCTGCAAGAGAGAAAAACACTTCCCTTCGTTTGCTTCTTACAATCTTTTTTTTCTGTAGTTCAAAACCAAAAATGATCAAAACAGTAGTGACTCACTGGCAAGAGCATTAGGATAAATCAAACTACCTTGAAAGTTATCTCCTTGCATACTTTTCTCCTCCAGCCAAGATGGTTGCAACATCAGGCAAACGCATGACTGGAAAAAGGGCAGCTTCCAGACCGGAAAGGTAGTGTCCCTCCACAATATGAGAGGTTTACACAGAGGAATTCTTCTTAAAGTAAAGCTGCCAGTCACTCCAATGAGCTCTTACTCAACATTAGCATTCTGCTAGAGGATTCTGAGGGAGAAAAGGGATTGTCATGTTTTTGTTTTACAGAAACAACAATGGAAAGTAAGGGAACCTTGCTACTTAAGAAAAGACTAAGTGGTGTAGAACAAAGGATCTTTTGACCTCTAAGATCAACAAGGGGAAAACCCACCAAATTTAAGACATAGCTCTTCTTCCTGAGATTTATTTTCTGTAGTACCAGGAAGGAGAACCAACATTGCAGGGTTGTTCAGTTAAGGCCAGTAGGTCCAAAATATTCTCTGTCTCTCATTGCCCCCATCAGCAGCTATGAGACACAGCAAATGCAGGAGAGGAGAACTGACAGACAGGTACCTAGTGTTTTTATGGACTGCACTGAAGAACATCTGAAGTCATGGCTGAGCTGGGAGAAAAGTTTTAATGTTTTCAGGAAAATGGTTTTTAAAGTCACATTTAGAAAACTGTTTTGAGTAATGAACATCTGAACTTGGTTTGTCTTCATTTGGCTGCAGAATTGAATGGAATAATCTACTGGTGGATAAAATGCAAGGATTTGGACTTAATTCTCTAGCCACTGTCAACTAGGATGGAATGACTTCAAGCTATTTCTTTCTATTTGGACTAGTATCTTGGCTGGAAGAAAGCCCAGTGGGGAAGAACTGTGTTGGTTATTAATTCAAATCCTTACTATCTCTCTTCAGAAGAGAAAGGTGTTGTCATTTTTGTCATTTTTCATACTGGATGTCTACTTCTTATTGCAGAAAGCAAATCAATCCTTTTCTTTTTTTCTCCTTTTAATTGCAAGCCATAACAAAAAAGTAGAAAAAAAAAATTTGTACAAAACCATTACAGATGCATCAAAGAATAAAGTACTGTGAATTGATTTTTAGGTCTAAGAAACCTTGTCAGAATGTCTTCAAATGACAACTAAGATGAAAAATCCACCTCCAGCTAAACTTTACTATTCCCTGTGCAGCATGGATGGTAAAATAAACTATTTTCCAAAGGGAAAAAGAAGGAAAGTTAGATAAAATAAGCATTATAAATTTTTATAATAATTTCTTTTCAACTCCACTGTTTGAGAAACAGCCCATGGATTCTTTGCTCTCAAAATCAGCAAAACCAGTTAACAAATGTCCTATGTGAACAGTCATTAAATGAACAGTCTGTGTTAATATATGTGCAATAAAAACCAAGACCTAACATTCAGTAATTTTAGTTTTTGCTCGCACAACTATACACATGCAGCAAAAACTAGATCAACCCTGATGAACAATGCTAACAAAACAGGAGTCTCTTTTAATAATTCTAATAATTTCTTGATATACTCTATTAGTAAGTCACTGTGAATGAGAGAGAAACTAACATGATAAATACGCCTGTAACAATAACATGTGCCAGGGAGGGGGGGAAAATATGGAAACAAGCATATGAAACTGGTAATGGAAATGAATTCTACCTAAGAATTATAGAGTGGAGGTCTCTCATAAGCTCCAAGGTGTATGATACTGCATATATTAAAAAGTTTCCACAGTATAATCCAAAAGTGATTTAAATACTTACAGCAGATTTCATAAAAAGTTTGATGTATTTCTTCTGGACCACTTAACAATCACGAGCTGCTGCTTAATTTCCTTTCCCATCATTACTTACTGTCAATAAATGCATGTGTGTTAAAATTAATTTTTCTCCTTTGTAATTAGTCTTGGTCTACCTGCCTGACATATTAACTGATTCTAAAATCTCATATTTGTGACATCAAATAATTTCCATGGTGACAGATTGAGACATATTCCTGAATAAGAGTGGTGAGTGGGTCATATTTGACTGGAAAGGGGAGAAAAATTCCAGCCCTCCTTTATATATGTTTGCTTTGATTAGGCTAATCAGTAACTACAGGAAGACATGACTGTGGTACAGTTAATTTGCTGAGGAGCTGATAATCACAGAGGCTTGTGAGAAAGTTTTTAAGGTTATTGTGGGTAATGAAGACTTTACGAATAAGTCAATCACTTTTTGAAGATTAACTAATTTGATTCATAACTTCAGATTTAGTTCAGTACATAACTTAGTTCCCTGATTTTTAATTTTTTTTTATTGGACTGTTCTAAAGAATATGCCATTTTACAGCCATGTTGCAGTAGCTTTGAACATTAAGTTCAATCTGGACTTGACACTAGAAAATCTCTGGTCCCTATCCCTCTGCAAAAGGAATTTGCTCTCTTCTCACATTTATTTCCATTTATCAGCTTCAATTTGTACTGTAGACCATACTTGAGCAATGGAACTGTATCTCATGTCTCTGGGCCTGCATTAAAATTTGATGTGTTCTGCTGCATGGGCATGTGTGTCCTTGGATGATTTCTGTCAAGGGTGCTCCAGTGAACACCAGTACTGTCAAGTCCTCAAAACTTGCCAGCACTTCTGGCTTTAACGGGCAACTGAATAAAATATACTTAACAGGGTGGTCTTATATGTCAGCAATAGCACCTGCTGTGAGTCCTGATAAAGTGATTTAGTGGTGTGAGTCTGTGTGACAGGGAATGAAGACCCTCCATTTACACAAATTGACCTGAAGGAGTAAATATTCAGACACAGCAAGCAGGTAAAAGGACTCCTTTTATCTCAAATGGAGCCATTCCAACTTGTAGCAGGTTAGAATTTGGCACAGTAAATTTATACTACAGAAGAATGAAGTGTTTTTCATGTATTTTCTGGGTTTGATATATTTTCTCATAAAAACACCAGCTGTTGGTCTTTGCTGCTGATTAGCAACCTCCCACTTTCCCATTCTGGGCAAGTTGGTGAGGAAAGTTGTCAGACCAAGAACAGAATTGCTGGCAAGGCACCCTCTGGCCAAGGCACGCTCCATGGAGCACACGCTGTGTAGGAGAGGCTTTGCCATTTGGGAAACTGGGCTTCATGAATTCTAATCCAGAATGGCCCAAGTTTAGCTCCTTAGAAGGGCAGGCTAAACTAAAACTAACAACTTTCACTTTTCAAGTGAAAATGAATCCAACCATGATTGTGGAAATGCTACCAGAATGGCATAGCAGGATAACATACATAACAACGTATATTGCTGTTTGATCACTGACAGTACATCTAATTTGATGTTTTCATGGGGAGAAACTCTGCAAGTAGAAAGTACCAGAAGCATGTGGGGCCCTAGATGTTGAATTTCACAGAAAATGGTAGTACTTGCCCTCTAAAAGTGTCTGACAGCTATCATTCAGGTGTACTGAAAATGGCACCTCAGAAACCACAATGAAACCAGACAGCTACGACTCCACGTATTCACAGTAAATCTTCAGCAATTATTCCACTGAGGCTAAACATGATATAAATCAGGGGAACTATGAATTCCCAGTGTAAAAAGGGCTCAGTGAGGAAAATATTTATTCCTGTGAGCAATTTATTTGCACAGGTGGAGCTTATCCAGAGCTAGGGGCTCTACACACACATCCCCCTTGTAATGACTAGGCAAGACAGAACGGGATAGAGATAGGAGCCCACAAACAGAACCCAGGACTGTAGAGGCAGTGAAGTGCCCGCTTATGTCTGTGGCAGAGCTGGGAAGCAGAGCCCAGATCCCTGCTGTTCCACTTGGTGGAACTGCTCTTCTCCTTCTCAATCCCTCTATGGATTTTTATCAACTTATTTCATGAGCAACAAAGCTTGCCAATCCACTGTGACAATGTTAATGTGTATAAACCACGAACCTTTTTCCTTGTTTCAACAGAAGAGTCTAAATAGTTGCTAAGATTGTAAATTAGTTCATCTCTGCTTAAAGGATTAACTTTTTAGATCTTTTGCATATCAGTGAACTTAAAAGAAAAAAAAAAGATACACAATGCTTTCCCCGAGGGAGCAAAGTCACTCCCCCAGCAAAGCTGCTTTCAACTCCAAGTTCTGGTAACAAAATGGCAAAGAAAAAGCTCTTTGCACCAACTTATTAATGTCAGACATGACCTTGGGAAGTGTTTTGTAACATGTCAGCACAAAAGAATACAGAATTCAGTAATTAGCAAGCACGGAGAGATTATATTGATGTTTATACATATTGGTGGGTAGACAGAGGAGGGACAGCAAACAGGAATACTGAAACCAGAGCAGGCTGGACAGTCAGGTTGATGAGAGTAGTTAAGAAGATTAATGTATACTCTAAACTGAACTCCCCTCGTCGGACAGTGCTCCATAATTTAAAAGACAATGCCAGAGCCTTCATTTCAAGGTGACATAAAATTCTGATGATGAAAAGACACAGCTGAAAACTTACTTTTAATTAAAAAGCAAACAGACTGAAGCTCCTATGTGCCTAAAAGGAAGTAATAGCATTTCAGAAACAGAGGGGAGGGATTATTGTTTAGATAGCTCATTTTATTAAATAAAAGAATTCAAAGAGAACCAGTAACAACTTTTCCACCCTAGTATCCTCAATAACATAAGATGATTACTCACTGACTTAATGAGAAAAAGTTTGAGTCTAAAGAGAAAGCAATTAAACTGACAGATTTGCTGCTACCAAGAACAGATATCCACAAAATGCAGAGCTAGGATGCATTAAATGACCAGAATAACTCATGAACATGAATGAAGATGATGAAGAAATGGATGACAAAATTCACATCTTCTATGCAATAATACAAAAGGCAGACCAGTGACAAGCAAACTGACAGGTGCGTGTTCAGATGGACACAGAGGTGACATATTCCTAATATTTATAAAAAATTAATAAAAACGATTATACTAACAGTTTATGACATATGAGAGCTCATAAATTCAAGCAAAAGAGACCAAGACTAGTTTTCTACAGAAGCTGAAATTTTCCAGTTAGTTTCCCTTTCTTGCTGCAAACACTTCTAACCTGCTGAAGTTTAGTTACAAAACTATTTTAGTGTTAAGAATTTACGAGTTGTGAGCAAAAGCCCTTTTTCCTAGGGATCATTGAGCTCTGTAGCCTCAGGCATGCAACATCTGCCATAGCATGTGCCAGTGGGGAGCAGCAGCAACTCATCATGGTCAACTGTGACATTTTGCTGACTGCTCCATCTTTTTCCCAATTCTAAACTCAATGATCTTAAACTTCAGCATCAAAGGCCTAAGAGGAAGTCAGTACTTCACATATCCTCTGCACTTGGAAAGACCACATTTGGCAGATACTGTTCAATGAGGGGGATAAAAGAGGATGCTGGTGGAGAGCAACACTTGGCCCTGAATCTATTAGCCAGGACAGGCTCTGATGTTATCTGCCCTAACTCAATGCTGTATCTCAGTGCATCATCATTCTCAATCTTCCTTAAGTCAATGAGACTACTCATGAGCTTTAACACTTCAGCCTATGATTAAGTACTTCACTAAATAAGGTCATTAAATTTAAATTGTAGATGCTTGCTAGGTACTGCTGAAGGTTGTTCTCTCACCTGCAACATAATCCCTGCAGGCTTATGGCTGGCAAAACAAGTGGCTAAATAACATCCAAACCTGCATGTCAGCAATCCTCCCACTAAACTTAAGACACAGGAAATTGATTGATTCAAGAGGGAGATGTGTTTACCCTACTGCTGATGTAGGGAAGAACAAAAGCATTCTGTTATGGCTTGTAGAAAAGATTGAAACACACAGGAAAGGAAGGGTGGATGAACCTGGCATACCACAGCATCTGGCAGAGATACCTTAGCTGGTTTAAGTAGCAAAAGCCTTACAGCTGTGTTAATGCAGTGTTTTGCCACTGTATAGTTTTGCCATTTCTCAGCAGGAGCTATCAGTGCAACACAGTATTTTGCCAGTGCAGTTAACTAGCTCAGGTACATGTGCATACATTGGCCCTCATAGAGATATATCCTAAAGGATTCCTAAAGGATTAACATGGCACTGCAAAGGCTACCAAGCTATTTTCACTTTTCTCTATTCAGTGTGCACACCTCAAAGCAGCCCTCTACCCTGCTTCCTACTCCCAGACAGGCTATCAATCATAATGAAGGGTATGCTAAAGCCATAATGCAGATAACAGACCATTAAAAGCTCAAATGAGACTACTAAACATGTTTCATTAATCATAGCACAATCCAGTCTTGAATCAGCAGCTACAGATTTGGCAGGTCAGTAATGGAAGGCTTCTTTCTACCCAATTCTAGTGACTGGGAAAGGGAGTTGCCTTAAACCTTATGCCCTTCCTCCTCTTCCTCGGGTGCACATGACCTGTGAGGGTTACATTGCTAGGAAAAGACAGTGAGAGAATAGAGAATAAAAATAAAAGACCTGCTACAAAAAAAGTGTGAATGCTCTCCAGAGAGCCTGGATTCTCAAAAGAGCCAAAACACCCACAGCTCACACAAATTTTAGTAACAGCACTTCTGAAAAACTGGCCAAATTGTCTCCTTCTCCCTGGCAAGGGGTCTTTCTTTAGGGATTTGACAGAGTATCAGAAAGAGGAGTTTTCTTCCTAGGGGCCCAGATGCAGTGCTGATCTCAGCAATTTAAAAGCATAGCAGGTAAATTTTAAAGAAAATATTGTAAAAACCAGATGCCCCCTTTGCCCTACTTCTTATTCATACATGTCCAGCTTTCCCAGTAATTTTCCAAGCCCTTTCCAGAAAAAGTCAACAGGTTACCTGCTAGGCAACTGTCAGGTAAACAAAGCTACCTGCTGAACACATCTGGCTATTTAACCCTCCTGATGCCACATGCATAATAGCTTCCAAGTGGCACATAAATTTGTGGTTTTTTTTGACTCTGAAAGCAGGTTTGAAAAGGTGGTTCCAGCAGAGGTTGTCTCCTTGGACAGCAGAGACAGAAGACACTCTCAAAAAGACTCTAATAATTAATTAGAAGAGACAAGATACCAAAACTAAAGAGGCCTAACAGAATGGGTTTCAAGTTTAATCCTAGTGGAGGATTTGAATCAACAAACTTCTTGCAAGGAGGCAGGGTTTTTTACCTTGGTTTCACCTCATTGTGGTCATGCTGAACTCCAAGGTTTACCCTTATAAAAGACCTTCAAATAAGCAGAGACATCAGTTGTCGACGTTGGTGGATGGGTTTTACTCTGGAATGTTAAAAAATGGGAAAGAAGTGTTGAATACAGAAAAAGAGCTTTCAAAAACACAGCAGCAGAGGCTTGATTATGCCAGATATCAGCTACACTGTTTTTGAGCTCGTTCTGTTCACAGAAGCATGGGTTTGATATGTTATCACTTAATTCCTGTACACTAAATGACAGCTTCTATTCTGATAATGTGTGTTTCAGGTAGGATTCTGGAGCACTACCAATTAAAAGTAGATTATTAACATACTTTCATATGTTAATAAACCCCTGACTCCTGTTATTTGTTTTTAATGTTGCCTAATATTTTAAGATCTGCAGAACCTACTGCTCCTGCCAAATGGAAATGTGTTTAGAGGACTCAAAATGTCCCTACTGTGAAATTTCTTGAACACACTGTGCTTTGTTGCAGGGGTTGGAAACACTCCTAAGCATTTGAAGAAATTAATTTCCGACAATTAATTATGTTTCTACAGTACAGTATCTTCCTTCCTCTGCGGGGTTAGGCACCAGGAGCCCCAAAAATACCTTGGGGGTGTTTATTAGTACTGCATATTCTAGAAGTATCTAGTAACAGGAAAAAGTTGGTGATTTCTGCTTTTTTTAAAGAGTAAGCTTTTCGCTCTTATGATTGCTAGGAAAATCAAGGAAGTGTAATATCAATGAGCCAGACAACAAACAAGAACTTCATACTTTCTTTTTTCTTGACATCATCATTTTTAAGTAGGTCTTCTTTGAGGATTTTACCATGATAGACTATTCCATTTACAGCAGGTTTCAGGAATTAACCTCTCAAAGTCAGTATTTCAGGTCCACATATCTCTTCTTACACAGGTGTTTTTTCTCCTGTGTGCAGAAGGCTATGAAGATACCTTTACTTTCTTTGGCACAGTTATCTGCATATTTTTCAATGCCAGGGTCTTGCAATAAAAGTGGTACAACTTTGGTAGCCATCAAATGTTCATGCAGCTCACCAGGATACAATAGAGATGAAGAGATACTGGTCCCATACTGAGAGCTAACTGGCAGCACTTCTTGTACCTGTGTTTTGTGTTAACACCAGCGGGCAAAAAAGCACCACACAGTCCATCACTCACTTCTCCTCTCCTTCACTGGGACTGGGGAGGAGGAAAGGAAGAATAAAAGCAAGAAAACTTGGGGGTCCAGATTGAAAAAAAAAAACAAAACCAACAAGAAATTGTTTGGTAACTGAAGTAGAGGAGGAGAGGAGGGAAGAAAATAAAGCAAAATAAGTGATGCCAAGGTCCCTCCTGTGGGTAACAGATGCCCAACCAGATCCTAATCAAAAGATGTCTAAAGCCACCTCTCTTCCCTTTTAGTGCTGAGCATGATGCTGAATGCCATGGAATAACAACTCTTTCATTGGTGAGAGTCACCTGCCTGGTTGTGTCCCACCCCAGCCTATTGAGTACCCATCAAAGCAGGCATTGTGGGGGCAGAGTGAGAACCAGGGAAGGCCTTGATGCTGTGCAACCACAGCTCAGCAAAAGCCAGCACATGAGTGTGGTGTCAGCTCTGTTTTGGTCACCAAATCTAAACCCCAACACCATATGAATTGCTACGAAGAAAATGATTACAGACTTTCAAGGAGCCTCCCTGTTACCTGCATACACAGCGCAGATTAAATGAGACTGGTAAACAAAGGAGTCTGAGCCACGCTAAATATTTTAGCATGTTTAAACATTTAAACAGATGGGACTGAGCTTCAGAGTTACCGTGTCCTGGACATCTTGTCTTTATTTGGGTTTTGCTGCACCATGACCTCTTCAGGAGACCCACCAGTGTTCCATGGACACAGTATCTCCTCGCAAGCAGCTGCCTGTCTTTGGAGCTCTGTCACCTTTCTCTGCCTGAGAATCTGCTAGGAGGGATTTACTGCCCTGTTCAGCCACCACAACCTACTGCACATGGGTTTCGTTTGCTATGGTCTTTTGCCAGATGTTTCACAGACCGTCAGGTAAATGTGACCCAGGTTTTGAGTGAGGAAGTGAAAATGTTGAAGGGGGTGGGAAAATGCAGGAAAATATCTTGCCGGTATAAGACTGCATGAGTGATGTAAAGTGTATCAATAATTAAACACTAAAAAGAATGAAGCAGAACAAGTGTGGATTAGAGGTGCAACCCAAATATGAGCTGGAACTAATGAGGCTTTTCTTTTTACCATCAGAGAAAGTTTATTACATGTACTTCAAAGGCAGCTGATATAGAGCAGTGGAGGTGGGTCAGATACATCCTTTCCACTGACACTCAGCATAAAAGGAGAAGCATTCATAATGGAATGGCTGAACTGGTCATGAAAATAATAAGCCATGACTTTGGAAAATTTTAGAGGATTAAACCCAAAAATAAAAAGAGAGGGAAGGGAAGAACGGCATATTAAATAAAAACAGAACCCTGTAGTTATTTCACAGCTACAAAAAGTGTGTGCTGAGGCCATACATGCTCCTCATTCTGACCTCTGGCCAGGTCCATAAAACCTGACCTGTGATACACCAGGCTGTTAAAATGCCTCTACTGTCTGCAGCTGAGGCTGATCAATTAAATGGTAACAGTGCTGAAAGTGGGGTAAAAAGCACCCTGATTACCAGTGTAAATGCCATTAAATCAAGAGCTATTGCAGACACCACCAGACCAGAAATGTTACACAGAGACCTCTTATACAGGGACAACAGTGCAGATGGGGAAATTAGAAAAAAAATCATCACACAAAAGTTGCAAGTTAATAAGCCTGAGGAATAGAAACCCAGAGAGAAATACTGAATGGGGTGAAAATGGGTGGAAAGCAGTATATTAGACAATAGAGAGCTATGATCTGCTGTGCTTTTCACAGGAACTGAAAGACAGGAAATGCTTAGTTCCTATTTCACTGGTGAGGCTGCCTGGCACTCAGCCCCTGCTCAAGTTAGACCCTCCTGTCCCTAATGCTGAGTCTTGCCTGAACTTGTAATGTGGAAAGCAATGTGGAAAGAAAAAGTACTGGTCCTTGCTGCCAGCAGACAGGCACACCACATCTGTGTAGCACCAGATTTCTAAACTGCGCTTGTAACAGAGCTGTACACTCAGAAAAATTCAGCTGTTTCTCCTGCACTCCATTGCTAAATCTCCTTGTGATTCTTCACAAGAAATCACATCAGCTTGCAAGTGGGTAATTATTAACCTGCCACTGACAGATGCAATGGTGTTTCAGGAACATGGGCTATAGTGTGTGGAATAAAAACAGGAGATCCTTAAACTACAGCTCAGATATAAGTACACAAATCCCAAGCTATTCCAAGCTAAATGAAAGCTATCACAATTCTCTTTCACAATCACCAAATTTATCCACATTTCACAGTTTCCAAAATTATGGTTCCTTCATTTTTTCTTGATTTTAACAGAATTTCATGCATTTTTATTTTTCAGGAAAAATTAATCTGTTGACCATAGATGATACGATTACTTCTAGGAGATCTCTGCTGGTCACTGAAGCCTCTCATCTTAGGAAAAAACCCCACTGTACATCTCACACATGCACTGTTTTCTAATTAAAAGTTGGATTCTCATGTAATTTTCCCCAATATAAATCCAAGGACAGCTTAAATGAAAGTAATGAAATTGCTCTGGATTCAGTCTATGGCAAATGAGACAAGGATCTTGGCCTAATCTCACGAATGTCTCCCTTGAGATCTCCATTAGTAACACTGGTTTTTTAAGTGAAAAATGCACCACATTCTTGCAAGATCCCCTGATGGAAAAAATGGTGGTTTTAATACATCAATTCTACACAGTTACTGTAAAATTTTGGTGAGATCTGAGGCAAAACAGTTACAACACCCTGCTATCTCAATATACCTCCTCATCAACAGCCCTAGAAAAACAACCGTAACATATAATTCAGTAACTTGTTTCAGTCTGTATATATTCTAAGCCTATAGGGGAAAACTGTGATGCAACTACACCTGTCTTCCTTCTCAAGTATCATTAGTACTAATTGTTTACAATTCTCTCATGGCAGTTGCTGGATTCAGTTGATTTAAATACATTGCTAAGAGATACTAATCTCACTTGCAGGGCAGGAAATGGGCATTGGAATTGGTAAGGGTGCTTCCAGCTTTCAGGCTGGTAAAACACTTGTGACAGTTCTTTATCCTGACTCACCTGAAGGAGTCTGCCTCCTCTTTGCCCTTTCACAATGGACTATGAACAAGACATCAGAGCTACAAAGCTCCCTGGAACAAGCTCATGTTTTGCCTGACAGAGAGGCCAGACAGAGGCAGTCTCTGGAGAGAGGAACAAAAACTGTCAGCTATTTTGGATACCTAAAGAAGCATATCCTCAGTGCATTTTTGCAGAGGTGGACAGGTAAGCACAATTTTTATTTTTTCTCCCCCAAAAAGCCCTCAGCCTTAAATTACAGCCTTCCTACCTCTGCTTTCAACTCTAGTTGCAACTTCTTTCAGAGTTTATCACTGCTTTTTCAAGCATTGGTCACATGGGGACAAAAATAATGAAAGGTGCTCTCCAGGTCTCAACACACTTTCCAGAGATTACTAACCTAATCTTTAGCTCTTAATTTTGACAACCTGGAAACCTTACATATTGTTAGAGAAATTATTAAATATCTTCCTCTTCTACCAAGGGATAAGTTAAGACTAATCACAGCTTGGGATAATAAAAATCAAATTTCTTCTACTTTAGAATCTGCCTTCCAAACTTCATCTTAAGAAATTTGCATTCCCATCTGCCTTCAGTGTGAAAGCCAGAGCTACATAGCAAGGTACCTTAGGACAATATATTCCAACCAAGTTAATCCAAGCTTCACTCCTGCCATGGCTCCATGCTCATTAGTACACAGGTTCTGTTCACAACTGAATCACTCAGCAGAGCAAACCTCATACACACTCAAATGTGGGCACTGATGACATTTTTATTGCATTAGCCAGAACACATGATTTGGAGTTTGGGCTGACTTTTAAGCTTACTATGGAAAGACAGATGGTATCTGATCCACAGTAAGGTTTCTCACAATAGTTAATCCATTAGTATTTTAGAATAAAAATGGATCAGTGACTTTATACCAGATACCACTTAGTGCTAGGTAGCTATGATATTTCCATCTCTAGTTTTTTATTTATTATATCACTAGACAATGACCTTCATCAGTAAGTCTGCATCTCATAATTTTCTACCTTTTGTGGAAAGGTTAAGTACAGAACTGGCTCTCTGGTGAAGTGTGTCTCACCATTTCAGAGAGTGTGTTCCAGCAAGAAACTGCAGATGGACCTCAGTGCTCTGTTAAAAACACATGGTGATGGGAAGACATGAAACAGGTTGTAAACCATAAGAAAGGTGAAAAACAAGGCAGCTCAAACACTGGTGTCACACCTTCAGTGACAAAACAGCTCCGAAGCACGTGAAGAACTCTTGTTACTGAAACATACTGATACATAAGTGTCGTTTTTGCTGCCCATGCTTACATGCTTACATGTTACGACTGTACTGGCTAGGGCAAGGTGGTGCTGACTGTACATTCTGTATTGCCAATACCCTGCACTCCCAGGGGAATATAATGGGTTAGGCCAACATCTATAACATCAATACATGGGTTAGGCCAACCTCTGCTTCGTTACAGGGTTAGCAAAGAGCCCACTGCAACCTGAAGCTCCTCCTTACCTTTGCTTCACTTTAAAAGGAAATCTCCCCAAATTCTCGTTCTGCACAGGTACATATTCCAGATCCAGATCTAGATTCCCCCCTAACATGATTCCTGACACTGCAATCTTGCTTCTTTACCTGAGTTTATCTCATAGAGCAATCTCAAACAAGTGAGGAAAAAAAAAAAAAAGAGTAGAAGTCATA
>VXBC01010660.1:1005576-1056486 GCA_013399945.1 Ploceus nigricollis
AAAGAGTAGAAGTCATATTGTATGGTGGTCAGTATTCAGTAATTTAACTGAAACAGGTTCTAATTTCAAGGTGGTACAGAAGTCCCTCTGAAGTCTGGCTACATTTTTTTCATGGAGTAGAAGTCAACATCAATGTTATAAGGAGATAATGGAAAAGGAGACGCAAGTATTTACAACATTTAAGCGTTGATTTATTAATTTGAAAATTTTTGACTGGAAAAAAGAATTGAAGAAGAAATAGGAGGAAATCACGTCCAGTAAATCCTGTTTAGATTAGATGGAAGACATCTCATCCGGAAAATTCAAGATCATGGAGGGGCTTTCCAATACAATGAAAATGAAGGGTAAGAACTTGCATTCTAGGGTGGCATTTCTCTGAACATGTTAGAGGGAGGCATTCAGAAAGCAGGAAGGATATCTATCCTCTGTCCAACTAATTACCACTCCCAGGGCTCAATAATTCAGAATGAGGACTGGAGAATTGAGGGTCAAATGAGAGGAAGTAATAGCAGACTTGTCTAGGCTTACAGAGGAATCAGAAACCATAAAGCATAACTGTAAAGCAATTCCTGCTGTCTCCTTGACCTTGGCAAGGGGAATTCTTGCAAGATCCTAGCTGGAAGCTTTTCTGTTCTTTAAAACATATATATCAGGAATGAAATATTTTTTCATCATTGATACAACTGATTACAGGAAACTATTGATAGACTTGTGCCTCCCCATAAAAACAGTGATCAGTAACAATCTCCACAGCTGTCTGACTATGCTTCTCTATCCTCTTTCCAAAGAAGTTGTGTGGCTTGTCACAAGACTATGAACCTGTAACAGTGTACTGTGCACTCTGCTTGCTGGGACAGAGTATATGGTCTGCAACGGGTCCGTAACTTCAATTTGAAATTTGATAAGAAAGATGCACAGTAATCTATCAGACCTTAGGAGAGCTGATATGCTCCAGTGGTCCACTGCTCCTGACAGTTACACAATGAGTAGATGGAGATGCAGATTAGTGGAAGGAAAAGCTCCATTACTATTCTTTTCGAAGTCAAGAGGCTCTGAAGAGCACAGCCTAATATTAAAGGTATCACACAGGAGCAGGGAAAAGTCCTCAACACAGAGAGATCACAAACGATTTAGGGACTTGCCAGGTCCCAACCAGCACCCGAAGCTTGCAGGTTATCAGGATGCAGCTGAAGCCAGCTCTCAGCAGGAATCCCTCTCAGCTTTGTGAGAGGCTGCCTTGTTCTGCAATTCTCACTTCAGCCTCCCAACAGTCTCACGGAGCACCCCCATGCAGAGAACTTTAAAGAAGTCCCATAATTTCACATCTACAACTATCACGGCAAGTTGTTTTTACACTAATTCCCTGGTACATAATCAAAGCCCTAACTCCTGTTTTGTTGGGGTTTTTTTGAGTATTTACTCATGTGGACTGATTAGCCAGCCCTGCTTTAAGCGCAATACTTCTGGCCTCCAAGTTAAGCAACAGGAATTTGTTTTTACTCTTTTTCTGTTCTCAGTCAACCATGACACCAGATTTTCTTCCTGGGTTCAAGCATATGCTTCATTTTTGTTGCTTATTATGTCATTCTGACACTTTCTGAAACCCCTGTAGTGTATTGTGATATACCTGCAAAAGGCCAGTGTTAAATACATTACGTGAAGAAGAAAAAAAAAAGGATTCTCATAAAAACTGTCACCCACAACAGCATGTTTCTATGGTAATACAGGACTGCTTTGGGTTGTTATGGCAACTAAACCTTTAAAAGCAATAGCATAAAACCAAAGCAAAAAAAAAGCACAGAAACAGAGCTTCATCACTGCTCTTTTCAATTTTATAAATAATTCTCGGTCCTCCTTCCCCCTACAGAACCTGTATTGAATGTTACAGTGATCAAAACGCCTTAGGAAGATAAAGAAAATCACTTGGCTTCATGGCAATGGGTGTGTGGAGCATCTTACCACTCTCTTAAATAAAACTGTGACTAGAGGTGCTTGTACATAAACAAACCTCTGGCACCACAGAGCAACACAAATAAAAAGGTGGTGGCAGTGACAGTAGACTAATTGCTGACTGCAGCTAAGAGGGAATGGTATCTGCACTACCAACCCTGCAGAAGGGACAGGCCAAAATTACATTGAATTAAATGTTGTGTTAACTCCTTAACGCTACCATGCACTTCATTATTTCCTTGGCAAGTGGTTTTTTTATAGTCAGATGTCACTGCCAAGAAAATGCAGAAAAATTCTAGATATGTGCGCTTGCCTCTATATAGCTTCACAGAAATTTACTGTGATATATCGTGTTTTTAAATAATCTTAGGTTTCAAGATATACCATCTTGACTAACTTGGGATGTGTTGCCACCTCTCCCTTTTCCTATTCCTTCTTCCTGCTCAGTATCCTCACTCTATTCAATCTCCACATTGCTTTCTCCTTTATCTACCAAGTTATATCCACTTCCCATTACTACGTTTGAAAGAATTAAATGATCACGAGAGTAGAATTGTCTGTGTGTGAACATTCTTTTCTAAATCTGCTGAGGTGCCTCAAAACTGATACCCCAGAAGAGCATCCCTTTGCTGCCCTGCTTATGCACTTCAGCCCTCATGCACATCAGACCTGGCAGAGGTCACCCAACTCTTTTTACTTGTGACCCATAACAGAGGGTTAGAGTTGAAAGGAGAACATATTCAAAAATTGCTCTTCCAACTACTCATATCTTCTTTTAGTTAGTCAAAAAAAGAAGCTGTAAGTTCAAAGCAGCAATGTTTACGTAAATTACTGTCTATTAAGCAGGACATGTGCAGGAAGACAATGCAATGAATTAATGAAATTCAGGAGACCCTGTGCCACTTTCAGAGGCGATGTGCATTTCAGTAAGTTGCTGTGAACATAAACTGGCAGACATTTAGTGCTGATGACAGAGAAGTGGTGGCATTGAGTCAGCCAAGGACAATTCTGAAAGAGAAAAAGTACGATGGCTCACTTTGCTGTAGGGCTTCAGTCCTGCTCCAAGTCACACTTCTCAGCAAGGCAGAAGCAGTAAGCATGTGCTAGATCCTCAGATGGTTCATGCTCTGACACATTTGTCAACAGCACCACTGAACGCTGTATCACCTCCTTTGCTATCCACCTCCACCTCTGCTCCCACCACACAAATTCTCTTGGTGTGTCAGAACAGCACTTACTTGACAGCTCTCCCAGTCCTTAAGCAGAGAGGAAAAAACCACTGTATCCCCAAACACAGATGTAAGTGGCTTCAGGATTTCACTTTTTTGTGCCAGCAATTAAGGGTTTTCAAGAATCTGTTCTGCTGACATGTTCAGTCCCAGCTCCAGAATGAATTCCAGAACCACACACACCAGAAGCAGCTGACACAGGATTTGTGTTACACCAAAGCAGGAATACCATCAGCTTAGATCTTCAGACCCTTTTAAGTATTTAGGCAGTGCAAAGGAAAAATAAACTGGCCTGGCTTTTCACCAGAAAATGTCTAGTGTGCATCTCTTTTACTGATATGAACTCGGGCAAAATTTACTGCAACTATGGATTTTGCACTAAAGGTCCAAATTCTTTTCAGGTCTAGGAACTGCACTGTGACTAAATGCAGGAAATAAAATATGAATACAGAAAAGCTGTGGGGACAAAAAAAATTTTGTCCCCAAGTTGTACTGTATGTTTATCAATCACCTTTTGGTATACATCTAGAAGGACTAGGACAAAATTCTTTTTGTTGTTAGCAGTATCTCAAAGGACAAAAAATATTTACTTTGAGGAGTCAGAGGGTGTAATGCTCCTCTGTTTAACTGAACTGCTTGGCCCACGCTAAATGCAGCTAGAGATTACTGCAAAGAACATGGAGTGGAGCCAGCTTCAAATTCAAGTAAAGACACTTGAGAGATGTAGAGTGAAGTGGCCCATTACAGACCAAGCTATTTTTTTTCCTTTTAGCTTGCTAGGATTAAAATAAGGGGTTCAAACATCCCTGATTCTCTAGATTAATTGGAAAAAAGAAGTATGTGGAGGTTCTACTTTTCCCACAAAATTGGACTGGTTACTGATTTCATTTACATGTCTGACTTCTAGTTCATGTAGCTGTTCCCAGGTTTTGCTCATGGTACACTTGTACAGAGTCTTAGTGCAGTTATGTAATAAATTGGTTTAATTTTGTCCACACATTTCCCTCTTCCCTGGCTGTGCATAGAGCAATACCATGCACTCACCCTGCTGATGGGATAATCATGCCATTGACCTCTGGGCAATATGTTCTACCTTACAGCTTGAACCTGAGAGACAGATATTCTCTACACCACTTTACCCTATGCAAATCCACGTGCTGCCAAGGACAATATTACAGGCATAATTTGCAGCATGAAACCAAAAAGGTGAAACCTCGAATGAGAGCTTTGTAATTGGAAATAGGGCCTGAGGTCCTTAAAAATATGGATTGCCAATGCAGAACAAGATAGGTTCAGAGAATGTGCCTGGTTTGGAGAGGGAGAAAACAGAATATCAAGTTATTACAGTGCACGTCACAGAGAACAGTGAAAAGTGTATGTGCTTGATAGATTGCACGTGATTAGAATGAGAGCCTTAGGCAGGGAAATCTAGCTATTAAATATCATTCTTTCTTTAGTCCTATTAATACAACTATCGAACTCTACAGTAAACTTCATTTGTTAGGTGAATGACCCATGTGTCTCTTCTGCTTGGCTTTTTCCCACATGCAGAAGTTACTTATCATTACACATTAATAACTCCTGGACAGGCTGCTACTCCCTCCATATTCACTGCCTGCTCATGCACTTGCTCTGCTTTACTGTCACCAAGGGAATGCAGTGACTGGCCAGAGAGATTAGCATATGGGCTTAATTTGTGTGCTCCACCCAAGAAGACAGGCAAACATTCATGTTTGGGTTTTTTTTAATAGCACTCTAAACAAAATGTAATTAAATAAGTTGTAAATTGACAGGGCAGGGGTAATGAATGCACCTGAAAGGAAACAGAAGAATGTGAACAGACTATAGGAGGAAGCAATCAACCTAAAACCTTTATTGGTGGACAGCAACTCCTGATTGATGTCTCCTTTTTAGTTTGGATGGGGGAGTTATTATTTTCCTCCTTGGTTTCTTCCCACCCCTTGTTCTCATATATTTTCCTTTTAGCACAGCCTACTGGCATCTCATTCCCAGAAATACATTTTCCTCTGCCAATAACAAACATGCAAAGCAGAAATGCTCCTTCTCCAAGTCTGCACCCTGTGGGAGCTGGATTTTCTAGCTTCTGAAGAGGCACAGCTTTTGCTAGTCAAGGGAGATGGGGATATGCACTTTGCTCCTTTGATGCCATGCTCTGCCCTGATTTCTCTTAATAAATATTTGCAAGGCAGTTCAAAAAAGCTCTAGGTCCATTCTCCACAGCTGGAGTACTGGAGAT
This sequence comes from Ploceus nigricollis, assembly GCA_013399945.1. Lineage (NCBI taxonomy): Eukaryota > Metazoa > Chordata > Aves > Passeriformes > Ploceidae > Ploceus > Ploceus nigricollis. Next base: position 1,011,013 of record VXBC01010660.1, read on the forward strand.
TAATAGAATTAAAGTCTCTTTAAATCCTGAAGAAGGAGCTCAGAGGAGAAACTGTTTTTTTGCTTTAACACTGTGTGAGTCACACAATGTTTAGTTTGGGTGTTTGATACATCATAGCATCTAAGCCAAAAAGACAGCTGTAGAATGAGTGGCAGGTTAACAAAGACTGGAGAACAATAATGTAGAAAAAGCACTAGACTGATGTTGAGAAGGTAGAAAAAAATCCTCAAAATTACAGTGTTACCAACAAGATTTTATTACAAATCTTGTAGCATGTGGAGAGTTTTTATTCTAAAAACTCCAGTTGTGGTATCAAAAGAGGGCAGAAAATATCAGTTTTCACTTATAATTAAAACATCCCTATCCTCCATGGGAAAAAGCTTGAAAACATGACCAAAGGGTATCCCTTGGAAATCAGAATGGAAAAATAAAGAGCTCAAATCTTTTATTTTATTTTACAATTTACCCCACCATGTGTTATACCCTATTTCTATGCACAGTTGGCCTTTCACCTCTAAATATTTCTGCCTGATGGCAGAAACAGACAAAGAACCATTCAGCTAAAATAGAACTACAGATGTTTCAGAAACTGCAGCCATTCTATTTTGGCAGCAATTCATAATCAGAATTTTCTGATTATGTCCCTTGTCACATTAAAATCCATAAACTAGAATGTGCACATGCTGATCCATATAATAAACTCTCTCCCTTGGAGCTCATTTACTGAGGTCAACCTTCTCACATACTGGCTTCTCAATAAAGGAATATCACAGCAAAGCAAACTGCAATTAGAGGGAAAAAAAAAAGAAAAATGGAGAACTTCCATCCACTCAGCTTATCTGACAAGTGTGGAGAGAGAGAAGTGTTTTTCCCTAGACCCACAGAATCAGCAAGTCCCACGTCTTTGTTTGATCCCCTCCTAATTACAGTCACCAAAATTAACCTCCAATCACAGTTAGAAACATGTCTTTTTCCCCCAGATATCCTAACCCCTTACTTTCTTTCTCTCTTCACCAAAATAAATCAGTGTTCTCCTATAGTTTCATGCACAGACGATGACAGCACTGTGAGACACCGGAGTACAACACCTCTCAATATTTCTATCAGCTACAGCTAACTAACAGAATTCTGTATCAATGAAGCTTCAAAGATTCTGTAGCAAAAAAGAGGAACACACTACAATATAACAATCAAGAATAGAAAATCTTAAGCAGATAGAGCCTCCACAGGGACCTTTTCAAAGAGAAACTGTATTTCATTTGTGCAATAACCCTAGGATGAGCAATGCACTGTAGTCTAACCAATAAATACTTACACAAATCTTTCAGAAGCTAACAGATGTTTCTTTTATGAGCAAAGACAAGTGCCATTCGGCCTTTTTAGACACTTATAAAAATTCAGATAATTTTAAGCTATTTTAATAGATGCCTGACAATTTTATTAGTGCACTCTGCTACAATATGATCCTGTTTCCTTCACAAAAAGACTGACTCATACCATGGATTTTTATACACACTAAGGTGCATGTTGCTAATGCCTTCCTCTTGATTAGTAAGAAAAGAAAGGCTGATTTACTGACCAGAAGAAACAGAAAGATCTCTGCAGGATTTAACACGAACACTGTGTCAGCCCACAGAGATCCTGTCTCAAAATCATCTGGAAGCTTTAATGATTTACTCAGTGTAAACTGACAGACTTAAGTACAGAACCTGCCCAGAATCAATCCTGTGGCTCAAATCCTGCCTTGAGCCATAGGTGTCAATGAATTTTAAATTTTAATCTTGGCAACAACCGAGTCTTTTACATCATCACAAGAACAGCACACCTATAAAAAGCACAATCATTGCAGGAGAGTCAAGGGCTATGACAGGCATAGTTTATTACAACAGAGCTTCACTGGTAGAGCCAAATTCAGGGAAATTTATACAGTACCTGCTGACTCTGCCTGCCTCTCACCAGTGCCATCAGCACTTTCTGGCATGCTAAATTCACATACAAATGAAAAGTTCTGCATGCACTTAACATTACCACCTTATGTATAATAGTTCTTGTAGGAATATAATTACTAAAATCCCTACACAGGATGCTTAAATTCGTGAGGGTTATGATTCTTCTCTTTTTTTTTTTTTGTTTGTTTGTTTGCTCTTTTTCCTGAAGAAGATGCAAAAATAGTATGAACCTAGACTGTTACCTCAGGCTTTCTGCAGAGCAATATGCCAAAGCACCCACACGCTGACTGTTTGCAAATTTTCAGTTTGGGATTGACTAGGTGCCAGTCCCTCTTCAGCTCTGGGCACTTGATCCTGCACCAAAATCGCTGCTGACCTTTTCTGGTATTTATGATGTCAGTATGGATTTTTATCTTTATTTGATCTCCTGACACAAAGCAAACAGCTTCTATAGCATGTTTTTATTCATGCAAAGTATGGACATGTGAATCTCAGTATTCCTGTCAAGTTTGCCATTTCTCCTTCTTGTATGCTTGGTTAATGGAGGTCACCTTTCCAGAAAAGACTTACTTGCACAGATGAACACCAATGGTAGCATATATTCTCTGGGTGACTCAATATACGAGTAGAGTTATTTGAAATGCACTAATTAGGTATTACCCAGAATCTGTTGTTCAAAAGTACTTAAAATATTCATTGTATCAGCTAGCTGGATTGTGAGGCTAACATGCAGTAGTAGTAAGACATCACTGTTCAATAAAGCCTCTCAGTTTTGACACGTACTTAGAAATATCATAATGGCCTTTGATGTAGCATTCAATTTAACACAGAGCTCCTCAACACTGATCTCTACAGGGATTATTCAGGTCTCATTTGTGAGTCTCAGCTGTGACTCACGCAAAGCAATATCCTCAAGGAACAAGGCAGACACAGGAATTGTCACCTGACAATGTAAAGCAGGAAGAAAGTCTCTTGCTATTTACATGTGGAGCACCCAGCACACAGAGACTGTGATACAGACTGAAACTGCAACTTGTAAGATATATAATTATGATGACTGTTGTAGGTCCCAAATAAATTCAATCCTGAGAATCCATATTTAACACCCAGTAAAATTAAAAATCGGAACCTTGGAAAAAAAGAACCCACATTGCAGTACCAAGATTTTGGGTGAGCAAGAATAAGAAAACAATTAGCAGATGTGGCCTTTAAAAGAACTTTAAGATTGATGGCACAGAACATAGCTTCAGACTCATTTTTTTCTCAGAAGAATTTGCACAGTTTCTGCAATAAAAACATATTGGTTACTAATCCTTGTTGTCTGAAACACTCTGCAGCACTTCATCCAAGAATACACTATGATCTACAGTCCCACACTTTTGCCCTTAGGCTAGGTACTTTCTCAAGTTTAGAACTGTCAAAATCTAGTGAAAGATGAATAGGAGACATAATCAGCGTCAACTAAGTCACAGAAAACATGCATGACAGATTATCTTCACCAGACTGGCTGCAGACTCAAACCTTTGAAGTCAATATTTTGGAGGTATATCTCAGTCCTAAAGAAAAACATTCTACCTATCAATGGAGAATGAGGCTAAAGCAGAAGTGCCCAAATCCCAGCTGAAAAGCTGGATATGACTCTTGAAATTTAAGTTATGGGTTCCCAAAGACACATTTATGCACAGAGATTGAAGCTTGTATATAAAATGATTAATAATTATATAACCCCCCCCACTGGCTCCTAAGAGAAACTGTTAAATGTTACATTGCTCAAGACACTGTTTCAGGCTACCAAAGAGAGGTGTGAATTTCTCCCAAAGCCTAAGGTTGCCACTTCAAAGAAGAGATTATTAAATTTCTGCACTCTGCTACAGAACAGTTGGATCACTTTTTGTAAGGGCATATGCAAAGAGCTTATCAGGAAAGGGCAGAAGAGCAATAATTTACAAAGAAATCCTACTGCCTTTTTTCCATCTACAGAGCGAATGGAGTAGTACCTTTACCACCTAAAATATTAAATTACTATGTAAGGGTCTGATCTTTCCACCAACTCTTAAGATAACTGGAATAAGAACCTTTGCAGAACAAGGACTTTGGGTATTGCAGGTGCTGTTTAAAACATACTGTAGGCCCTTCTACACAGCAAATCAGACCTGGTTAAATTACAAGACAGTCCTGAATCTGAGTTTCTTTCAAGCACGGTGTCCAAGAAAAAAGGAATCTGAGCTACTGGTCTCCCTTTATCACTGTTTTTGCTGGGAAGAAAAGTGTTTCCAGGCACAGAAAGAATCACAGACTCTAGGACCTTCCCTCTATGTGTGGCTGCAATTTGGAAAAGGCTATGCTGGACTGCCTCATCAATTATGTTGCAGCAACCTGGAGACAGAAATTCTTGCCTTTCCTGCACTGATGTGAAAAATTCTTTAATTTGCACAAAAAGCATCCTGGTGTAGGCAAGTTTATAATGGTGCCTTCTAGCCAGCAACTGGTTGTTAGAACATTTCTAGAAAGAGACCCAGTGGGTCTAAAGCTGCCCTCCTAACTGGGGTTGGGCGTAATGAGAGGTTCCTTTGGAGACTAGCATTTCCCTTCATAGGAGTTTTATTGTACTTCTGTTTATGTAATACTTCAACAAACATTCTAGATTGCCCCCAAGAAATCTTCATGATTTCTTGGAGAGAAACAAGGAAGAGATTAAAACATTAGTTTAGTAAAATATCCTTTGGAGGAATATTTGGGGTTCATGACATGAGACAATCTTTCAATCTTCTGTAATGAGGGCAGGAAAAATTGAGAATCACCACAGAATTTAGGCCAAACTTTGACAAAGCAGTAAAAGTGTTGCCCTGATTTTTTAAGATCTTCTAGCCTTCTGATGTTTTCATTCTTGTTGCAAACTTTCCCACACATTTTCTGTAAACAACTCAATTGTTTTGCGTTCCTTCATGGAGGTGGAGAAAATTGATGGATTGGTAACCTGTCCAGTGTCATTGGAGAGGTGGCCCTTTCACCCTCCAATCCACTGTCACTTTTGTAAAACTATAAATACTGGAGTTAGAAAAATAAAGTTCTCTTTTTCACCTTTCAGCTGCAGCGTTCACGCCTGTGTTTTCTCGTGTCCTATAGCGACAGTAAAAGAGTATCAGTATCTCTCCAAATTACTTGCCTTTCCTTCCATTTCCATTGAATGATAGAACAATGCAATCATTTAGGTCGAGAAAGACCTTTACATCCTACCATCAAAGTAACACTACCAAGTCCCCCCCATTGAACCTTGTCCCTATGTGCCACATCTACACAGCTTTTAAATGCAGCCAGGGATGGTGAAAACTTCCTGGGTAGTCTGTTCTAATGCTTGTCAACCCTTTCTGTGAAGAAATTCTCTGCTACCCTTCGCTGGACACGCTCCAGCACCTCAACGTCTCTCTTGCAGTGAGGGGCCCAGAAATGAACATGGGACTTGAGGTGTGCCCTCACCAGTGCTGAGAACAGAGGGACAATCCCTGCCCTGGTCCTGCTGGCCACGCTATTGCCAATACAGGCCAGGATGCCATTGGCCTTCTTGGCCACCTGGGCCCACACTGGCTTGTGTTCAGCTGCTGTTGACCAGCACCCACAGACCCTTTCCCACTGGGCAGTTTTCCAACCATTCAGCCCCAAACCTGTAGTGCTGCATCGGGTTGTTGCGACCCAAGTGCAGGACCTGGCACTTTGCCTTGCTGAAACTCACAGAACTGGCCTTGGCCCATCAATTCAGCCTGTCCAGATCCTTCCTGTCCAGACCTTTCCTGCCCTCCAACAGATCAACACTCCCACTCAACCTGGTGTTGACCAAGCGTGCACCCGATCCCCTCGTCCAGATCATTGACTAAGATATTAAATCAAACTGGCCCCAATACTGAGCCCTGGGAGACACCACCAGTGACTGGCTGACAAATGTATTTAGCTCCATTCACCACCACTCTCTGGGCCCGCCATCCAGCCAGTTTTTTATCCAGAGAACACGTCTAAGCCATGGGAAGCCAGTTTCTGTGAGAACGCTGTGGGAAACCACGTCAAAGGCTTTACTAAAGTTTAGGTAGGCGACATCCACAGCCTTCCCCTCTTTCCCTCATCCACTAAGGAGAGCCATCTTTGTCACAGAAGGAGATCAGGTGGGTCAAGCAGGACCTGCCTTTCACAAACCCATGCTGACAGGGCTCGATCCCCTGGCTGTCCTGCACATGCTGCAAGACAGCACTCAAGGTGACCTGTTCCATGATCTTCCCTGGCTCCAAGGTCAGGCCGACAGGCCTGTAATTCCCCAGATGCTCCTTCCAGCCCTTCCTGTAAATGGGTATCACATTTATCCATCTCCAGTCCACGGGGACCTCTCTGGTTAGCAAGATCTGCTGACACATTCAGCCAGGCACTGCCCCTGGCTGGCTCTGGAAATAATCTTCCACACACTCCAGGAACTCCCTGGACTGTTTCCTCTCCCCCGTGTTGTATTTCCAGCAGACCTCTGCTAAGTTCAAGTCCACCACAAGAACAAGGGCTAGCAACTGTGAGACTTCCAGCTGCTTATAGAATATTTCTTCTGCCTCCTCATCCCAGTTGAGTGGCCTACAACAGACTGTCACCATGGTATTTGCTTTGTTGGCTTTCCCTCTGATTCTTACCCTTAAACACTCAACTCTGATGTCACCATCATTGAGGTCATCTTTGCTAATGGAACTACAGCCTATGACACGGGCTGGAGAACAAGCCTGTGCTTGGACACTTCCTCTCTCCTCCATTTAGGATCCATTTAGGATCCTCTCTCCAGCATTTAGGATCCAAAGTCTTCTCCCACCCCAGCTCAACAGCTGGAGCTACAGCATTGTCTCATCTACTCTTTGTGCACAACTGCCTGGGAGATGAGTAGTTGTAGACATTGACCAATCTATTGCCAGGGTTAAAAAACTGTGGAGAAGCAGGTGGTCAGCTGGAATTAAAAAGACACACAGGACAACTTACAAAATTATCCATTTGGGAGTTGTGCTATGTACGTTATGAGGGCAGCAGTACAGGAATTCTGTCTCCATGTGTAAGTTAGAGCTTCTCACAGCTCTAATCAGATGAATATTCTTGCCTAGCTCTATGGAGACTGATTTACACACACATTTTACTTCCATTAATTACTCTTCTCCATATTTCCATATTTTCTGCCTGTATTTTCTTTCAATCTCACATCTGCCTCTGCTCCATGTTCCTCTTTTTTACAAGCAGTCTTTATGCTTGGTTTTATTCCCCCTGTAAAAAAGCAAGGGATCTTCATTAAAATTATGACAGAAATTATAAGGAGACAATCCTCCTCATTGTCTCAATTCAGATTTTGCTCTCTTTGACCATGCAGTCCTCTATGCCCAAGTTCTGTTTATCCACATTTCCTTTCCTGCTATGACATGCTGTTACACCATATTCAGTCAAATATTGCTGTTAATGGGACAGCTGCACACAGTGAGACAGTACAATAGCACAGCATTACTTCCTATGCACACATTTATGTTACTTATGGTTGTCAGGGTATATGTTTACATGAAACTCAAGGTTCAGTGGAGGGAAAGGCTTGGTGAAGAGGTCTGAACAATACCTGAAGAGGAGGAAAAATTGTATATTCCTTAATGAAAAAAGCTTGTGAATAATTAAGCAAAAAGGTGACTGCTTCTGGCTTGCTGAAAAGATATCAGTGTGTCCACAGAAGGGAATGGAAAAAAATGCATGAAAAAGTAAGCACTAGAACCCAATCCTTGACATAGAGCTGAAGTTAATAGGTCCTGCCCTGGAGCTGGGCACTGAGAAAAGCAGGCCTTTTGGATTTCAGCAGGGGATAAGTACAGTAAACGTGCTCTTTCCTGGCTCCCTCCTAATGGAGTGGTGCATTTTGGCTTCTCTAAATAAATACTCCCATTTGCTTAGGCTCACTTTACTTGAGATGATTTTGAGAGGGATGATGAAACACATCGAGGCTACACTTTTACAGGGTTGTAAACCTTTAAACCAGGATGCTGGAATGTCTCTGCAGTTGCCAGCACTGCAATACATATGCTGAGGGCAAGAGGAGAACAACAGGGTATGTCTCTGACTCTGAACAGCTGGCAACACTGGAACCTGAGAGATTTAAATGGTTTTAGCGGTGTGCTAGCCAGAAAGTGCTCTGCTTTGCCGCACGGTAGTAGGGGAACTTTTTTGTAATCATCTCCTTATAGAGTTACTCTAAAAGTGTCCTTTCTCAGATTGACTATGAAGTACATTTTCAAGGAGCTGTGGGAAATGGGAATAGGTAGGGAAAACTATTTTAGGTGCTTACAATCCAGACCCCTTTATCAACTTATTAAGAGGACCAAACAGCAACTTCTTTCTATTCACATGTGTAACTCTGCTCCCTTCATTTTCCTCCCTGGTTCAAGAATGATCCCAACTTCATTCATTCTCAGTGGTTACATGGAACAGTTAAATTGAAAGTAATAATTAAGTTTTATTAATTAAAAAAAATAATAAACCCCAAGTTCTTCCAAGAGGTATTGAACAGTACATAACTACTGCATGATTCATAATTCTTTATCATCTACTGTATTGTCAGGCTCTCACCTGCCCCAAATAATCAGACCAATAAACCAAACTACATAGATAATCGGTGTTGTCAATTATTCTATACAGAACATCATTGAGAAAAGAGCTCACAAAGAGAACAATTATATTCAAACATCAAAAACTGAAAGAGTGAAAACATTTAACAAAACCTCGGCTAGCCCTTTCACCCACACTGTATTGCTTGCCTCATATTCTCCCCCCGCCCCTCAAATAAGGACAGTAAAAAAATCATTAAAATACCTTTGAACTTGTGAAAGACGGCCCATAGCTCAGCAATGTCAGTGGCAAATGTAATGTCTGTGTCGAGGACAATGACTCGCTCAAGATTGGAAGGTAGAGTCTTAGTCAGAACCAACTTCATCAGCCCGTAAATCCCAGAGTAGTGTTTGTTGGGGATCCAAGACACTTCAGACTTGACAGGAAATGGGAAGTTGGAAAGAGGAAGAAAAAATAATCTTTATTAGAAAGAGAAAATTTTCCTGAAATTAGTTTCTTGTCATAGTGGAAGATCTCTGAGGTGGAAAGTCATCTAAAACCCTGAATTTAAATTTACTTCAGAAGCGCTGAAATACACTAAAGTTTCTGAAAGCTTGGGAGAAGAAGTTCTTTGAGGCAACCTCTTCACACAATATAACTAAAATTAGTTGAGCCTTTCTGATGTGGTAGAATTCATTCTGAGACATCCATGTGTCCTTATAAAACTGAAATAGATTTTTAGCCTAAAACTTCAGGTGTATTGTACATTATTTTCATTTTCAACCAAAAAAAAAGTTGTCATTCTCAAAATTTTCTCTGATGCAGGAGTAACAAGCATAATATTTCCTTATCTTTTTATAGATTTGGTGGTCAGATTTTAAAAGGCCAATAATTTGAAATAATGGGCCAGAAAACTGCAAAAAAATTTGTTTCTTACAAATGCAAATTTTCCTTAAGCCTTAATCTTAACTTAAAACTACCGAGGTCCCACAGACATGCTCAAAACTAGAGAAAGTGACAGAGAAGTGTCAGCCACATTTTTTGTTCTTATGTATTGAATGTGGCAAACTCAAACATTTTCATTTCTTCAGTAAGAGCTAGAAAACCATTTGTACAGCTTCTAAAATAGAAGTTGGGAGACTAATGCATTGTACTTTTGACACCAGGATATTCCATGAGCTGTGTTGAGTTTTCTTTCTGTGAGACTCAAGTCCTCAAATTTCAAAAGTTTCTGCTTAAAGTGAGATATTAGAAGTTTTTGAGAAGTTCCTATTTCCCTGTCTGAAACTCCTTGTTTGTTTTAAGGGGCAGGCACCACAATTCCCAGATTTTAAGTTTTCCCTTGAGTCATGTCTCATAACTTCAATTAGTATTTTGTCTACAAAAAACCTGAGTGAGACAGATTTCAGGATTTGTCCTGGCATGTTACGCCTTGGAGAAAGTAAGCAGAAATTCAGTGTATTCATAAAACTGAGGAGATTTATTCTCTTGTTTAACTATCTTGTATCTATTCACTGCCGTTGTAAATTTATTATATGAAACAACACTTGCACAAAAAAAAAATAATTTCCCTCAAAATCCTTAGAGAAAACCTTCTGTAAGAGAGTGAGTTCCTATATTTGGAAGTCGGAAGCATGGTTGAAGAAAGGCTAATAATAGGTGCTTAGAGCACATTTCTTTTTGAATATAAAGTAACAAGGTCTCTGATGACATAAGCTGACCTCCTCTAGTCCCTATTAAATGGCACACAACTTTTCTCTGTATTCTCAGGATTCCTGTACCAGGGCAGAACACTCTCCCACTATAAAGTTCATTAAAAAGACAGAGGGAAGTAGAACAAACCTTTAAGGAGAAAGACAAGAATTTTAGGGGAAAGACAGGAAACGCAGATTCTCATAGAATAAAAACAGAAAGTGCAAACTGAAACATGAAGTTTTGGTTGGTTTATTGAAAACTCAGTGCTCCCCAGAAATATCTTCTGTGTGTAACAGAGATAATTTCAAATTCACACCCTCATAACTCTACTTATTTGTGGTCCCTGCTTTCCCACATGGTGGCTTTTGGAATGGACCATCACATCATGGTGTATTTAATTTATACAAAGCAGCATCTACTTTGCTTCTGCAAACCATACTGTTCTGAATCTGCCACTTGATATCCGTGTGCTAGACTAGTCATACCTGACACGTTAAAAGTGTTAGACATTTTACAGACTTGAGCTTGCTTTTACCCATTGCTGTGGGTAATTTTGGATGACATGTCCTTCATTTTATTAGCTGAAATATTTCTCCAGAAAAACACCCAGTTTGCTTATGCAAATAAGCTTAATAAGGTAGGGTTCATATGTTGCATGAATAGCCTGACACAAGTGGGAAGGTAAAGGGTGGCTGGAAAAGCAAATCACCTTCAAAGTGCAGTTATTTTCTTTGCTCTCAGTATTCCCAATTTCTAACACCACTGCCATGTATCACTGCAGGGAAGAAACCCTTGTCTGGCAGTTCTTTCTGATCTGGCACACAGAAGGCAAAAGCCTGCCATCCTGAAGCCTGATGTCTGAAGGCACCACTTTTAAAAATGAAAGGGGCAGCCCCTGTTCCAAATGGTCCATCACAGCTGGCTACCATATGTTGGATTTGAGGATATGTTGAAGCCTGGACTCTCAATCAGCCCAATTAATCCACAGTTTCCTCTCATGTGATACAAAGTTGACTAATACACAAACAGAGATCCTAATTAGCCCTCAGCATAATTTCTTCATGGCTTTGCTATTCAAAAATAATGTAACAGTTCCAAATTCATGGTAAGGAAAATTCCTTACACTACCCAAGAGCTCTGTGAAGGCTCACTCTCTGGCTCACTACACAGTCTTATGTGAGGAAATACACAGGCACAGCATTGGAGTAAGTGCTTAGTCCTACTCCTAGTTTTGGCCACGACCTGGACGTTACTCTGTATCATGTCAAAACATCGCAGGGAGCAGGGGGAAGGGACTCTGCCTTCTGAGAAGAAGAGTGGCTTCTGGTCGAAAAACCATTTTTCTAAATATTGTCTAAATACTTTCTGTAAGTTTTAATACAATTTAATTTGCCTAGCACAGTTAAAATGGCCCATATATGGCATGTTTCTGAATCATCTGCTAACAAGCTAGATCAGAGTTGCCTTCAGAGAGCAAATATTCCTAGAAGATACATCAGCAACATTAAAAAATAGAGTTAGTAAAAGAGAGTGAAACAAAACAGTGTGACATACTTTGCTCTTTGTATAATTCCCAGTTCAGCAGAAATAGCACACCTTGGATCTCTAGCTCTCAAGATCTGTGGTTTTGTTCATGAGAGAAGAGTAAAGAAAAGCATTTAGCTGGTGCTGACACTGATTCTTTTAAGTTAAGTGAAAGAGCATCTACTCACTAAAGGTCTTTCATCAGAACCAGCTTTATTCTTTTCATAATTGAAAACTGAAAACAAACTAAAATATCTAAATTATTTGAATATAAGAATCACAAGCCCATGAGTCTGCATGCAGCACATAACTGATCACCTGGTAAATGCCAGAGAGGTGGGAGCAACAGTCTCTATGTTCAGGTATACCTCACCAGCAAGCTGCCTTCCCTAACTGTGCTGAATCTCTGGGAAAAGCTGACCAAATCACAGTTGTTGTACACACCCTGACTCAGCTTTTTCACAGTTGCTACCACTGTATAAATGCTCATTAACTTAGCAAAAGTATTGTTTTTAACAGAGAAGTCTCATACATACAACTTAAAATCAAGTTTCCCTGTTTCCCTGACTGAGAGAGGAGGAAATGGTAGCTCGTTCTCGATGAATGAATTGTATGGTGACTACATTCCCAATAAAAACACTTGAATCTGGTTGCCCACACATTATGATCACAAAGCACAACTCTTGTACCAAGTCATCACAAATATATCCAGCCAGACTTTGACTCTTACACTGTACTTCTTTAGGGAACTGCATGATTTTTTTAATATGCTCTTTTTCCCCACAAACAGATGATGGGGAAACTTGCCCAGGCTTCCCAGGTGAATACTGACTGCTCCACAGATGTAAGTGAAATACCTGTGCAAGGGCAGGTCACCTGAGCCTCTTTGAAAGGGATGGAGGCTTGGACTTGCAGACTTAGCATAAAACAAGTCTGGAAAGCAGTACCAGCATGAACAGAATGATAGTGACCAACACTATCAGAAGGACAAAAAACTTTGGATTGCCTGCGTTGCATTGTGTCAGATCAAACACCCACTGAGCTCAGTAGCTGACATCATATAGTAGATGGTGGCAGGTGCCTACTGAAGAATATAAACCCAGGGGAATTCTACACCAATATTGCTCCCCATATATATTCCCATCCTGCAGCGAGGTACACCAAATTTTGGAGCTATTGGTGGTATTATTGTTGATTAATAACTTTTGGTGGATTTTTCATCTGTTAATTAGATCAAATTAGGATACAGTTTCATAGTTGGCAAAAGCCCAACTCATTCTATTCCATTATTATTACATTTCAATTTAAACCTCATGCTCTTAAAGGTTATCAGTCTTGCATACCAAGATACTTTGCAAAGATGACTGCTGCACTCACCGTTCTCCTTCCCACATTACTAAAATCTTGATAAACAAGCAGTGAGATGAAGCACAAGAAACAAGATGATATATTTGCTGTCTTACCATAGTGCTTGTTTACATGTGCACAAAGTGAAGCATCAAAACAGTAGCAAGCACAAAAGCAGAGGAAAGCTAAACTAAGGCTATATGGGACTCTAGGACTGTATATAGGTTTCTCTTATTGCTTCCCATCTTCTCTGAAGCACTAGAGGTTGAAAGAAAGCCTAACAGCCTGATTTGCTACATGCTTCTTGGATTGGAAGGTGATATATAATAGTACCATTAAAAAAAGCTCTCAAAAGTTTTAGCAAGCAACTGTATAAACCTAAGACTACATTTCCTTTCTAAAAATAGAAGTTTCCCTTCTAAAAGCATTTCCCCCATTAAAGACTTCTGATTACTTCCCTACCAGAAGAAAATTCCATCCTGACTTCTCCTGATGAATGGGTTATACTCCATGCAGCATTATAAAATCACAGAATGAGCTTGGAAGGGACCTCTGGGAGTCATTTGGTCCAACCTCCCCCACACAAGCATGGCCACAGGACCATGTCCAGATGGCTTTTGACTATGTCCAAGGATGGGGACTGCACAATCTCACTGGGCACCCTGAGCCAGTGCTTGGTTACCCTCACAGTAAAAGAATGTTTCCTGACGTTCAGAGGGCTACTCCTGAATTTCAGTTTGTGCCCGCTGTCCCTTGTTCTGTCACTGGGCGCCTCTGAAAAGAGCCTGGTGCTGTCTTTTTCACACCCTCCCTCCAAGTATTTATGTTCAATGATAAGATCCCCTCCAAGCCTTCTCTTCTCTGGCTGAACAGTCCCAGCTCTCTCAACCTTTCCTTGCATGCGAGGTCATTCAATCCCTTCATCACCTCAGTGGCCTTTGGCTGGATTCTTCATTATTTTCATGTCTCTCTTGTACAGAGGTGCCCAGAACTCAGCCTGGACCCAGCCCTCCAGGTGTGGCCTCACCGGCGCTGAGTCAAGGGGAAAGGTCACATTCCTTGACCTGCTGTCAGTGTTGTGTCTAATGAAGTCATTGTTACAAGGGCAAATTCCTGGCTAATGTTTGACCTGGTGTCCAGCAGATCCTTTTCTGCCAAGCTGCTTCCCAGTGGGGCAACCCTCAGCATGTCACGGTACACGGGTTAGTTCCCATATGCAAAATTTTGCACTTTTTGTTGAGCTTCATGAGGTTCCTGTCAGACCCCCTTCTCTGTTAAATAGTATTTTTTTCCATTTATTTAATGAAATTCCTCACTGTTCCACAGAATATATAGCACCACTGAACCCTCTGAGCAACAAAAAGTGCTCCTTGTTCAGTGTGGTAAGATGGAATTTTGGCTGATAAAGTGTTTTCCCTGGCAGCATGTCCTTAAACACTTTACCCTGGAAAAATGCAAACTCCAATACCATATTGATTTTGTCACTACATTCACTGCATCTTCCTAGGTAAGCTTGGGGGAAAAAAAAAAATCAATCAAAATACTCCAGAGCTATGACATAGTATCCCTTCCCCACTCCAAATCAAAGACACCCTTGCTGCTTGGCTGACTCCACAAAAGCACCACGAAGGTCAGTGCCCTGCAGGAGCCTGTAGGTCAGGCTGGCTGGGGTGATGCACCAGGCTGAGAATCAGCAGCCCTGAGGCACAAGGTGCCACTTGCATGCCTCCTCCCCCACCTCAGAGGTGGGCTCATAAATGGGATCAAACAGAACCCAATTCCATCACCATCCAGACTCAATGGCTGCAGATTCCCTGTGCTGGGGAAACAGCCAGTGGCAAATAGAAGAACTAAGAAAACAGAAAAAATTGGAGGGAAGTAGAAAATGGAGTCTGTAGAGTTTGCCTCCCCAGAGCTTCATGCCAGGTTTTACCGTTAAAAATACTTAGCATCTAGAACAGTCTGATTAAAATAAAGAGAAATGTGAATCAGGTGTTGTAACAAATGACTCAATGGAAACATGGATATACAGAAGTATCGGGCTTCTATTTGCTCTTAAGCAGCTTCAACACAGGCATTCTCTTCCTTGAAAATTTTATCAGTCAGATGCAATAAACTAACTTTGAAATCTTAAAAGAAGGCAGAGCAAAACTTCCAGGCCACAGTAAAATCCCAGAGTGTTCTAAATCTGCACAAGTTGTAGCTGAATTGTATCTGACACTGATCTGAAAACCAGCGCAATCTACATGGTGAAAGAACTTCCAGCAGGAGAGATCTCTGTGAAACAAAACCAGCCAAAGTCTTTTGTAGCTGCTGGCTTCAGGCAGCCCTTACAAATGTCCCAGGCATGGGGAACAACCCTGAAATTCTGATGTGTGAATCAGGTGAATTGCAATTTCCTCAGATTGGATAAATAACTTTCTAGACACAGCTGACAACTTGTTTTCACAGCTTTTTCATTACTTGCTTAGTGCTTTGCTACTACTATGAACACTGCAAGTAGCAAGATATTAGTTTTTTAAATCATGTGGCCTTCATTTACGACAAAGCTAACAGAACTGGGGCTTTCATGTCACTTCTAAACTGGAGGAAAATACTGCCACCACTTTAATGATGATCATATTCTGTGATTTGCAACATAAAGCATAAAAAGAGGGGGTAAACAAACAATATTGATTTGCTGGCACAGGACAGGAAGCTTTCTCGATGCACTGTTTTTCTCATCACTGTTTTTCACACAGGGAGAACTTCATCCTGCTGTGAATATATGCCATACCTCTTCCCACATTCCTGAAGCTTGAGTCACAATTCCAGCAGCACTAGCAGGGTTCAGGATTAGTTCCAGGATAATCCTTCCCATTTTACATTGACTATACCTCACAATATCTAACCTCTTCGCAGGGACATGTGACTGATCCTCTTTCTCACTCTCTTGCTTCCAGGGGAGCAGTATCAACACCTTGTTGCAGAGACTGGGTTAACTGAATAACTGAGGAAGGAGACAAGTAGGTTACCATTTAAATATGGGTAAACATTCATGCCTGTCTTTAGCACATTTTTTTTACAGATAACCATAATAATAAAAGAAAGAACCTAAATTGAGAAATTCCAAGTCATCACAGATCCTGAGAGGAAGAAGATTACTGTCACCACCAACAGTTTTCCCAGAAGGAATGCCAAAAGCAATCTCCTTGCATCTCACCTTCAGAAAATCACTGCCTTTGCTCCATCCTTGTCAGGCATCCAGCAAACATTAACACAAGAGCCTTATTTGAACAAAAACAGACTCTTCTATTAACATTTGCTGGATAACTTGTAACTTTTACATTGAATTTAGTTTTTTCCTGGGTGATTCACATGTTTTGATTATACTGATATTCCCTCCCATAACAAGTCCTTACTATTTATATGAATGGTTGTCAAGGAAACCAAAAATCCAGCAAAGTTGGGTAACTTTTCTAGATTCAGAATTTCTGGTTTCTGAGTATTTTAAGAAATAATAATAACTTGCTCTAAGAAACATTTGTAAGGAGAAAGGAATTTCTATATCTTTGCTAAAATAATTTTGCTATTTCTGCTGGCCTTTGCGGCTGTTCTTGCTCACCACAGAAGCATTGGTGACTTTAATAGGATTCTACCTCATCTTTCACTTTAAGAAACAGATGGTATCTTCCACATATGTGTGGAACAAGCCTGGATACAAATAACAGTGAGCAAAAAGGTTGAGATAGAAATGGATGATTATTTGAACCTCTGGGTCCTGGATAATGTAGAGCAAATGCAGAAACCATGGAGCAAGCCACAACTGGAAAGGAAGATTAGATATTAAAAAGGCAGAACAAACAAAACCTCCAAAATCAGCATCAGCATACAGCAAAGGAAAATAACTGCAAATTAATTCTCATCTCTGTAGCAAAGTCCATAACACAGTCTGACTGATGTTGAGGACGTTTTTTCTTTTTTTTTTTTTTAATTTTCTTTCCAAATCTCTCACCAATACACACATGCACACAAAGGGCAGACAAGTGGGAAAAACCTGATTTAAGGATGCTTCTTCAAAACAACTTCCTTAACAGCAAAATTAAATGAGGCTGCCAAGAGCTTATCATGCTTTACGTGGATGCAACTGCAGACATAAACTAAAACTGATGTGGTTTTTGTTTTTGGTCTCTGCCACTTAGGTAACAAAACATTCAGCCATACAGCTTCTTTATAAAAGAAAGGACCAAAGGGTAATTCACCTACTGGGATCTTAAAGGACTATCTCCCTCCTCTTAGGTACTTCACTGGCTTTTCTCCCACCTTATTTAGCCCCATAAAACTCAAATGGCCAGTTTCTATTTGAGTCCTTCTTTTTAATCTCATTTGACACTTCCTAAATTTCTTCACTGTTTTTTGCTATCTCCAAAATGCTACATGCCCTCTTTGTTTTCCTTTCTTCATTTGTGCAAAATGAGATTGCAGAATGGAAAAGTCTGGCCAGTCTCTGAGTGTGCTTCTTGTTCCTTTGAGGCCTCTGGCCTCAACCCCAGCTCTTTTCAGCGCAGCAGTCAAGGGTGGAGGACCTAAAAGAGTCTGAGCATCCCGAGAGAGGTCAGTGAGAACTAGCCAAACACCAACCTCCCAGCCCGACCTCTCCAGAAGAGGCAAAAGAACAAATCTTCCCTAGAAGATAAAGCGTTTTTTTCTTTCTTCCTATCAGTGAATGAGTGAAAAGAGACAAACAAGCTGAAGCAGATAAAATGGCAGGAAGCCAGAGCTTTCTGCTGAAAGCTGACTGACAGGTAGATCTGGCTAGAACTTGCCCAGTGGTGAAAACTCAGGCTGCCCTTCTCGCTTCATCTGTATGGAAAGATAAGAAAGATCAATTGCCCGCTTTAATTGCTAGTGAACTCAATCAACAAGCTCTTTGTGCTAATTCATCAGGGAAGATACAAATCCACAAAAATATTATCACTGTCTGATGTACTGAAGCTTTTTCACTTCAGTAACTATGCAAGTACATACACACTAGCTGCAGCCATTCCATGTTCTAGCACATTTCCATGCAGCTCTTGGGGTCAAAGCCCAGAGGCACACCACCTGTATTTCACATGATGTCAGGATAACAAACAAGTGTCATCAAGATGCACAATCCAGGATAAAATGCTGCAGCATATCCTGCATAAACATATTTTGTTGGATAGACAACAGCTGCAACTCAGTGACAAAAATTTATCTGAAGTGGGATTCTTTCCCTACTGAAAAATCCTTTTGTAAGGATGATGAAAGAAGGTTGAAGAACAGTTACAGTGACTACTGCTAACCAAGTAATGCCTGAGAGAGGAGATTGCAGGTGTAAAATACTAGTTATCATGTGCAAAAACATTCCCAACCAGACACCAAGAATGTTGAGGGAATGACTTCCCACCCTTTTAAGCCTGAAAGATTCCTATCCAGTTTGCATCCATATAAAACAGAATTTGACAGCCGGAGTTGCAAAATAAAGAATCACAGAATCATAGACTATCTCAAGTTAGATGGGATTCATAAGAATCATTGAGTGCAACTCCCTATTCCTCACAGGACTACTTAAAACTAAACCATATGACTAACAGGTTCGTCCATGGTCAGGTTTGGAGTCACGTCCAGAGTTCACGAGCTTGGTGATATGACCCTGGGGAGCCTGTTCAGTGATCAACCACCCTCTCAGTGAAGAACTTCCTGATGTGCCAGGATGGTTTGTGGAAAGGATGTGGGAATGCAGCTTCCACCAGATCATTGGTATCTTAACACAAAGTCAAAACACAGCAAATAGATATGAGAAAAAGGATCCATTCCTCTATTCAGAAGAAAATCCCTACCTACTATCAGGCATCTCGCCAGTAAAACCACCTTTCTCCAGACCTAAACTAATACTGTTTCTGCCTAAAGAGTAAGAATAGTAGAACTTCAACAGCTGAAAACGCTGCACCAAAAAAAGTCTGTTAGTTGGTGGAACACACAACCAACTAGTGGAATAAATGCTATATCCCATAAAGAACTCTTATGTCTCTTATTTTCACCAAAAGCAAAGAATTTGCAGGAAAACAAATCAACCTCCAGCCTGCAGGGCTGGAAGCCAGGTGAGTGGAACTTCTTATATCGCAATTATTGCTTCATGGGAATAAAAATTACATGAAGCAGTGTTCTTTTCTCCAGTGCTAAGAATTACAATATATCAAAACTCCTGAGGACTAAAATGCTCCAGGAATACATCTAGACTAAAAAGAATAATAAAGGATAAAAGATATTACCATTATGAACAAGCAAAACTAACAATAACCTAGTGCAAGAAGCAGTGAATGTGATAGGGAGAAAAAGTGTTCTTTGTTATTAGAGAGAGCTATGATGTCTCTCAAACAATGCAGCACTAACTAGAGAAATAATCTGAGGACAATAAAGACATTGGGAAAACTGGGCTCCTTCAAAAGCAAGAAACACTGAAGTTCATGACATCAGTCTAGTTAATTGCCCTGCTTCTGGTTAAATATCATCAAATACTTCAGATAACAGTGAGTTTGCATGAGTAGTGTTTAAATG
This sequence comes from Ploceus nigricollis, assembly GCA_013399945.1. Taxonomy (NCBI): domain Eukaryota; kingdom Metazoa; phylum Chordata; class Aves; order Passeriformes; family Ploceidae; genus Ploceus; species Ploceus nigricollis. The sequence continues at coordinate 1,030,680 of VXBC01010660.1, forward strand.
AAGTGTCCACGTAGCAGACATGCAACTCTTGCAACTTCTTGAAACATCTGTCTCAGGGCTAAGACCACCGGTGGCACCCTAATTCCATGTAATCCTGTTGTTTCACCCTAAAGACCATGAGATAAAACCACAATCAGACAGGTGACCAAAGGTCCCAAATGTCTCAACAAAACAATACAGATGGAACTATTTTATAGGCTTTCATCTGTGTCAGCTAAAAACTGTGGAATCCATTCAGCTGTGAAAGGGGTAGAATCTGAAGTAATGGAAGAGTATATGGGAAAATTAACAGAGGATCAAAATACTACTCAGTTTTCATCTCTGTTTCTGAAAGGGTGAGACCTAGACACCATCAACTTAAGCTCAAAGAATGAAACTTCCACAGGATTAAATAATTTGATCTGAAAAGAGGTAGCTCTACTAAGAGAAATGACTCAAGTCAAATTACCATCAGTGGCATCTCATTAATAACCTTAATATGTATCTCAAAAAATGAAACTTTGTAGGACCGCAGATTGACTTGAAAAGTGATAACTCCACTAACAGAAACAAAATTTCTCAATTTAGAAGTCCAAATGTTATCATAATAAGTTGACTCAAAAGGAGGTGATGTCAATGTATTTTTATTAACAATGTTATTAGAGATCCCCCCCTTTAAAGCAAGTATTGAGACTAAAATCAGCCTGGATACCCTTACCCAGACTGAGATGGTTTCAGACCTATGAAAAGAGTGACTTGAGCATGTGCCTGTGTTGTGCCAGGCACACAGCACAACTTTGCCATTTTCACAGCTGCAAAAACTTGTCACACAAAAAGGTGTGCCCAGACAAGGTGAACATCATATTTCTCCACAAGAATGACTATTTCAGCCCCAGTCCTTCAGAATACTTTGTGCCTGCACTGCCTGCTGAACTTCTCCATGGGAAGTAGCTCACATCTGATGTATTGCTCAACACTTCTCTGAATCTCAGCTGTTTCTCAGAAAAAAGCCAGCACCATATACTTTACAAATGAGGAAATCTAACCATTTCAGCTCCCTGATTGTGAATCAAGAATATTCTTGGAGTCCTCGCAGCCTCCTGTATTTTTCAGCTTATCAATCAGACGTGGAAATACATATACTTCAGTTCTCTGTAAATCTAGAAGCAAGGCTTATTACACATTTTGATAAAATGCTCACATCAATACTGATCCTCACTAGGAATGCCTTGAGCAGTCCCTGCTGTTCTTCTGCAAGTAATTGAATGCCCTTTGACAGGGAGGTGTCCATGTGAGCAAGTGAAAAGCCATTAAGAGCTAAGACCATCTCACTCTAGTCATGATATGTCTTCCCAGCTTTCTACCTGCAGGTGCCAAAGAAAGAAATTGTGCTGGAGCACAGGATGATCATTAACCTTTCCCAGCAAGTACAGGGGATATACAACCTATACCCCTCATGCAGATCAAAGTGTTCAAATAATTTCTGTATATCCAAGGTTAAGACAGCAAAATGCTCTCATTTCTCATAGGTGGATGACAGTGTTCTGAGAAAGCAGCTGCTGTAATAGGGATGCATGGAACAAGTGATAGCTGACCAAGGTAGTTAAGATGTTGTGTCTTTTTTTTGGCTTTTCCAGGGCACGCTTTTTAATTTTTGTCAAACTGAATAATTTTTGGAAAATCTCATGTGCAATTCTTCATCTTTTTCTCATTCTCTGCTAAAATTTCCTTCCCCAGAGGTCCAGCACATTTTGCTGCAATGAGCAATGTTTAAGAAGCTGAATGCCAAATAAAAATCCTTGCTGTTGAAATGCCACAGTCAGCTACTATGATATAAAAGTGGGTGATTTTAAGAGGAAGAGAGTTGGCTTCTTAGTCCTTACTCCACATATGTTACAAAGAGCAGCTACCCTGTCTTCCTGGTGGACATAGAACAGAACAACTGTACTGCTTTTCCCTAGAATCAAGAAATAGGTGGAGCTACAGAGACGCCCACAGCAATTAGAACTAAATTATAAAACTAACAAAGAACTCCAATGTTTTTTCAAAGCACCAGCAACAGTAGGACAGTACAAGGGGTTTACAAAGACATGAGGCTTTCTTCTCAAATAGTAGTAGAAGCACTGCACAATGTAACACAGGAGGCAGACTCCACAAAGGTTCCACTGTGCTGGGGAGTTTGAATTGCTATCTGTTTCTTGGTTGATACTAATTTCCTCCCAAACAGTCGGAAGGAAAATATCTTGGCTTACAAAACCATGTCTGTTAATTTCCAGTCATCTGTACTGAAAATCATGGACAAAAGACTCTGTTCTTAACATGGCAGCACTGTGTCACAACCACAAGCATATTTTATCACCTGAGACTTCAGGCCTCTAGTATTTAATATGTCTGTTAGCAAATACACAAAATTTCAATTATAAAGTAGAAATTCAAGTCTAAAAATAAGCCATACAAGTTATACAAATCTGTAAATTGTTTTGATTATAGACTTCATTTTCCAAAATCTTGTATTTGCATATTTAAAAAAAATAAAGAGAAGAGGAAACAACAGGAAGAAATAACAGTCTATGCCTATCATTTCACTGACGTGTGCAGTAGGCCAGGTTACAGAAAGACAAAAGGCTGGTGAAATGCAGGAGCACTGCAAGCCCCCATAACACATGACAGTTTTAGATCAAAACCTCAGTGCCACAGAAACACTTTAACTGAATACTTACTGCTGTGTAGCTGAATGTAAACATAAACAGATGTTGGGTTTCTCATTCTGTATTGCGTTAATAGCAATTAGATCTTGCATATGAAGTGGAAAAGGAACGAAGGAAAGTAGCATACTTCTGCTTTATAACTTTGTGTGTTTGCCTCTGAGGCACACAGTGAACTACTTAACAGATAAACAACCCTGTGCTGCCCTTAACAATATATAATCTGCACACTGCAATACAAATACAGTCAAACCCTTACAATCCATGATAGCTTGGGGGTCAGTCACTATTACTGTGAGATAGATTGTTACGGGTGGCTGCAACATCCAGTGGAACTTCTTGACTAGGAAGATGATGGAAGGCAGGAGGATGCTGACCAATTTTATTGTTCACTGCTTTATCAACACTGCTATCATTGTCACCCTCTTAAACTCATGTGAAAAACACCAAGCTAATAATGTTCATCAAATACACTCTCACATCTTCCCAACTGCCAATCAGAATCCCTCTCTCCCATGCTCAAAAGGTGGTGGCTGCCATTCTGTTAGAAGTATTTGTTTGATCATGCTTCCAAAATTGGTATAGTGCAATATTACAATACATACAGCCCTACCACTACTATCATTCATTGGAAGAGCTTCTGTGGGTATCCAAAGATTTCATGGCATTTGAGTTGCTTTTGATGCAATTTGCTGCAAAGACATTCACACACTGAGCATACTTTAAAACAGCTAACATTATTGGCATTTTGACCTACAGTAATTTTAACATGGACAATACAATGTGCCAGACAGAACACTTGCTTGCTGTCTAGATGGTAAAGGGAGTCTCAGTAGCAAGGATTCTTACAGGGTCATCTTAGCTGGATTGGGTGAGACTACCTAAAATATGTTTCTGTACAATTTTGTAACCCAGCTGGCCCATGATCCTACCTGACCACTGCAAGATATGTATAATGTGTCACTATAGATCACTTTAACCTATGTACAAAACACTTCCTAACTGTCTTAAGTATGTACAATAGACTGTCCTAGATGATCATTTCTACACATGCAGGAACTGTTCCTATTGATTGTCTTACTCTTGTACAATTGATTAACTTTGCAGCAGGAACTGTCTGTGAATATCTGGGACAGCCAGATTCTTTGCCCAGGATGTTAATCGACATGCATAAGCATACAAATTGGTCTAGGCACAGCAGGGTCTGCCTGGGAAATCTCAAGAACTGTCTGAAACTCCCACCGGGACCACTCCTGTAACAAGCTGTCAAATACTTCTTGTGCCAGCAGTTCCATCAATCATCTAGTTTAGACTTGGGCTGCTGTCTCAAACCAGTCCTTTATCTCATCTGTGCAGACAACAAGCCTGGGAGTTCCTGGACCACTGTGGGAATTTAAGTGCACTAGGGGTGCACAAAGGCACAGCCCTGAGAACCAACTACACTACAACCATAATTAAAGAATTAAACCTTTATTTTTCTGCTTAAGTCTCTTAGCCCTTGCCCATTAGCTCAGTTGGCTAGAGCATGGTGCTAATAACACCAAGGTTGTGGGCTCAATCTCTCTACGGACCCTTCACTTCAGAGCTGGACTCGATGATCCTTGTGGGTCCCTTCTAACTCAGAGTATTTTGTGATGTCTTTCTAAATGATGTCAATATCTGACCTAGTGAACTGTCTTCAAAGTTCAGATGAAAGTGGTTAAGAAGTAACTCATCTCATACTGCAGTAAATGCCCAAAGATAGGTGATCTTTATGCCATGCATTACCTGAGTTTGGTTGTGCTGGATCAGACCAATGATTTTGACTGAGTGCAGATGTCAACATTTCTGATAGGAAATCACCTAATGCAGCACTGGTACTCAGATTTGTGGTCTATTGTTTCTGGGAACAGTAAAAGCTGGAATATTGTCCATATAAATAGCAAAGAATGGAGCTTTTCATACTTCCCTTTCAGATCAAGTGTTAATTTACTACAAAAACCTATTCACCATCCCTTCAAGTTCATAAATCAATTGCAGCACATGTGAGCTGAACTATTTAAAGGAGATGGCTTTTCTGCTCTATCAGTGATTAAAAGACTGTGTATCTGGGCCATTTACTTGCAGCAGAGCAGGCAACTGCTCATTCTACATTCTGCCTTCTTCAGTTCACCTGATGTTGTCATCAGTGTGTCAGGCAACATCTGGGAAAACAAACTCACCTCATCTGTATTCCACCCATCACATACAGTACTGCCTTATCGCCTGTTCCTTCTGCTCTGGGACAGTGCAGATCACAATGGATTTAATGCCTGTATTTCCCTGTGAGTGAACTGACACGAGATTCCATGTTTAACAATGAAGTGCAGAAGCCAAGTGCCCAAGCTGCACGCCTTCAATAGTTTGTTTTGGAGTTCCTTTATATAAGACTGAACTGAAAAAAACACAATACCCTGCAGCCTGATATTTGCAAATCACAGCTCTATTAGATGAATGTTTCACATGTATTTTTTTTCTTTTATTTAATGCTCAAAGAAGACCATTTTCAGTTTCCAGTTATTTTGTGGGGTGCATTGCTGTAATAGATACATCTACACTTTAGGACCAAAGCTGACTAACACAACTAAAGTGATCATATAAAGTGAATTTACACCGCCAAGTAACTTTCCAGTTTGCAGTCACAGCCATATGTGACCACATAAATTTGGAAGAGTTATGTGTGGGCCATACTGAGTAGAGCAAGAATGAAGTATGTAGCTGTGGAATAGTTCAATTACTGGCACCATTATCAGCAGCCCACACTTCAAGGACGCTTATTGCTGACTACTGACTGCACGTAGCGAGTTTAGTTAATGGGAGAGAGTTCAAAATCCGAACAGCTTGTAAGTTGAGAGAGCGCTTTTAAGCACCCATCTATCTCCCTTGAGGTTATTGGCAAGGCAGTGAGGAGACAGGCCAAGTTATGCTGGGGAAGGTTACAAGCATCTTAGTAGAAGTGGCTGTTAAAATCGTCAAACTAACTGGTTTGAAGAAATACATCCAGCAAGCTGCCATCCTGACTGTGTCTGACCCTTTTCCTGGCAATGCTGTTATTTTGGCTCAGCTCCACAGTTAAGTCTCCTCCTCTTCTATCCCATCCCCTGTCATGTGCCCCAAGCAAAGATATACCTTCTCCTGGCCGTTCTTTCCTGTGCTCCATCCCTCTTCCAAGCAGGCTGCTGGTAGTTTGGCAGCATCTGCTTCTAGGGAGAGAATGAACCTAGGCTCTTTGGGGTGCAACAGGAATGTGAACAGCTGGTTTACCTTGCAAAAGGAAAAATGAGTCTTCTCTAAATTTTAAAAGGAACATCTGACACAATTCACAGCAGCAAAGTAGATATGTTGGTTTGCTGGCCATAGAAAATCTGATACAATCTGTGGTACCTTGTCATCTCTTTCTTGCAGTAAAGTGTTCAGTTTTCCTCTAAAACCTGAGAGAAAACAACAGCCACAGCCAAGACTAGTTTTCTATGCCTTTCTTCAGGACACTGGTTGCTCTAACTCTAAGCTAAACAGCATGTATTTTAAGAGCTGCAGGATATGTTAAGAAACACTGCCAAATACCAAATATTTCGTCTCCAAATTCTGCCTTTTAAAAATTAATATGCTACTGGAAACTGTTAACTGAATTCTAAACAGCTACTTGAAAACAAAAAATCATCCCTACTATTTACGGAGGATCTAATACTATGTTCTCCCTTCCACTGTTTGAGCAAGAACAGGAGCAGAAGCAGGACTTTTCCCAGGACTTAAGGGCTTAATCTAACATGCCAGCTCCTGCTGCATTAGAAGGAAGAGGCTGGAAGCTCATACATATCCAATGGGAAAAAAACAAACATGAAATGAAATGTTTTCTGCAGCTGCTAAAATGTGTTCCAAAACAACTGAACATTGGTGAATGAAAGCTAAGCAGAAAGTTCTCATGCTATTACTCAGTTTAAGCCCTTTTAAAAGTCAGAAATTGGTATTGATTGCAGGTTTAAAAAAGAACTATGGAGGGTCATTTAAACTGAAACATAGTATATACTGTAACAGTGAATCCATAGATCACGTCAGAGAAAGACAGGCTTTCTAGTAAACATCCAGCATCAGCTCTATGTTTTCTTAACACCAGGCAGCATAATACAGCTCCCAAGAGTGCAGGTGAAATACATGAACCCAAACCAATCATTAAATCCTCTCTAGGGGCTACATAAGAAACAAATGAGATGAGCTCCTATAGTTGTCTGTAAACAGCTCCTCTGTCGTCTTTGCTAAAACCTGCAGAATGATCTGGATATGAGCCAGCATCATTCCTGGCTTCTTAAAACTCTGTTTGTATTTATAACTCTTTGCTCTCCTTTGGCAGTGCCTGTCACATTCTCCTGTGCTCAGTACTATATACTGTGGTTTTTTGGCCACTGAAATCAGAGAAATTTCTTGGTATGGAGAATGATGGGCTCTGAACAAGAGGGGCAAACCTGGAAAGACCTTTTTATGCATCAATACCTGCATCCAGCTAGAAAGTGGTCCTCAACCTCAAGCCTATCGGTTGTATGCAAGATAGTCTAGTGTTGATTTAGGTTACCAGTCATATAAAAAATTAAGGCAAAGTGAAGAGGGAAGGACAAAACAGTTTTTCTCTGTAGCCTCATATCTACTCAGTGCTTTGCCTATAAATCAGAAATTGGGGGATCACTGAAGTAAGCTCTCTTGGTTATTATTTACTTAACTAGATTGGACCATACCCAAATGACCAGAAGGAAAACACTAAGAGGTCTGTCTTCCCCAGCTGAGAGGCTAATTAAAAACCCTACAATTTGCAGAAAACACATGTAACGTAGACACGTACGAGATTGATAGGAAAAAACCCCCTCCTTGCTATGAAGCTATAAAGAACAGAAGGAAGATCTCTGGCTAATTAGGTTAATATCAGCTTATGGCTTCATGTAGAAGAACCAATGAAAAATAAAAACAGAACCAAAGTATTTTTCTCAAGAATCACTTCTCTCCCTTTTCCATCTCTTTCTAAAGCTTTCTGTATTCAATATTTCACAATGTGGTGTGCTTTGAATTTCCCCCTTAATAAGTACAGCAATTTGCTAAATTTTGGTTTTTTTCCTTGTTTCACGGTGCTGTTCAGAACAGTCTGGTAAGTCATACAAATTATTGCCACCAACTTCAAATGCTAAAGTCTGAATACTTCATTCTACCTCCACAGGTAAAAAACATACAGCTCAAAATCAATGCTGTGCCTCCATGTTCTGATTCAAACTTTTTAAGTATGAAAAGATAATTACTTTGAGTAAGCAATTTCTCCCCCCCCCACATTGACTGAACTCTTTTCATAATCATTCCTTTTGGAAGGGCATCCAGATAAAAAAGGTAGCTATGTACTAATGCTACCTCGTCGAAGTGTGTGTACTTAGGGTTCCACACACCCATGCTTGAGGAATGCAGGGCAGTTGAGTGCTTCCAGTAACGGACTTGGGCTTAGTGAGCAAGATACTTAAGATTCCACCATTGCTACTAGGAAGAAGTATCCTTAAAAAAACATAGTGTGACCAGATGGACAGCCAGAATCCTCCTGCTAGCAGGTAAAATTCTAAGTTGTTAAACAAAACATTTCATTAGCTGCTCTCATTCCAGAGAAACTGCACTGATTTTAGCCATTTAGCATCTTCCAGGTATGTGTAATCAGGGTTACAATCATGTCAGTTAGAATTAGGTGTCTTCAGGGAGAATATTTTTAGGCAGTAGTTCCCCTGCAATTCACCAGTCAAGGGAGATGAGGAACAAAGGGGTGACATCAAATCAGAAGTATGTGACTGACACCTGTGTCTGTGTGTCTTTACCTTGAGCTCATCTGCATCATAGAAGTCTATGCGCACAGCAGGGACCATCCACGTCTGGAACAGAGTTGCCAGGATCTGTTTGGCAATTGCATCTGCGATGAGGTGAAAGTGGAGTGGGTTTCGCCTGATATGAGAAGGGAGAGAAATGTATTAGTTCAAAGGTTTCCAATTCCTGTTCTTAAAGGACAACATCAGAATTTACAAAGTTTTATCTAAGATGTCAAGTTTTGAGTGTGCAGCATGTCTGGTGGAGTCCTGCCCTGTGGCCAAAATGCTGAAATACTATTTGAATACATATGACCATGACACAGTATTTAATCAGTTTCTGGGTGGCTATGAACACACAGATCCTTTGACTCCAGCAGAATGTGATGATTTATAACACCTAAGAGTCTTGTCCCATGCACCAGCTCCTTAAAAAAAGGCCAAGTTAATATCCCTTTAGGAACTTGAGCTTCGGAAATGATTGTCTCAGTTTCTAGGTGAACCTGGTAATTTATCTTGCGGTAAGAAGACTGTCTTAGGCTAAATATAACAATTTGAATGAGGTGAAATTCTGAGACCCTTGAGTTTACGTAGAACTTTTCTATAAAGCAATCTTGGGGAACCAACAGCTGTCCCATAGGAACCCAAAATTAGATGTTTCAGGTGAGTGCCTTCTAGCTATTCACTGGTATAGTGAACAGAACGGAGATTGCAAATCTCACCACATCCTTTTTCCTAATGGTTAAAGAAAGGCAGGAGGAAAGGAAACATTTTACTTCAAAACACCAGATCTGAGTTCACCTCTGTAGTTACAGGACTTGGGCTAACTGAAAAGCTTCAAAAGAAGATGGGTGAAGCCAGTATCAGCAAGAGTGGCAAGCTCTGACAAAGTGTATGGGTTTTCTATCCTAATGTGAACTTAGACTTTATAAATACCTTGTTTAATTCCCTCAACCTCCCTCCCTTTTTGGGGGACAGTAAGCAACAAAATTTGATCTTAATTTCTGTGGTAGGAAACCTACCAGTGGAAGTTAGTCACAAATTGTAGTCTTCCATGTTTACCCCTAGCTTAGCAACTTTCACTGTCAGCAGAAAAGGACAGACTTTGAAAAAACTACTAAGAAGAAAAATGGCTTGTTTAGACTTCAGCATGGGATCAACCTTTCTTTGATCCTTAGAGTGCAATAGTGGATTCTCATTTCTATGGAATTTGTAAAGCTAAATGAGTGTACTTGTTAATTGATATTTTTCATCTAACAAGAGAAGTATTTAGTTTCAGATGTTGATTAAAGCAGAAGATGAGTGATGCTACTACATTCTTCAGTGTGAAAGAGAAGTGACGAAAACCATGTAAGTTCAGGCCAATATACTTCCATTACATTTTTGGGCTTAACTCAAAAAATGAAGGTTATTTTTTCTCCATTTTCTACATTAATGAAAAATCTGTGCCTTCCTTTTAATGTTTCTCTTCTTGCTTTGATGAGTAATACTGCTTCCCACTGAACAAAGTCCACAGGAAAACGTAAAAATACATATAATACATATATTTTAACAGACCCCTCAGCAGAAAGAGGAGATTGTTGTGAGAAGCAATCATGGATGCATGTTGTGAGAAGCATCAATGTGGATTTTGCAGATCCAACCCAGCACTCGGGGCTGCCAGTGAAGCTGCTGTATTGGCTTCAAGGACACTGTGGATCACATTATGTGCTTACAGGAAAAGCAGAAAAGGGCTGGGTAGAAGCCTTATATATGAGATAATCATGATGGCAGAATAAACCCACAGCTGATCTGCCTTAAACAATATCCGAAACACTAAGCCACAACACGCTTTTCAACAGACAAAGGTCTTTCAATCTCCAGCTTGCCCTGGAGGGAGGAGGGGAGAGGGAAAGGCACAGGTTGCCAGCTGCTGAGTGTCCCATTACCAAGCTAAAGGGATCGCAGCAATTACATTTGCTTCACCAGCCCAGCAGGAGAGAAGAAGAGGACATCCTGGCTCATGCAGATTCTGCAGTAACCAGGCACCTTGCCAAGAAAAAATCAGGAAATAGCAGTGATCAGGAAATACATCTCATTAGTAGAGACAAGGCCAAGAGAAACAAAGTACAACACCGGTGGCTTTGGGTACCGGCAAAGCAGCATCTCAAGAAATAAATGTTCAATATCAACATACACATCCACATAGCTCCCTCTGCTAAGGAGGAGCTGAGTCTGGATTCTGGTAGGACTATTTCCCAGCTGGTGTTCTTCAGTAATTTCCTTCCCTTTTTTTTATTCTGGGGTTATTTATCTTCTATTCTAAAGTAGAATAAGAAGAGTAAAAAATCAGTTTAAAAAAAGAAACCTCCGTCTTCTTTCAAATGATCATTTAGTTAAATGGAATTTATATAAAATATTTCAAGATGAAACACACTAGTTGAAAAGAAAAAAATCTGACACAAAGACACTCAGATGTTCAGTAGCAGTTTATACTTATCTGAATGACCCAGAGTGTATGAAACTTATATGGGAACAAGTGGGTGACATTTACTTTAGTTCATCTCCTACTGGGAGAAAGAAAAAAGGATAGCTGTACTCCCACACAGAAATCTCTTTCAAGTTGTTAGACTCATGGTAAAGATTCAGCTGGAAGGAAAGTGTGTGTCAGAGGCAAAGCAAAAGATTATCACTTACAAAAATATATCCCCAAAACAGTATAGTGACCTGATGACATCTACAACTAAATGTGCATCAGCCACAGAAAATTTTACTCCAGACAAGATTTCAGTTCTTGTGAAATGTGAGGTTTAGCACGGTGCTGGAAGCCAACAGTGCACAGCCTCAAAGCTGGAAGACCTTCTGAAGGTAACCATACTAGCATACACACAGATGACATCTTTCACCTCTTCTGCTGTCTGCAATATGCAAAGCCTAAAAGATATGGATTGCTTCAAAGTGTTTAAGAAACAAGTTTAGAAGCTTGAAGATCGACCAACATTCATTATAAAAGATACAGAAGAGATTCTGCAAGATGAGAAATCTTTCTCAAGAGATATATGAAAAGGATGTCATGATTATCTGACAACATGATTGAATCACTGGCTCTAAGAATTGAGGATGACAATCAGGATATTGTGAAGGATTCCACTGAAAGATGAATTTCATTAAACTCGGACATTTTGCTCATTTTCGACTGGGCACATCAAGAGAACTAAAAAAACACACATAAAGGCTGGTTGTATCTTGTACTGATAGAAATCACTATACTGTAATGGGGACAGTATATTCAACTATGGAATAACATGGGCCAATATATGGCAACTGTGATAAAACTTCTCCCACAAAACTAACAGGTTTTGAAAAATCTCCAGTATTCATGTGAATTAATCTGTTTAGGAATAAATATTTCTAGTATCCCAGGTTTCAGAACTCTGAGCCCCAGGTCTTCCAGATTCCTTACTGCAGAAGAAGGTATTGAAACAGCCATAGAATTTCTCACAAGGTCTAGAAATACTTAATCTTATTTACTTCAACGATTTTGAACATTTGAATTTCTACCAACTACAACTTTTCACAGTTTCTGCTATATGCATGAAAATGCTAATGCATTCATGTCTTAACATGGTAAAATGTAGTTCCAAAATATGGCTATTTCCCATAAGAAACTTAAGGTTCTAAGTACTCTGTTCAGAAAACTGCAAATCTTCCTATATTAACTTATTTCCACTTATCTTAAGATCAGAATGCTATCTCACACAGTAAACCATATGTAAAAAGCACACATTTATTTTCCTAAATTACTTTCCTCAAAAGTGAACAAAGGGAGATTCTAGCCAAGATTTTCAAGCATGGATGCTTAAATATAGGCTCTTAGACCTAAATATAGGAGTTTGAATGAATGCCCTCATTTTCAAAATTGCTGAGGTCCTATAAAGTTATGAAAATGAAAAGAAGTCAATTTTTTAAAAGTCAGGCCATGAATTTAGAAGTCTATTCCAAGGTACCCATTTCTCTACATTTTTTCTTATCATGATGTCTTATTCTTGCATTTCAAAACTTCTTATTCTTCATCAGATTTATGATCTGCTTGCTCAAGCATTTGTGGCCCTTTCTTTTCAAATAGCCACTGCCACAGAGTTAAATACAAAAATCTACAATTGAAAAAGGGAGTAGTGAACCAAGGCTCACTCTTTCCTTCTGCACTATTCCATAGCTCAATTGTTAGTAATTCAAAAGGCAGCTCCTTGGCTGCTTGGTTACACCGTTCTCTCTCTGCAACAGAGAAATTTTATTTTCTAAGAATATAAAAAGGTCAGTAGCCCAGGGGGTTTATTTCCAAAACCTATACTTTATTAAGGGAAGCACAACAAGGTAGTACCTTTTATATCTGTAACAAATGGTTACAAAATCTTCAAACGGGAATTATAAAAGGCAGCTTGGGAATCTTTTTCTCCTAATGCCCATATGACAATCCCTCTCTCATATGAGAAAAATTTTAATGTGAAAATCTTCAAGATGTTTTTATACCACTTCACACCCAGTACTGATGAAAATACTCCCCAAACTATTGGAGAGATCCTAAATACACACTTGCTGCATCACTCATGGATCTTCTTGTTTTGTGTTTACTTACAGAAGTTCTTTGGGAAGTACTAAGAGTAAATCATGGGCAGATTTTTTTTAAACATTACTTTCTCCATTATGCCTCTACTGTCAAGACAGCTAGAAAAAACAAAAAGTGTGTATTATTGATGCATTTATATGGATCAGAGAAACCAGGTCACACTTTATGGTTTTTGCCAGAATAACCTCCCACAAAATAGACTGACACATTAGAAAAGTTGGAAACACTGACAGAGGTTTTGAATTCTCAAATTAACTCCATTAAGGCAAAGTGGTCTCAATGGAATATAGCCATTAGATTATATAAGCTTTAATTACCAGCCAGTGTTGACTTGTGACTTTTACTTGGAAATTACATGTCATCCTTTTAATTTAATTTAGATTTTCATTTGGTTTGCCTTATTCTACTTGGTCTAAGAAAAAAAAAAAGATTTCATTATTCATACAGCATTCTGTAACACAGCTTCATATCCTGTTCTTAAAAATGCTCGCACACACACTTAACTTTAAGGTTACAAGCAGCCTTCTTAAAGCAAAGAGGCAACTTCCTATTAAAAAGCATTTGTCTAGTTGTCTTGTTTTGTTTACATTCCTTACAAAGCCCCCATATTCCTATGCCTTGCTGCTGTAGCATAGATGGAGAGTACAGCTAAAAAAGTAAATGCAGTGTCTCCTGCAAAGAAGAGGGACTGACATAGTGGGGAAAAAACAAAAGGGCACAAAAAACCAACCCAGTACTTGCTGGCACAAAAGAGAAGTTAATTGTTTACAGATTGTCAGGCTGGCCTAACTGCCAGAAACATGCTGTAATTGTGTAAGTTTGTTCTTTTCTTTGTTTCCAAATGAAACATAGTGTTAGGCATGTCTTTGAAAAAGGGCACATTAAAAACTATTTTAGCTCTTACTCAAGTTAAGACTTACTTGAACAGAAAGAGAAATTATCTTTTTAATATATAACTTGGATTGTGGGCTGTTTCTGTAGCAGTCTAAGGTTTGCAATTTTCAGAAATGGAGTAAAACATTGAAAAATCACCAATGTAACTTGGACCAAGAGCTGCAAAAGATTGAAGGAACATTATCAGCCACAGGAAACTGCTTCAATTTTGAAAAAGAAATGCAGGTGCTTTTTAGCACACCACTATAATTACTGTTTCCAAAAGTATTTGCACTTCATTCATATAATTCTGCCTATTTGACCCAATATAATAAATTTTTAGTGTTTAGTCTTTTGGTTTGGAACAACTAAAGTGAGGCTGCTTTTAGGACACGGTGATATAAGATTGGCATGTGTTAAACTTAGAGATAATTTTTTTTAGCCCGCAATGGCTTTATAAAATGTGGCATAATTGGGAACTGGATGTGCAAGAAAGGAAAGCAGGAAAGTTGCAGAGTAGGACTGAGTATTCATTCCACAAGCCTCCCTCTGTGCAGCGCTGCCAATGCATATTTATCAGACTGCAAACCCTGCACTATCCCAGCTCTGCTGAGTCTCCTCCTGAGAACAGACTGTCAGTTATGTCAAACTGGGTGTTAAAAGCTGCTGGATTTTGTGGCTGGAGCATACGTTTTCGAAAGACAAAACTGGAATCAAGCTCCTTTATCACTGGGAATGAAACACATTTCTGAACTATGGTGTTCTTACGTGGAATCAATCACACTACCCCTTTCCTCCCCTTTTCCCACTCTCTGGAACCTGAAGATAGATATGGTTTCTCAAATGGTCTGAACAAGTAGCTTGCCTAAGTCTCATAATATATATGGTATGACACAAATCTTGGTGTTTTAGGCCTGTGGAGAGCTGAAATGTTCAATATGCAGGATTTGCTGTACATTCATGCAAGAGAGAAGAGACAGCACACTCCATCTATAGAAAATCCTGTAGCTTTTATCCTTAATGACCCAGCACTCCTGCTGTGTTGTGTTTCTATCTAGCATTCTAGCTGAAGTTGGGGGTATAACAAATATGTTAATGCTCCCTGGGATTAGACTGACATGGCCTCCTTTTCTCAGAGCTTTTCTATTAGAGAAGTAGGGATTTCCTATGGAAGCAGGCAATTTAGGTATATAGTTTTGTATCAAAATGCATGCTAAAACATGCCTTAATTGCTACCCTGTACAGAAATGCCAAAAGAAGGACATGACATCACCAATTCCAGATAGATTCACTGAAATCAATGTCTTACAACAAACACCAACTGAGGGGCAGGAGGACAGGTGAGGACATAAAGCCTGGTTGCTTTGAGGGGTCAGTTGTTTAATCAGTAGATTGGATTCAGGGTGTGTTGAAGGAAAAACAAAATCTCTATGACAATAAGTTTGGCAGCATATTTTTCTGTTCTTGCAAAACTATATTTGAGATTGAATGTGGTGATCCTATAAATGAAGGACCAGTAGCCTAAATTAGAGATTAGGATAGCAAACTTCTTGTTAAGCAAACTACTCCATTGGAAGCACACAGACCTTTCAAATGTCTGTTCTGATTTGGCTTATTGGACAATGCCAGCTAGGATGCACTCCCTGGTGCATATTTAGGGTTAGAAGAAGAGACATCTCCATGCCTATTTTCACTGAGGACCCTCAAGTCAGAGGTAAACTTGATGCTGACATCATGAAGCACTGACTATCTGAACCAACCACTTCCAACTCTCCTAACTCAATCCTTCTAAATGCACTATCATGACCTGTCTCCATCCTTCATTCCTGTAATTAAATAGATCAGAGCAACTAAAAGAAGCCTTTCCAACCATCCCATTTCTGAAGTGCATAGTGGTCTCCAAAATAACATTGTTTGCACATGGCAACCAATGCAAGGAAACTTAGTTCTAATTCAATATTCAGCTTAGTTTGTTGCTTCTTTTTGCTTATTCTGCATCATTCTACACAACTGCCATTCCAAAGATAAAGATCCAAGAAAGGAGTGCTACTGAAGCATGGCCATGGAGCCATAGCATCAACTGATGCTTAAGAAGCTTGTGTTTTCTAGAAGATAAGAAAGAAATGTCTGTAAGAAGCTCTGTCTCTTTTCTGAGAATATCTTCTCTTTCTAGCAAACAATTTAATACCTAGTAAGAAACACTAGTTCTAGGCAGGAATGGACTTAGATTTGTCTTTAAGTATGTTCTGAGCAAACAAGGGAAATAGGTTATCTGGAATGTACTCAGGTTTCATTAGCTATACTGGACTTTATCTTGACCACCTCTGCTGAGCTTGACAAATCCTTCGAGATGAGCAGTAGTGCATGCCAAACAACAATATGTTCTTGACAGAGGCAGAATTCATCAGACTTAGAAATACCAATATTAATTACCTTTTTTTGGTTTAATATTTTAATTTATTATTATTTAATAATTTAATTACACAGCAGTATTGTTTCTAAATCAGAGGAGTGCCTTAAGTAAAATAGGGACATTTCCTTTAAAGAACACAGAAAGGTTGTTTAAACCTTTGAGCTGTGAGATTCCTATTATTTACAGAACATTTGGAAACAGAGAGATTAAAGTCTTCTCAAAATGGATGCAAGTACTAGGATAGAAAAATAGGGAGAAGCTAACCACTAGGATAACTCGTGTCACCACAAAAATATGATTTTCCATTAAATCCCTTAGAAACAACAATTTAAAAATTACAAAACCTCCCCACGTCCTTGCAATATAAACCCAGTTTACACTGAATAATTCAAACTTCTAATTGGAAACAGATATAGTTTTACCATTTACCAGAATTTTAACGTTCAGTAAAATCCTCCACAGAGAATGACATGGATATTTACTGGTTTTTTGCTTTTTTAGTGTTTCTTCTAGCATTGTTCTTCTGGTCCTACCCCTCATCTAACACTAACATGCTACTTTTCAAAAGACTGTGTGTTGATAATGGAAGCTGCTCTCCTATTTTGATTAAACAGTACTTATGGAGTACTTTTTCATACTGGACAAGGTGAGCATTTATATTATTTTAGGAAGCTTACCAAAAATGACAAAATGGTGTACTAAAACCTTTGTCAGGGAGTGGCTTCCAGCAGGAGACTGGAGGCAAACATAAGGAGCAAAGTGTGGGACTGGAATGCCCCACTCACGCTAGCTGCAAGAAGATATTATCACATGGCATGAACAAAAGTCATTCACCCTTGCACAAAATTGCCTTTCAAAAAAAGCAGCATATTGAAACTACCTCCTCAATAAATTGTTTGTACTGTAAGCATATTTTACTAGTCTATTTATCCTGTTTGAGTCAAACAGTCTGATCATTTTCCTAATTTTAATCCACTTTCGGCAACATTATTGGAAAGCATCTCCGAGAGACATTTCTAAACTGGACAATGGATACACACATACACCCACACATAGTTTAATGTGAATTTGCTTTTTCTGGAGCTGCTGTCTATCAAAGGAATTGGTTATTTTGTTTTCATTGCACATTTATTATGCCTCTCAACTTTGGGAGCTAACTGTGCTAAAACCAGGTTGCAAAAACTTCTGAGGGGCTGTAAGCAGCCATTCCAAAGCCAGCATAAACCACCTGAATTTAATGAAATACTATATATACTGACTGTAACAGCAGGGTTACTTCAAAAATGAATGTCAAAATTGGAAGCTGGGATAGTCAAGAAACCAGTGTGAATTTATCATCTACACCTGTGCCATAAACTGATACCAGAAATAGGCTAAATGAATACAACACTGTTATTAACATTATCATTATTTTACAGCATTCAAGAGAGTGCAGATGCTTTACAGTGAAGATAGATACTGTCCCTATTCCCACAATTCAACAGGGGTAGCAGGTGGGTCTCTGATCCCTCTTATTCACTGTAGAAACCTTCACACAGGTGAAATCTATTTGAGATGGTCATGAATTAAATGCATCATTCCTTAAAAAGAGGAAGGAACCAGGGAAGGGAATCTGACCTTTTGAAGTAAAATAGTAAACCTAGAAAAAGCTCACTTAGTCATAATCAGATATACAACATACAGGAGAAGAAAGCTACCTTTACCTGTGAAATAAGACAGACTTGACGAGCGTGACAACATCCCGACTGGCATTGTACCCTGCACAGACAATGGCAACGTGGATAGTCTGTGGGAGAAAAGGAACAAAAAGAACAAAAATTAAAGCCTGCTCCTGTGCTCGTCACTTCTTAAGGAGAGCACATACATGACACTGCTGTTGTTTAGTGCTGCAATTGTTAGGGATTTGAGTGGGTGTTTTGCAGCTGTTTGCAACCCACTTGAGGCAGTTTGCTAAAAACATCTTAATTGAGTTATAGCTCCATCATCATTCCAAAGTCATTACTATCACTACATCACATCAGATGTTTGAACAGAATTGCATTTATTAGCTAAGACATAGATGTGCATGTATGTACACACACCCTCCCCAAGTAAGCAGCACACAAAATCCTGAGTGTGCAAACATACAGACATTTTTAATCTTCTGAACTAAAGTTTAAAATTATGTCTGATAATTCGAAGCAGATATGATCTCAGAAATATTGTATTATTTCTGTCTTATGCACAGCCCCTATGGAGAGGGTGAGCAAGCTCTCATGGATGAACATGACTGTGACCATTGGTTTGCCAGGGCTGGTTGCATCCCAGTGATGCGATGGGACACAGGCTGTGACAGCAAGTGGCCACCCCCCTGCCTGTGACTACCAGCATGGGCTGCTCTGGCAGCGTTAATGTGAAGTTAAACACAACTCCCACAAACGCATTCTCTCCACCTCACGACACTGGTAAATTATCACTCATTCTGTGCCTCTTTACCTCCCTTTTAACATGAGGCAGAGGTTTCCTCATCTCTTCAGGAGGAAAGGGAAAATTGAAAAGGTGCTACAAGTCATTATTTAGCCAGTAAGTACTAATCTGAAAAATGCTATTACATTACTCTGGTCTGCTTTTAAAAAGTAGCCATTTTTGCTCCCCAGGGACAAAAAAAAAATTAATCCTAGCAAGTTTTGACTCCAGATTCTGTGATCTTCTGTTTCGTAGTGGTCACAGAAATGAAGCAGAGTTCACCATGCTGTCAGCACAAAGCTGCCATTGGGGACACAGCTGTGAAACTGCAGGGAAGCCTCATTTGGCTTCCATTTGAAGCTTGGTTAGCTGGTTTCTCACACACACAGCTCTCATTTTCCACAGAATGCCCACTATGCTGAGAACAAATGAGGAATTCTGTCTCCTCATATAGTCACAGATCCCCAAAGCCTGGCTTGTAACAGAAGCACATTTACACAAGAAGTGCCATGTGTTGGGCACATCTGAAGAGCCCACAGCCCCATCCATTAAGATCGCCTGGTACAAGGCACAATTTGAATCATACAACTGCCAAGTGGCTGTGCCACTTCAGAACATCCACATGAACATCAGAGCTGCCTCCAGCCCTGCTGTGCTTCACAAGCTCAGGCATATTTAAGATCTGATGTTTTAAGAGGACTCGAATTAATAAGACAACTGTCTGTCCAGAGAGGTGTGAGAAAGAAAAGATATTGCAGTACGTTTTGGCAACAGCCCTGTGAGGTATTAGCACTTTAAATTTATGTTAAAGTCAATGGGAGCCGAGCATGCTCAACACTTGAAAAAAATCAATTGTGTTTCTCTCTCGTGGTAAGAGAGGAGAACAGAGGCTGCTTATTAATGACTTTTATTACAGCAGGAGTCTGTACTGTACTCATTGGCAAGGGTTGCTGTGGGTGCACTGATTCCTGATCCTACACATAGTGCCTCCTCTCTGACTGTCACCTGGTCCCCTTCCCAGGCTTGTGGAAGACCTAAGATCCTTCCTCTCAGTGCCAATTAAAATCAAATTAACTCAGAACGGTTTCATCCTTGCTTTAAACATTTCACCTGAAGGCACTAGGTCAGAAACAAACATTTTAGGGGTTTCCACAGAATAGCACTGTCATATACTGTCAGCATTGTTTTATACCACCTACACTTGTCAGAAAAGCTCTCCTCAAAGCCACTCTCTCTACCTTACAACTGCGCTCCAAAACAGAGTTTATTCTGTCAAGTTCTTGCCCACATCTGTTCTCCTTTCACTAAATCAGTTTGTTTCAGAATTGAAAGCATGCATTCCTTGCTGTCTTCTAGTAGCTGCTGTTGCCTTGGATGCTGCTTCAGCCAGGACACAGTGAGAGCAGCACTTACTACACTTCTGAATGCTCTCTTCCAGCTCAGAGACACAGGCATCCATGTACCTTCTGCTCAGCCTCTCTGTGGTGTTTGATATTACATATCACTTCTATTCCTGCCTGCAATCAGTTAAACAAAAGAGCAATAATCCTCAAAGAGAACAGAAATCAAGACCTTTTCTTTCCAAGTTTTTTCCTGCAGTATGCTTCAAGGCTCAGTCTATTCCTCTCCTTTCCCCAATCCACTTTCCTCCCTCTCATTGTTTAACTGTTAAACAAAGTCAGTGAAAAAACAGATAAGCCAAATGAAGTCATCAACCTGAACTGTCTGCAGATGTTTGCAACCCAAGGGGAAAAACATTATTTCCAGTTTTCTCCACTCGTTCCAAATGCATGTTTGAATTGAAAGCAGCTGGCTGTACCCAGATTCTGGCAAGATATGGCTGGAATAAGCACTTGAAAGAACTTGCACCCTCCTGAGCATACTACTGTAAGCATCACCTCTCAGATTTTGAAAATTGACACCTCTCCCAGACTCCTTTTATCCATCTGCAGATGGCTTGGAAGAGTGTATCCCCCACCCCACCAGAACTGGCCACTGTGATTCACACAACCTCCAGACTCAATGACTGCAGCTAACACCAAGGACTAAAGCCACATGACCAAAGAATGCTCCAACTTCCACTACAAGTGTCAGCCTGCCTGTTTGGCTCAACATGTCCCCAAAAACTTCTCACACCAAGGCTCTACACTTGCCCCTTTACTGCTGGCATTCCATGATAGTTTTAGATAATACTAGTCACACTCTAGCCTGGATATTGTGAAGTTGCTGCAGGACTAAACAGCATTCAACGGGTCCATCCTCCTACAATGCTCTCTTTAAAGTGAGTGATGGATGTGTTCACCACTTGCTGCAAGAGTCTGGACTCAGGTCATTCACTGTAGGTAATGCTTTTGGATAATCTAACTCATTGCAGCAACAAATGAAATGATGACACACCTGACGATACAGAGTCAATGAATTCTTCCTCTGTTTATACACAGAGATATGAAGAGGTAATCAAAACACTGTGGAAGTTCATCACAACATTCTCCCTACAGCCTGAGGATCAGGGACACCAACTGAACTATTTTTACTTGTAAATAGTTTAGGAAGCACTCAGGTGTAGGTGCCTCAAGGCACTTAAGGAAGCTAAGCTTCTTTAGGAAAGGGAGTTTAAGTCAGACCTAGGTGCATGCTAACATAGCTCAAAACTCTTACCTCAGCCACTACCGATCAGGAAAAACCTGTTTCTAAATGCAGTATTTCATGCTCTGGGATAATGTTAATGTGAAGAAAATAGCCAAAACCACACAAAGAACTGGGCCCCAGATCCATACCAATGAGGAGTATACAGTGCCTAGATGAGCATACATAATAATTTTTCCTCCTTGGGCTACTTTTTGGAATGATGAAATGATGAGTTTTAAAAACCTGTATTAGTCCCTATAATTAAAAATAATATTTGGTAAGACATTTCATACCTCAGTAATTTTCCAGTAGGCTTTCCATTGTAGATATTTAATCCTTCATAAATAATTGTTGAATGTGATTAAGAGATATTACAAGTATGTTACAAAATACTTGTGTTTGTTTCCAGTTGTTTTTTTTTCCCCAGTGGCAGACAACATCTGCTTTACATGTGTTACACTGCTGATGTTGGTGAGGATCTGTTCTTGATGGCTGTGGAGCACTACACACTTAACCCTACTGAACAACACTGTTGAGAACAGGAACAATACAAATATGCCTCTAAAATTGCTTCAAATGTCAAGTATATTGCTAAGCCACTAAATGGTATACTGCTAATTATCAATTTCCTAATATATAATCTCTTTCCAAAATATTTATAAATACACACTTAATTCAAGTAAATGCTCAGTTTAGGGAGGCAAAGCTGGAAACATACTGGGATAACACTGTAAGAAAAAGGCATACAGTTTTGTTAACTTTCACTGGCATTATGTTCTCCTTCTGAAGCCTGTTAGTGCTGACATCTGTGTAAGGACTATGCTTACTTGTATTTCCAAGGTTTGTGTTCAAATGGTCTGCTACTGGGAAGGCATGATGGGCATCTGCTCGCTCAAGGGAGAAGCCCCTTGTCTGTGTGTCTGTTTTTTTCTTGCAGTATAATGCTGATCCATTTTAAAGTATCAGAACAGCTCTCCTGTGATGCAAGAGTAGGAAGCTGTGGCTGGAATGCAACAAACTTACAGCTATTTGATATAGATCACAATTACTATCACAGAGATTATGCTTTATCAGAGATTTAATGTTCATTCATTGTAACTGCATTTTCAAATGTTTTAATCACCATTAAAGACCATCCCAAATTAGATTGTGAAATGTTATCACCAGTAAATCTCTAAGAACAGACTCAATGAAATGAACAACCCATTCCTGGCACTCTTAGTCTCCACCAGAGCAAGAATCTTCTTCTTAAGAACCCTTGTTTCTCACTACCCAGCTTGTTGACTCTTGCTGTGATATATTCCAGGGTCAGAAGCTAAAAAAAATTTGTTTACACATCTGAAACACAGAAAAGAACCAGAGAATGAAAGGCATCAAGATTCTCCTCACACAAACACAGGACAAGAATCTACACTATCAGGATAAATTATGAGACCCTTAGCAAATCTGGTATTAGGGAAGTTTCATTCTAACTTCCATTGCTCTGAGTTACTGAGTGAATTCCTTAAGAGAAGAGTAAGTAGTTATTCTGAGATCAAAATAGCGTACAGTGAGATAGGGGGATGGCAAATAATGTGAGATTTCATATTTTATACAAGCATTGCCTCCAGCAGAGTGATAAACCCCACTGAGCAAGTAAACTCATTGGCAAAACACATTATAAACTGTAAGGTCACTTAAACTATCCCTACTTTAAACTACTATTTTTGTGTCCTAGATTGGTTGGTACATTGAACAACCAAGAACTGAGATTCAGCTCATCACTCCTTAATATAATAATAAGGGAAAAGTGAGGTTTGCTGATTGATGGCCTGATTAAAAGAAATGCCAAAAAAGTCACAGTGAGGAAAATCAGGCCCTCATTATCTGGAGGAGGGAAAATGAAAAACAAACACCTCCTTTTCCCTCTCCTTACAATAACGTTCCTTCCCTTTTTCTACATTGATGGATAAAGATATCCAACTGGAAAGCAGTAGCTCATTTTCAAACTGTATTTGATATTTTCTCATTGAATAGAATTTATACGAAGAGATAATTAGGATTTCTTTTTCCTCTCGTGCTAATTTTCTTTCAACTTTTATCTTCCAAGTGGCAGCAAGCAAGATAAAAGGTGATATGGTATTACCCTCTTTGTAGAAATAAATGGAGAAAGTTATTTTTGATAACTTTATCGGCTGGGATTGGCACAAGGCCTTTAAGCGAGACTTTCTGTTTTGGATCTATCCATATTTGGATCTGTCATCTCACAACTAAGTATCTGGATGACATCCACAGAAGTACTGACATAAAATGGGGAAAACCAAACCAAACCAAACCAACCACACCAAAACTGTCTCAGAAGCAGATCGCCTGTTCCCTGCAGCCAAGCACACTGCTAGCGCACGGCTCACACAAAGCACCTGCTCCCACAGTAACATCCAGACATACTCCTCAAAGCGAGTCAAAAGCACAGGCTGGCTCCATGAGCCACGATTTAATTAATCATGAACCCTGAACTGTTTCAATACAGGCACAGAAACAAAGAAATAAGGCTTTCTAAGCACTCTGGAGTCATTATCATTTAAAATACACAGGGTCAGCTCACCACAGGTCTTTATCAGCAGAGCTCTATTGAAGTCAGCCAGAAGCAAGGCTTTGATTTTTATATCAGGTTTGGGGACACAAGAACGAAAAAGACAAAAAGCTGTGATGAAATAATAACTCAGAAGATATTCTGATGACAAATGTATTAAAGGTTTTTCTAAAAAGAATAGTAAAAAAATTATCTGAAAAGTTGCACACAGCAGACCTTTAAGAGGCTGGTTTTGGAGGAAGAGGTTTCAGAGGAAGGAAACGGGGATCTGCAATGTCCTTAAAGGACCACATCTACCAAGCTTTGTTTCCGGCACGTTCCTTTGGTGTATTTACCTCACACTTTTCCACCACGGGCTGCTGGCCGCACTCAGAGCTGTTCCCCGCCACGATGCCAGCCCGCAGGCTCTCGCTGTCGCCCGTGCCCTCTTCCATGGAGTACGTTTTGGAGTGGTTGCCGCGGTGGTGCGCGGGGCCCCGGCTCTGCGCCAGGCTGAGCTGCTTGCGCAGCACGCGGTTCTCCTCCTCCACCTCCCGCACGCGAACCTCCAGGCTCTCGCGCTCCCGCTGGCTCGACGCCGTGTACCGAGGGCTGTGGGGCTGTGACTCCAGCGGGGACAGCGACACCGGCTTCCCATCTGCGCCACAAGGAAACAGAGCACTTGTGTCAGAACACACCAGCTGCATTTTCCTTTAATGTTGGTGTTGTGAGGCAGAGATGCGCTTCAAATACAGCCATGTTTTATGCAGACTTGGCTCTCCCAAGCCACGCTTAAGTGCGCGGTAAACTTGGACAAATGCAGAATTCTACGAGCTACAGGTCCTACTAATTTTCAAACCACACCAAAAGATAAGCATGTGTTTCTTTGTTCTCAAAGGGCTGCCTGCCAGTCTCTAGTCTGGGAAGACAGTCAAGAACATGAGGATTTAATTCAAAGACAATTAATATACAGTTAAATATATTTTAGAAATGTATGCGAGATGAAGTAATTTTCCTATTCCCACTTCCTCCACAGTAAAATGACAGCATTTTGGCAACCGATTGGTGCCAAACAGTAGCCCCAGCTGATTCACATGTGTGGAACAGATGGGTTTTATTCAGCAACATAGTATTATGTGCTTGCTGAAAAATAAGAGGTTCAGGACAGAAATGTTCAATACACATGTGGGCCAAATTCTGGAAAGTATTTTGGCTTAAAAAGACTCAGTGGAATTTTGACAAAAAGTAAAAGGGTTCAATTCAACACCTTCAACGAATGAACTAATGCATCTCAAAAACATTCAATCAAAATCAAATTGAAGCAAAGCAAAAGACAGTGAAATTTATCCACAGTGTCATAATTAGCAAGAAATTCTTTTGCAGTGATGATATGTGAGTATCTTATACTAAAGTATTTCTCTGATGTAACTTTTTACTTACATGTATTAAATCACAGAATTATAGAACTGTAAGGTTGAAAAAAACCTCTAAGGTCATTGAGTCCAACTGTTAATCCAGCACCAACGTGTTCACTATTAAACCATGTCCATATCCACATCCATGTTTTTTGAACACTTCCAGGGACTGTGATTTTACCATCTGCCTGAACAGCTTATTCTAATGCCTGACCACCTTTGCCATTATGTAATTTTTTCCTAATATTCAACAAAATCTCC
Source organism: Ploceus nigricollis (assembly GCA_013399945.1). Taxonomy (NCBI): domain Eukaryota; kingdom Metazoa; phylum Chordata; class Aves; order Passeriformes; family Ploceidae; genus Ploceus; species Ploceus nigricollis. The sequence goes on from VXBC01010660.1 coordinate 1,056,393, forward strand.
TGTGGCACAACTTGAAGTAATTTAGTCTCATCCTGTCACTTGTCACCTGTAAGATGAGGATGACCCTCACTTGGCTACACTCTCCTTTCAGGCC